>CM065425.1:60340692-60697315 GCA_033060865.1 Dorcus hopei
TCAGTTCGACGAGTTAAATTAAACAGAAATTTTTAAGGCGCCTTTGTTTTGTACATCCCCTCGCGTTTATGTGATCCTGGTACGAGATCTCAGTTCGACGAGTTAAATTAAACAGAAATTTTTAAGGCGCCTTTGTTTTGTACATCCCCTCGCGTTTATGTGATCCTGGTACGAGATCTCAGTTCGACGAGTTAAATTAAACAGAAATTTTAAGGCGCCTTTGTTTTGTACATCCTCGCGTTTATGTGATCCTGGTACGAGATCTCAGGTCGACGAGTTAAATTAAACAGAAATTTTTAAGGCGCCTTTGTTTTGTACATCCCTCGCGTTTATGTGATCCTGGTACGAGATCTCAGTTCGACGAGTTAAATTAAACAGAAATTTTTAAGGCGCCTTTGTTTTGTACATCCTCGCGTTTATGTGATCCTGGTACGAGATCTCAGTTCGACGAGTTAAATTAAACAGAAATTTTTAAGGAGCCATTGGTTTGTACATCCCCACGCGTTTAGGTGATCCTGGTACGAGATCTCAGTTCGACGAGTTAAATTAAACAGAAATTTTTAAGGAGCATTTGTTTTGGAAATCCCCTCGAGTTTATGTGATCCTGGTACGAGATCTCAGTTCGACGAGTTAAATTAAACAGAAATTTTTAAGGCGACTTTGTTTTGTACATCCCTCGCGTTTATGTGATCCTGGTACGAGATCTCAGTTCGACGGGTTAAATTAAACAGAAATTTTAAGGCGCCTTTGTTTTGTACATCCCCTCGCGTTTATGTGATCCTGGTACGAGATCTCAGTTCGACGAGTTAAATTAAACAGAAATTTTTAAGGCGCCTTTGTTTTGTACATCCCTCGCGTTTATGTGATCCTGGTAGGAGAATTGATTTCGACTAGTTAATTTAAACATATATTTTTTAGGCGCCTTTGTTTTGTTAATGTCCTCGCGTTTATGTGATCCTTGTACGTGTTCTCAGTTCGACGAGTTAAATTATACAGAAATTTTTAAGGCGCCTTTGTTTTGTACATCCCCTCGCGTTTATGTGATCCTGGTACGAGATCTCACTTCGACGAGTTAAATTAAACAGAAATTTTTAAGGCGCCTTTGTTTTGTACATCCCTCGCGTTTATGTGATCCTGGTACGAGATCTCAGTTCGACGAGTTAAATTAAACAGAAATTTTAAGGCGCCTTTGTTTTGTACATCCCCTCGCGTTTATGTGATCCTGGTACGAGATCTCAGTTCGACGAGTTAAATTAAACAGAAATTTTTAAGGCGCCTTTGTTTTGTACATCCCTCGCGTTTATGTGATCCTGGTACGAGATCTCAGTTCGACGAGTTAAATTAAACAGAAATTTTTAAGGCGCCTTTGTTTTGTACATCCCTCGCGTTTATGTGATCCTGGTACGAGATCTCAGTTCGACGAGTTAAATTAAACAGAAATTTTTAAGGCGCCTTTGTTTTGTACATCCCTCGCGTTTATGTGATCCTGGTACGAGATCTCAGTTCGACGAGTTAAATTAAACAGAAATTTTTAAGGCGCCTTTGTTTTGTACATCCCCTCGCGTTTATGTGATCCTGGTACGAGATCTCAGTTCGACGAGTTAAATTAAAGGTAAGTTTTTAAGGCGCCTTTGTTTTGTACATCCCCTCGCGTTTATTTGATCCTGTTTCGAGTTCTCAGTTCGACTTGTTAAATTAATCAGTATATTTTTAGGCGCCTTTGTTTTGTACATCCCCTCGCGTTTATGTGATCCTGGTACGAGATCTCAGTTCGACGAGTTAAATTAAACAGAAATTTTTAAGGCGCCTTTGTTTTGTACATCCCCTCGCGTTTATGTGATCCTGGTACGAGATCTCAGTTCGACGAGTTAAATTAAACAGAAATTTTTAAGGCGCCTTTGTTTTGTACATCCCCTCGCGTTTATGTGATCCTGGTACGAGATCTCACTTCGACGGGTTAAATTATACAGAAATTTTTAAGGCGCCTTTGTTTTGTACATCCCCTCGCGTTTATGTGATCCTGCTACGAGATCTCAGTTCGACGGGTTAAATTAAACAGAAATTTTTAAGGCGCCTTTGTTTTGTACATCCCCTCGCGTTTATGTGATCCTGGTACGAGATCTCAGTTCGACGAGTTAAATTAAACAGAAATTTTTAAGGCGCCTTTGTTTTGTACATCCCCTCGCGTTTATGTGATCCTGGTACGAGATCTCAGTTCGACGAGTTAAATTAAACAGAAATTTTTAAGGCGCCTTTGTTTTGTACATCCCTCGCGTTTATGTGATCCTGGTACGAGATCTCAGTTCGACGAGTTAAATTAAACAGAAATTTTTAAGGCGCCTTTGTTTTGTACATCCCCTCGCGTTTATGTGATCCTGGTACGAGATCTCAGTTCGACGAGTTAAATTAAACAGAAATTTTTAAGGCGCCTTTGTTTTGTACATCCTCGCGTTTATGTGATCCTGGTACGAGATCTCAGTTCGACGAGTTAAATTAAACAGAAATTTTTAAGGCGCCTTTGTTTTGTACATCCCCTCGCGTTTATGTGATCCTGGTACGAGATCTCAGTTCGACGAGTTAAATTAAACAGAAATTTTTAAGGCGCCTTTGTTTTGTACATCCCCTCGCGTTTATGTGATCCTGGTACGAGATCTCAGTTCGACGAGTTAAATTAAACAGAAATTTTAGAGCCGCCTTTGTTTTGTACATCCCTCGCGTTTATGTGATCCTGGTACGAGATCTCAGTTCGACGAGTTAAATTAAACAGAAATTTTTAAGGCGCCTTTGTTTTGTACATCCCCTCGCGTTTATGTGATCCTGGTACGAGATCTCAGTTCGACGAGTTAAATTAAACAGAAATTTTTAAGGCGCCTTTGTTTTGTACATCCCCTCGCGTTTATGTGATCCTGGTACGAGATCTCACTTCGACGGGTTAAATTAAACAGAAATTTTTAAAGCGCCTTTGTTTTGTACATCCCCTCGCGTTTATGTGATCCTGGTACGAGATCTCACTTCGACGGGTTAAATTAAACAGAAATTTTTAAAGCGCCTTTGTTTTGTACATCCCCTCGCGTTTATGTGATCCTGGTACGAGATCTCAGTTCGACGAGTTAAATTAAACAGAAATTTTTAAGGCGCCTTTGTTTTGTACATCCCCTCGCGTTTATGTGATCCTGGTACGAGATCTCAGTTCGACGAGTTAAATTAAACAGAAATTTTTAAGGCGCCTTTGTTTTGTACATCCCCTCGCGTTTATGTGATCCTGGTACGAGATCTCAGTTCGACGAGTTAAATTAAACAGAAATTTTTAAGGCGCCTTTGTTTTGTACACCCTCACACGTTTATGTGATCCTGGTACGAGATCTCACTTCGACGGGTTAAATTATACAGAAATTTTTTAAGCGCCTTTGTTTTGTACATTCCCTCGCGTTTATGTGATCCTGGTACGAGATCTCAGTTCGACGGGTTAAATTAAACAGAAATTTTTAAGGCGCCTTTGTTTTGTACATCCCCTCGCGTTTATGTGATCCTGGTACGAGATCTCAGTTCGACGAGTTAAATTAAACAGAAATTTTTAAGGCGCCTTTGTTTTGTACATCCCCTCGCGTTTATGTGATCCTGGTACGAGATTTCAGTTCGACGAGTTAAATTAAACAGAAATTTTTAAGGCGCCTTTGTTTTGTACATTCCCTCGCGTTTATGTGATCCTGGTACGAGATCTCAGTTCGACGGGTTAAATTATACAGAAATTTTTAAGGCGCCTTTGTTTTGTACATCCCTCGCGTTTATGTGATCCTGGTACGAGATCTCAGTTCGACGAGTTAAATTAAACAGAAATTTTAAGGCGCCTTTGTTTTGTACATTCCCTCGCGTTTATGTGATCCTGGTACGAGATCTCAGTTCGACGAGTTAAATTAAACAGAAATTTTTAAGGCGCCTTTGTTTTGTACATCCCCTCGCGTTTATGTGATCCTGGTACGAGATCTCAGTTCGACGAGTTAAATTAAACAGAAATTTTAAAGGCGCCTTTGTTTTGTACATCCCCTCGCGTTTATGTGATCCTGGTACGAGATCTCAGTTCGACGGGTTAAATTAAACAGAAATTTTTAAGGCGCCTTTGTTTTGTACATCCCCTCGCGTTTATGTGATCCTGGTACGAGATCTCAGTTCGACGAGTTAAATTAAACAGAAATTTTTAAGGCGCCTTTGTTTTGTACATCCCTCGCGTTTATGTGATCCTGGTACGATATCTCGTTTCGACGAGTTAAATTTAACAGCAATTTTCTAGGCGCCTTTGTTTTGTACATCCCCTCGCGTTTATGTGATCCTGGTACGAGATCTCAGTTCGACGAGTTAAATTAAACATAAATTTTTAAGGCGCCTTTGTTTTGTACATCCCTCGCGTTTATGTGATCCTGGTACGAGATCTCAGTTCGACGAGTTAGATTAAACAGAAATTTTTAAGGCGCCTTTGTTTTGTACATCCCCTCGCGTTTATGTGATCCTGGTACGAGATCTCAGTTCGACGAGTTAAATTAAACAGAAATTTTTAAGGCGCCTTTGTTTTGTACATCCCCTCACGTTTATGTGATCCTGCTACGAGATCTCAGTTCGACGGGTTAAATTAAACAGAAATTTTTAAGGCGCCTTTGTTTTGTACATCCTCGCGTTTATGTGATCCTGGTACGAGATCTCAGTTCGACGAGTTAAATTAAACAGAAATTTTTAAGGCGCCTTTGTTTTGTACATCCCCTCGCGTTTATGTGATCCTGGTACGAGATCTCAGTTCGACGAGTTAAATTAAACAGAAATTTTTAAGGCGCCTTTGTTTTGTACATCCCCTCGCGTTTATGTGATCCTGGTACGAGATCTCAGTTCGACGAGTTAAATTAAACAGAAATTTTTAAGGCGCCTTTGTTTTGTACATCCCCTCGCGTTTATGTGATCCTGGTACGAGATCTCAGTTCGACGAGTTAAATTAAACAGAAATTTTTAAGGCGCCTTTGTTTTGTACATCCCCTCGCGTTTATGTGATCCTGGTACGAGATCTCAGTTCGACGAGTTAAATTAAACAGAAATTTTTAAGGCGCCTTTGTTTTGTACATCCCCTCGCGTTTATGTGATCCTGGTACGAGATCTCAGTTCGACGAGTTAAATTAAACAGAAATTTTTAAGGCGCCTTTGTTTTGTACATCCCCTCGCGTTTATGTGATCCTGGTACGAGATCTCAGTTCGACGAGTTAAATTAAACAGAAATTTTTAAGGCGCCTTTGTTTTGTACATCCCCTCGCGTTTATGTGATCCTGCTACGAGATCTCAGTTCGACGGGTTAAATTAAACAGAAATTTTTAAGGCGCCTTTGTTTTGTACATCCCCTCGCGTTTATGTGATCCTGGTACGAGATCTCAGTTCGACGAGTTAAATTAAACAGAAATTTTTAAGGCGCCTTTGTTTTGTAATACCCCTCGCGTTTATGTGATCCTGGTACGAGATCTCAGTTCGACGAGTTAAATTAAACAGAAATTTTTAAGGCGCCTTTGTTTTGTACATCCCCTCGCGTTTATGTGATCCTGGTACGAGATCTCAGTTCGACGGGTTAAATTAAACAGAAATTTTTAAGGCGCCTTTGTTTTGTACATCCCCTCGCGTTTATGTGATCCTGGTACGAGATCTCAGTTCGACGGGTTAAATTAAACAGAAATTTTTAAGGCGCCTTTGTTTTGTACATCCCCTCGCGTTTATGTGATCCTGGTACGAGATCTCAGTTCGACGGGTTAAATTAAACAGAAATTTTTAAGGCGCCTTTGTTTTGTACATCCCCTCGCGTTTATGTGATCCTGGTACGAGATCTCAGTTCGACGAGTTAAATTAAACAGAAATTTTTAAGGCGCCTTTGTTTTGTACATTCCCTCGCGTTTATGTGATCCTGGTACGAGATCTCAGTACGACGCGTAAAATTAAACAGAAATTTTTAAGGCGCCTTTGTTTTGTACATCCCCTCGCGTTTATGTGAGCCTGGTACGAGATCTCAGTTCGACGAGTTAAATTAAACAGAAATTTTAAGGCGCCTTTGTTTTGTACATCCCTCGCGTTTATGTGATCCTGGTACGAGATCTCAGTTCGACGAGTTAAATTAAACAGAAATTTTTAAGGCGCCTTTGTTTTGTACATCCCCTCGCGTTTATGTGATCCTGGTACGAGATCTCAGTTCGACGAGTTAAATTAAACAGAAATTTTTAAGGCGCCTTTGTTTTGTACATCCCCTCGCGTTTATGTGATCCTGCTACGAGATCTCAGTTCGACGGGTTAAATTAAACAGAAATTTTTAAGGCGCCTTTGTTTTGTACATCCCCTCGCGTTTATGTGATCCTGGTACGAGATCTCAGTTCGACGAGTTAAATTAAACAGAAATTTTAAGGCGCCTTTATTTTGTACATCCCCTCGCGTTTATGTGATCCTGGTACGAGATTTCAGTTCGACGAGTTAAATTAAACAGAAATTTTTAAGGCGCCTTTGTTTTGTACATTCCCTCGCGTTTATGTGATCCTGGTACGAGATCTCAGTTCGACGAGTTAAATTAAACAGAAATTTTTAAGGCGCCTTTGTTTTGTACATGCCCTCGCGTTTATGTGATCCTGGTACGAGATCTCAGTTCGACGAGTTAAATTAAACAGAAATTTTTAAGGCGCCTTTGTTTTGTACATCCCTCGCGTTTATGTGATCCTGGTACGAGATCTCAGTTCGACGGGTTAAATTAAACAGAAATTTTTAAGGCGCCTTTGTTTTGTACATCCCCTCGCGTTTATGTGATCCTGGTACGAGATCTCAGTTCGACGGGTTAAATTAAACAGAAATTTTTAAGGCGCCTTTGTTTTGTACATCCCCTCGCGTTTATGTGATCCTGGTACGAGATCTCAGTTCGACGAGTTAAATTAAACAGAAATTTTTAAGGCGCCTTTGTCTTGTACATCCTCGCGTTTATGTGATCCTGGTACGAGATCTCAGTTCGACGAGTTAAATTAAACAGAAATTTTAAGGCGCCTTTGTTTTGTACATCCCCTCGCGTTTATGTGATCCTGGTACGAGATCTCAGTTCGACGAGTTAAATTAAACAGAAATTTTAAGGCGCCTTTGTTTTGTACATCCCCTCGCGTTTATGTGATCCTGGTACGAGATCTCAGTTCGACGAGTTAAATTAAACAGAAATTTTTAAGGCGCCTTTGTTTTGTACATCCCTCGCGTTTATGTGATCCTGGTACGAGATCTCAGTTCGACGAGTTAAATTAAACAGAAATTTTTAAGGCGCCTTTGTTTTGTACATCCCCTCGCGTTTATGTGATCCTGGTACGAGATCTCAGTTCGACGAGTTAAATTAAACAGAAATTTTTAAGGCGCCTTTGTTTTGTACATCCCTCGCGTTTATGTGATCCTGGTACGAGGTCTCAGTTCGACGATTTAAATTAAACAGAATTTTTTAAGGCGCCTTGGTTTTGTTATGTCCCTCGCGTTTATGTGATCCTGGTACGAGATCTCAGTTCGACGAGTTAAATTAAACAGAAATTTTTAAGGCGCCTTTGTTTTGTACATCCCTCGCGTTTATGTGATCCTGGTACGAGATCTCAGTTCGACGGGTTAAATTAAACAGAAATTTTAAGGCGCCTTTGTTTTGTACATCCCTCTAGTTTATGTGATCCTTGTACGAGATCTCTGTTCGAAGATTTAAATTAAACAGAATTTTTTAAAGAGAATTTTTTTTGTACATCCCCTCTCGTTTATGTGATCCTGGTACGATATATCAGTTCGACGAGTTATATTAAACAGAAATTTTTAAGGCGCCTTTGTTTTGTACATCCTCGCGTTTATGTGATCCTGGTACGAGATCTCAGTTCGACGAGTTAAATTAAACAGAAATTTTAAGGCGCCTTTGTTTTGTACATCCCCTCGCGTTTATGTGATCCTGGTACGAGATCTCAGTTCGACGAGTTAAATTAAACAGAAATTTTTAAGGCGCCTTTGTTTTGTACATCCTCGCGTTTATGTGATCCTGGTACGAGATCTCAGTTCGACGAGTTAAATTAAACAGAAATTTTTAAGGCGCCTTTGTTTTGTACATCCCCTCGCGTTTATGTGATCCTGGTACGAGATCTCAGTTCGACGAGTTAAATTAAACAGAAATTTTTAAGGCGCCTTTGTTTTGTACATCCCTCGCGTTTATGTGATCCTGGTACGAGATCTCAGTTCGACGAGTTAAATTAAACAGAAATTTTTAAGGCGCCTTTGTTTTGTACATCCCCTCGCGTTTATGTGATCCTGGTACGAGATCTCAGTTCGACGAGTTAAATTAAACAGAAATTTTTAAGGCGCCTTTGTTTTGTACATCCCTCGCGTTTATGTGATCCTGGTACGAGATCTCAGTTCGACGAGTTAAATTAAACAGAAATTTTTAAGGCGCCTTTGTTTTGTACATCCCCTCGCGTTTATGTGATCCTGGTACGAGATCTCAGTTCGACGAGTTAAATTAAACAGAAATTTTAAGGCGCCCTTGTTTTGTACATCCTCGCGTTTATGTGATCCTGGTACGAGATCTCAGTTCGACGAGTTAAATTAAACAGAAATTTTTAAGGCGCCTTTGTTTTGTACATCCCTCGCGTTTATGTGATCCTGGTACGAGATCTCAGTTCGACGAGTTAAATTAAACAGAAATTTTTAAGGCGCCTTTGTTTTGTACATCCCTCGCGTTTATGTGATCCTGGTACGAGATCTCAGTTCGACGAGTTAAATTAAACAGAAATTTTTAAGGCGCCTTTGTTTTGTACATCCCTCGCGTTTATGTGATCCTGGTACGAGATCTCAGTTCGACGAGTTAAATTAAACAGAAATTTTTAAGGCGCCTTTGTTTTGTACATCCCTCGCGTTTATGTGATCCTGGTACGAGAACTCATTTCGACGAGTTAAATTAAACAGCAATTATTAAGGCGCCTTTGTTTTGTACATCCCTCGCGTTTATGTGATCCTGGTACGAGATCTCAGTTCGACGAGTTAAATTAAACATAAATTTTTAAGGCGCCTTTGTTTTGTACATCGCCTCTCTTGTCTGTGTTCCTGGTACGAGATCTCAGTTCGACGAGTTAAATTAAACAGAAATTTTTAAGGCGCCTTTGTTTTGTACATCCCCTCGCGTTTATGTGATCCTGGTACGAGATCTCAGTTCGACGAGTTAAATTAAACAGAAATTTTTAAGGCGCCTTTGTTTTGTACATCCCTCGCGTTTATGTGATCCTGGTACGAGATCTCAGTTCGACGAGTTAAATTAAACAGAAATTTTTAAGGCGCCTTTGTTTTGTACATCCCTCGCGTTTATGTGATCCTGGTACGAGATCTCAGTTCGACGAGTTAAATTAAACAGAAATTTTAAGGCGCCTTTGTTTTGTACATCCCGTCACGTTTATGTGATCCTGGTACGAGAAAACATTTCGACGAGTTAAATTAAACTTAAATTATTAAGGCGACTTTGTTATGTACATCCCTCGCGTTTATGTGATCCTGGTACGAGATATCAGTTCGTCGAGTTAAATTAACCATAAATTTTTTAGGCGCCTTTGTTTTGTACATCCCCTCACGTTTATGTGATCCTGGTACGAGATTACAGTTCGACGAGTTAAATTAAACATAAATTTTTAAGGCGCCTTTGTTTTGTACATCCTCAAGTTTATGTGATCCTGGTACGAGATCTCAGTTCGACGAGTTAAATTAAACAGAAATTTTTAAGGCGCCTTTGTTGTGTACATCCCTCGCGTTTATGTGATCCTGGTACGAGATCTCAGTTCGACGAGTTAAATTAAACAGAAATTTTTAAGGCGCCTTTGTTTTGTACATCCCCTCGCGTTTATGTGATCCTGGTACGAGATCTCAGTTCGACGAGTTAAATTAAACAGAAATTTTTAAGGCGCCTTTGTTTTGTACATCCCCTCGCGTTTATGTGATCCTGGTACGAGATCTCAGTTCGACGAGTTAAATTAAACATATATTTTTAATTAAACTTTTTTTTGTACATCTCCGCTCGTTTATGTGATCCTGGTACGAGATCTCAGTTCGACGAGTTAAATTAAACAGAAATTTTTAAGGCGCCTTTGTTTTGTACATCCCCTCGCGTTTATGTGATCCTGGTACGAGATCTCAGTTCGACGAGTTAAATTAAACAGAAATTTTTAAGGCGCCTTTGTTTTGTACATCCCCTCGCGTTTATGTGATCCTGGTACGAGATCTCAGTTCGACGAGTTAAATTAAACAGAAATTTTTAAGGCGCCTTTGTTTTGTACATCTCTACACGCTTATGTGATCCTGGTACGAGATCTCAGTTCGACGAGTTAAATTAAACAGAAATTTTTAAGGCGCCTTTGTTTTGTACATCCCCTCGCGTTTATGTGATCCTGGTACGAGATCTCAGTTCGACGAGTTAAATTAAACAGAAATTTTTAAGGCGCCTTTGTTTTGTACATCCCCTCGCGTTTATGTGATCCTGGTACGAGATCTCAGTTCGACGAGTTAAATTAAACAGAAATTTTAAGGCGCCTTTGTTTTGTACATCCCTCGCGTTTATGTGATCCTGGTACGAGATATCACTTCGACGGGTTAAATTAAACATAAATATTTAAGGCGCCTTTGTTTTGTACATCCTCGCGTTTATGTGATCCTGGTACGAGATCTCAGTTCGACGAGTTAAATTAAACAGAAATTTTTAAGGCGCCTTTGTTTTGTACATCCCTCGCGTTTATGTGATCCTGGTACGAGATCTCAGTTCGACGGGTTAAATTAAACAGAAATTTTTAAGGCGCCTTTGTTTTGTACATCCCCTCGCGTTTATGTGATCCTGGTACGAGATCTCAGTTCGACGAGTTAAATTAAACAGAAATTTTTAAGGCGCCTTTGTTTTGTACATCCCCTCGCGTTTATGTGATCCTGGTACGAGATCTCAGTTCGACGAGTTAAATTAAACAGAAATTTTAAGGCGCCTTTGTTTTGAACATCCCTCACGTTTATGTGATCCTGGTACGAGATCTCAGTTCGACGGGTTAAATTAAACAGAAATTTTTAAGGCGCCTTTGTTTTGTACATCCCCTCGCGTTTATGTGATCCTGGTACGAGATCTCAGTTCGACGAGTTAAATTAAACAGAAATTTTTAAGGCGCCTTTGTTTTGTACATCCCCTCGCGTTTATGTGATCCTGGTACGAGATCTCAGTACGACGAGTTAAATTAAACAGATAATTTTAAGGCGCCTTTGTTTTGTACATCCCCTCGCGTTTATGTGATCCTGGTACGAGATTTCAGTTCGACGAGTTAAATTAAACAGAAATTTTTAAGGCGCCTTTGTTTTGTACATTACCTCGCGTTTATGTGATCCTGGTACGAGATCTCAGTTCGACGGGTTAAATTAAACAGAAATTTTTAAGGCGCCTTTGTTTTGTACATCCCCTCGCGTTTATGTGATCCTGGTACGAGATCTCAGTTCGACGGGTTAAATTAAACAGAAATTTTTAAGGCGCCTTTGTTTTGTACATCACCTCGCGTTTATGTGATCCTGGTACGAGATCTCAGTTCGACGGGTTAAATTAAACAGTAATTTTTAAGGCGACTTGTTTTTGTACATCCACTCTAGTTTATGTGATCCTGGTACGAGATCTCAGTTCGACGAGTTAAATTAAACAGAAATTTTTAAGGCGCCTTTGTTTTGTAATTCCCTCGCGTTTATGTGATCCTGGTTCGAGATCTCAGTTCGAAGCTTTAAATTAAACATAAATTTTTAAGGCGCCTTTGTTTTGTACAGTCCCTCGCGTTTATGTGATCCTGGTACGAGATCTCAGTTCGACGAATTAAATTAAACAGAAATTTTTAAGGCGCCTTTGTTTTGTACATCCCTCGCGTTTATGTGATCCTGGTACGAGATCTCAGTTCGACGAGTTAAATTAAACAGAAATTTTTAAGGCGCCTTTGTTTTGTACATCCCTCGCGTTTATGTGATCCTGGTACGAGATCTCAGTTCGACGAGTTAAATTAAACAGAAATTTTTAAGGCGCCTTTGTTTAGAACATCCCCTCGCGTTTATGTGATCCTGCTACGAGATCTCAGTTCGACGGGTTAAATTAAACAGAAATTTTTAAGGCGCCTTTGTTTTGTACATCCCCTCGCGTTTATGTGATCCTGGTACGAGATCTCAGTTCGACGAGTTAAATTAAACAGAAATTTTTAAGGCGCCTTTGTTTTGTACATCCCCTCGCGTTTATGTGATCCTGGTACGAGATCTCAGTTCGACGAGTTAAATTAAACAGAAATTTTTAAGGCGCCTTTGTTTTGTACATCCCCTCGCGTTTATGTGATCCTGGTACGAGATCTCAGTTCGACGAGTTAAATTAAACGAGAATTTTTACGGGGCTTTTGTTTTGTACATCTCTCGCGTTTATGTGATCCTGCTACGAGATCTCAGTTCGACGAGTTAAATTAAACAGAAATTTTTAAGGCGCCTTTGTTTTGTACATCCTCGCGTTTATGTGATCCTGGTACGAGATCTCAGTTCGACGAGTTAAATTAAACAGAAATTTTTAAGGCGCCTTTGTTTTGTACATCCCTCGCGTTTATGTGATCCTGGTACGAGATCTCAGTTCGACGAGTTAAATTAAACAGAAATTTTTAAGGCGCCTTTGTTTTGTACATCTCTGCACGCTTATGTGATCCTGGTAAGAAATCTCAGTTCGACGAGTTAAATTAAACAGAAATTTTTAAGTCGCCTTTGTTTTGTACATCCCCTCGCGTTTATGTGATCCTGGTACGAGATCTCAGTTCGACGAGTTAAATTAAACAGAAATTTTTAAGGCGCCTTTGTTTTGTACATCACCTCGCGTTTATGTGATCCTGGTACGAGATCTCAGTTCGACGAGTTAAATTAAACAGATATTTTTAAGGCGCCTTTGTTTTGTACATCCTCGCGTTTATGTGATCCTGGTACGAGATCTCAGTTCGACGAGTTAAATTAAACAGAAATTTTTAAGGCGCCTTTGTTTTGTACATCCCCTCGCGTTTATGTGATCCTGGTACGAGATCTCAGTTCGACGAGTTAAATTAAACAGAAATTTTTAAGGCGCCTTTGTTTTGTACATCACATAGCGTTTATGTGATCCTGGTACGAGATCTCAGTTCGACGAGTTAAATTAAACAGAAATTTTTAAGGCGCCTTTGTTTTGTACATCCCCTCGCGTTTATGTGATCCTGGTACGAGATCTCAGTTCGACGAGTTAAATTAAACAGAAATTTTTAAGGCGCCTTTGTTTTGTACATCCCCTCGCGTTTATGTGATCCTGGTACGAGATCTCAGTTCGACGAGTTAAATTAAACAGAAATTTTTAAGGCGCCTTTGTTTTGTACATCCCCTCGCGTTTATGTGATCCTGGTACGAGATCTCAGTTCGACGAGTTAAATTAAACAGAAATTTTTAAGGCGCCTTTGTTTTGTACATCCCCTCGCGTTTATGTGATCCTGGTACGAGATCTCAGTTCGACGAGTTAAATTAAACAGAAATTTTTAAGGCGCCTTTGTTTTGTACATCCACTCGCGTTTATGTGATCCTGGTACGAGATCTCAGTTCGACGAGTTAAATTAAACAGAAATTTTTAAGGCGCCTTTGTTTTGTACATCCCCTCGCGTTTATGTGATCCTGGTACGAGATCTCAGTTCGACGAGTTAAATTAAACAGAAATTTTTAAGGCGCCTTTGTTTTGTACATCCCCTCGCGTTTATGTGATCCTGGTACGAGATCTCAGTTCGACGAGTTAGATTAAACAGAAATTTTTAAGGCGCCTTTGTTTTGTACATCCCCTCGCGTTTATGTGATCCTGGTACGAGATCTCAGTTCGACGAGTTAAATTATACAGAAATTTTTAAGGCGCCTTTGTTTTGTACATCCCCTCACGTTTATGTGATCCTGGTACGAGAACTCATTTCGACGAGTTAAAGTGAACAAAGATTTTTACGGAAACTTTATTTTGTACATCTCCGCACGTTTATGTGATCCTGGTACGAGATCTCAGTTCGACGAGTTAAATTAAACAGAAATTTTTAAGGCGCCTTTGTTTTGTACATCCCCTCGCGTTTATGTGATCCTGGTACGAGATCTCAGTTCGACGAGTTAAATTAAACAGAAATTTTTAAGGCGCCTTTGTTTTGTACATCCCCTCGCGTTTATGTGATCCTGGTACGAGATCTCAGTTCGACGAGTTAAATTAAACAGAAATTTTTAAGGCGCCTTTGTTTTGTACATCCCCTCGCGTTTATGTGATCCTGGTACGAGATCTCAGTTCGACGAGTTAAATTAAACAGAAATTTTTAAGGCGCCTTTGTTTTGTACATCCCCTCGCGTTTATGTGATCCTGGTACGAGATCTCAGTTCGACGAGTTAAATTAAACAGAAATTTTTAAGGCGCCTTTGTTTTGTACATCCCCTCGCGTTTATGTGATCCTGGTACGAGATCTCAGTTCGACGAGTTAAATTAAACAGAAATTTTTAAGGCGCCTTTGTTTTGTACATCCTCGCATTTATGTGATCCTGGTACGAGATCTCAGTTCGACGAGTTAAATTAAACAGAAATTTTAAGGCGCCTTTGTTTTGTACATCCCCTCGAGATTACGTGATCCTGGTACGAGATCTCAGTTCGACGAGTTAAATTAAACAGATATCTTCCTGTCGCCTTTGTTTTGTACATCCCCTCGCGTTTATGTGATCCTGGTACGAGATCTCAGTTCGACGAGTTAAATTAAACAGAAATTTTTAAGGCGCCTTTGTTTTGTACATCCCTCGCGTTTATGTGATCCTGGTACGAGATCTCAGTTCGACGAGTTAAATTAAACAGAAATTTTTAAGGCGCCTTTGTTTTGTACATCCTCGCGTTTATGTGATCCTGGTACGAGATCTCAGTTCGACGAGTTAAATTAAACAGAAATTTTAAGGCGCCTTTGTTTTGTACATCCCCTCGCGTTTATGTGATCCTGGTACGAGATCTCAGTTCGACGAGTTAAATTAAACAGAAATATTTAAGGCGCCTTTGTTTTGTACATTCCCTCGCGTTTATGTGATCCTGGTACGAGATCTCAGTTCGACGGGTTAAATTAAACAGAAATATTTAAGGCGCCTTTTTTTTGTACATCACCTCTCGTTTATATGATCCTGGTACGAGATCTCAGTTCGACGAGTTAAATTAAACAGAAATTTTTAAGGCGCCTTTGTTTTGTACATCCCCTCGCGTTTATGTGATCCTGGTACGAGATCTCAGTTCGACGAGTTAAATTAAACAGAAATTTTTAAGGCGCCTTTGTTTTGTACATCCCCTCGCGTTTATGTGATCCTGGTACGAGATCTCAGTTCGACGAGTTAAATTAAACAGAAATTTTTAAGGCGCCTTTGTTTTGTACATCCTCGCGTTTATGTGATCCTGGTACGAGATCTCAGTTCGACGAGTTAAATTAAACAGAAATTTTTAAGGCGCCTTTGTTTTGTACATCCCTCGCGTTTATGTGATCCTGGTACGAGATCTCAGTTCGACGAGTTAAATTAAACAGAAATTTTTAAGGCGCCTTTGTTTTGTACATCCCCTCGCGTTTATGTGATCCTGGTACGAGATCTCAGTTCGACGAGTTAAATTAAACAGAAATTTTTAAGGCGCCTTTGTTTTGTACATCCCCTCGCGTTTATGTGATCCTGGTACGAGATCTCAGTTCGACGAGTTAAATTAAACATAAATTTTTCAGGCGCCTTTGTTTTGTACCTCCCTCGCGTTTATGTGATCCTGGTACGAGATCTCAGAACGACGGGTTAAATTAAACAGAAAATATTATGGCGCCTTTGTTTTGTACATCCCCTCGCGTTTATGTGATCCTGGTACGAGATCTCAGTTCGACGAGTTAAATTAAACAGAAATTTTTAAGGCGCCTTTGTTTTGTACATCCCCTCGCGTTTATGTGATCCTGGTACGAGATCTCAGTTCGACGAGTTAAATTAAACAGAAATTTTTAAGGCGCCTTTGTTTTGTACATCACCTCGCGTTTAAGTGATCCTGGTACGAGATCTCAGTTCGACGAGTTAAATTAAACAGAAATTTTTAAGGCGCCTTTGTTTTGTACATCCCCTCGCGTTTATGTGATCCTGGTACGAGATCTCAGTTCGACGAGTTAAATTAAACAGAAATTTTTAAGGCGCCTTTGTTTTGTACATCCTCGCGTTTATGTGATCCTGGTACGAGATCTCAGTTCGACGAGTTAAATTAAACAGAAATTTTAAGGCGCCTTTGTTTTGTACATCCTCGCGTTTATGTGATCCTGGTACGAGATCTCAGTTCGACGAGTTAAATTAAACAGAAATTTTTAAAGGCGCCTTTGTTTTGTACATCCCCTCGCGTTTATGTGATCCTGCTACGAGATCTCAGTTCGACGGGTTAAATTAAACAGAAATTTATAAGGCGCCTTTGTTTTGTACATCCCCTCGCGTTTATGTGATCCTGGTACGAGATCTCAGTTCGACGAGTTAAATTAAACAGAAATTTTTAAGGCGCCTTTGTTTTGTACATCCCCTCGCGTTTATGTGATCCTGGTACGAGATCTCAGTTCGACGAGTTAAATTAAACAGAAATTTTTAAGGCGCCTTTGTTTTGTACATCCCTCGCGTTTATGTGATCCTGGTACGAGATCTCAGTTCGACGAGTTAAATTAAACAGAAATTTTAAGGCGCCTTTGTTTTGTACATCCCCTCGCGTTTATGTGATCCTGGTACGAGATCTCAGTTCGACGAGTTAAATTAAACAGAAATTTTTAAGGCGCCTTTGTTTTGTACATCCCCTCGCGTTTATGTGATCCTGGTACGAGATCTCAGTTCGACGGGTTAAATTAAACAGAAATTTTAAGGCGCCTTTGTTTTGTACATCCCTCGCGTTTATGTGATCCTGGTACGAGATCTCAGTTCGACGAGTTAAATTAAACAGAAATTTTTAAGGCGCCTTTGTTTTGTACATCCCCTCGCGTTTATGTGATCCTGGTACGAGATCTCAGTTCGACGAGTTAAATTAAACAGACGTGTGAACGGCGCATAAGTTTTGTACATCCCCTCGCGTTTATGTGATCCTGGTACGAGATCTCAGTTCGACGAGTTAAATTAAACAGAAATTTTTAAGGCGCCTTTGTTTTGTACATCCCCTCGCGTTTATGTGATCCTGGTACGAGATCTCAGTTCGACGGGTTAAATTAAACAGAAATTTTTAAGGCGCCTTTGTTTTGTACATCCCCTCGCGTTTATGTGATCCTGGTACGAGATCTCAGTTCGACGAGTTAAATTAAACAGAAATTTTAAGGCGCCCTTGTTTTGTACATCCCCGCACGTTTATCTGATCCTGGGACGAGATCTCAGTACGACGATTTAAATAATACTGAAATATTACAGGCTCCTATGTTCTGTACATCCCCTCGCGTTTATGTGATCCTGGTACGAGATCTCAGTTCGACGAGTTAAATTAAACAGAAATTTTAAGGCGCCTTTGTTTTGTACATCCTCGCGTTTATGTGATCCTGGTACGAGATCTCAGTTCGACGAGTTAAATTAAACAGAAATTTTTAAGGCGCCTTTGTTTTGTACATCCCCTCGCGTTTATGTGATCCTGGTACGAGATCTCAGTTCGACGAGTTAAATTAAACAGAAATTTTTAAGGCGCCTTTGTTTTGTACATCCCTCGCGTTTATGTGATCCTGGTACGAGATCTCAGTTCGACGAGTTAAATTAAACAGAAATTTTTAAGGCGCCTTTGTTTTGTACATCCCCTCGCGTTTATGTGATCCTGCTACGAGATCTCAGTTCGACGGGTTAAATTAAACAGAAATTTTTAAGGCGCCTTTGTTTTGTACATCCTCGCGTTTATGTGATCCTGGTACGAGATCTCAGTTCGACGAGTTAAATTAAACAGAAATTTTTAAGGCGCCTTTGTTTTGTACATCCCTCGCGTTTATGTGATCCTGGTACGAGCTCTCAGTTCGAATAGTTAAATTAAACAGAATATTTTCAGGCGCCTTTGTTTTGTACATCCCCTCGCGTTTATGTGATCCTGGTACGAGATCTCAGTTCGACGGGTTAAATTAAACAGAAATTTTAAGGCGCCTTTGTTTTGTACATCCTCGCGTTTATGTGATCCTGGTACGAGATCTCAGTTCGACGAGTTAAATTAAACAGAAATTTTTAAGGCGCCCTTGTTTTGTACAGCCCCTCTCTATAATGTGATCCTGCTACGAGATCACAGTTCGACGAGTTAAATTAAACATCAAATTTTAAGGCGCCTTTGTTTTGTACATCCCCTCGCGTTTATGTGATCCTGGTACGAGATCTCACTTCGACGGATAAAATTAAACAGAAATTTTTAAGGCGCCTTTGTTTTGTACATCCCTCGCGTTTATGTGATCCTGGTACGAGATCTCAGTTCGACGAGTTAAATTAAACAGAAATTTTAAGGCGCCTTTGTTTTGTACATCCCCTCGCGTTTATGTGATCCTGGTACGAGATCTCAGTTCGACGAGTTAAATTAAACAGAAATTTTTAAGGCGCCTTTGTTTTGTACATCCCCTCGCGTTTATGTGATCCTGGTACGAGATCTCAGTTCGACGAGTTAAATTAAACAGAAATTATAAGGCGCCTTTGTTTTGTACATCCCCTCGCGTTTATGTGATCCTGGTACGAGATCTCAGTTCGACGAGTTAAATTAAACAGAAATTTTTAAGGCGCCTTTGTTTTGTACATCCCCTCGCGTTTATGTGATCCTGGTACGAGATCTCAGTTCGACGAGTTAAATTAAACAGAAATTTTTAAGGCGCCTTTGTTTTGTACATCCCCTCGCGTTTATGTGATCCTGGTACGAGAACTCATTTCGACGAGTTAAATTATACAGAAATTTTTAAGGCGCCTTTGTTTTGTACATCCCCTCGCGTTTATGTGATCCTGGTACGAGATCTCAGTTCGACGGGTTAAATTAAACAGAAATTTTTAAGGCGCCTTTGTTTTGTACATCCCCTCGCGTTTATGTGATCCTGGTACGAGATCTCAGTTCGACGGGTTAAATTAAACAGAAATTTTTAAGGCGCCTTTGTTTTATACATCCCCTCACGTTTATGTGATCCTGCGAGGAGATCTCAGTTCGATGGGTTAAACTAAACAGAAATTTTTAAGGCGCCTTTGTTTTATACATCCCCTCACGTCTATGTGATCCTGCGAGGAGATCTCAGTTCGACGGGTTAAATTATACAGAAATTTTTAAGGCGCCTTTGTTTTGTACATCCCCTCGCGTTTATGTGATCCTGGTACGAGAACTCATTTCGACGAGTTAAATTATACAGAAATTTTTAAGGCGCCTTTGTTTTGTACATCCCCTCGCGTTTATGTGATCCTGGTACGAGATCTCAGTTCGACGGGTTAAATTAAACAGAAATTTTTAAGGCGCCTTTGTTTTGTACATCCCCTCGCGTTTATGTGATCCTGGTACGAGATCTCAGTTCGACGAGTTAAATTAAACAGAAATTTTTAAGGCGCCTTTGTTTTGTACATCCCTACACGTTTATGTGATCCTGGTACGAGATCTCAGTTCGACGAGTTAAATTAAACAGAAATTTTTAAGGCGCCTTTGTTTTGTACATCCCCTCGCGTTTATGTGATCCTGGTACGAGATCTCAGTTCGACGAGTTAAATTAAACAGAAATTTTTAAGGCGCCTTTGTTTTGTACATCCCCTCGCGTTTATGTGATCCTGGTACGAGATCTCAGTTCGACGAGTTAAATTAAACAGAAATTTTTAAGGCGCCTTTGTTTTGTACATCCCTCGCGTTTATGTGATCCTGGTACGAGATCTCAGTTCGACGAGTTAAATTAAACAGAAATTTTTAAGGCGCCTTTGTTTTGTACATCCCTCGCGTTTATGTGATCCTGGTACGAGATCTCAGTTCGACGAGTTAAATTAAACAGAAATTTTAAGGCGCCTTTGTTTTGTACATCCCTCGCGTTTATGTGATCCTGGTACGAGATCTCAGTTCGACGAGTTAAATTAAACAGAAATTTTTAAGGCGCCTTTGTTTTGTACATCCCCTCACGTTTATGTGATCCTGGTACGAGATCACAGTTCGACGAGTTAAATTAAAGAGCAATTTTCAAGGCGCCTTTGTTTTGTACATCCCCTCAGGTTTATGTGATTCTGGTACCAGATCTCAGCTCGACGAGTTAAATTAAACAGAAATTTTTATGACGCCTTTGTTTTGTACATCCCTCACGTTTATGTGATCCTGGTACGAGATCTCAGTTCGACGAGTTAAATTAAACAGAAATTTTTAAGGCGTCTTTGTTTTGTACATCCCCTCACGTTTATGTGATCCTGGTACGAGAACTCATTTCGACGAGCTAAATTAAACAGAAATTTTTAAGGCGCCTTTGTTTTGTACATCTCCTCGCGTTTATGTGATCCTGCTACGAGATCTCAGTTCGACGGGTTAAATTAAACAGAAATTTTTAAGGCGCCTTTGTTTTGTACATCTCCGCACTTTTATTTGATCCTGGTACGAGATCTCAGTTCGACGGGTTAAATTAAACAGAATTTTTTAAGGCGCCTTTGTTTTATACATCCCCTCACGTCTATGTGATCCTGCGAGGAGATCTCAGTTCCACGAGTTAAATTATACAGAAATTTTTAAGGCGCCTTTGTTTTGTACATCCCCTCGCGTTTATGTGATCCTGCTACGAGATCTCAGTTCGACGGGTTAAATTATACAGATATTTTTAAGGCGCCTTTGTTTTGTACATCCCCTCGCGTTTATGTGATCCTGGTACGAGATCTCAGTTCCAAGAGTTAAATTATACAGAAATTTTTAAGGCGCCTTTGTTTTGTACATCCCCTCGCGTTTATGTGATCCTGCTACGAGATCTCAGTTCGACGGGTTAAATTATACAGATATTTTTAAGGCGCCTTTGTTTTATACATCCCCTCACGTCTATGTGATCCTGCGAGGAGATCTCAGTTCCAAGAGTTAAATTATACAGAAATTTTTAAGGCGCCTTTGTTTTGTACATCCCCTCGCGTTTATGTGATCCTGGTACGAGATCTCAGTTCGACGGGTTAAATTAAACAGAAATTTTAAGGCGCCTTTGTTTTGTACATCCCCTCGCGTTTATGTGATCCTGAGATGAGATCTCAGTTCGACTATTTAAATTAAACAGAAATAGTTAAGGCGCCTTTGTTTTGTACATCCCCTCGCGTTTATGTGATCCTGCTACGAGATCTCAGTTCGACGGGTTAAATTATACAGATATTTTTAAGGCGCCTTTGTTTTATATATCCCCTCACGTTTATGTAATCCTGCGAGGAGATCTCAGTTCGATGGGTTAAACTAAACAGAAATTTTTAAGGCGCCTTTATTTTGTCATCCCCTCGCGTTTATGTGATCCTGGTACGAGAACTCATTTCGACGAGTTAAATTATACAGAAATTTTTAAAGCGCCTTTGTTTTGTACATCCCCTCGCGTTTATGTGCTCCTGGCTCGAGATCTCATTTCGACGTGTTAAAATACCCTTTCAATTTTTAGGCGCCTTTGTTTTGTACATCCCCTCGCGTTTATGTGATCCTGGTACGAGATCTCAGTTCGACGAGTTATATTAAACAGAAATTTTTAGGGCGCCTTTGTTTTGTACATCCCCTAACGTTTATGTGATCCTGGTAAGAGAACTTATTTCGACGATTTAAATTAAAAAGAAATTTTTAATGCGCCTTTGTTTTGTACAGCCCCGCGATATTATGTGATCCTGGTACGAGATCTCAGTTCGACGAGTTAAATTAAACAGAACATTTTAAAGCGCCTTTGTTTTGTACATCCCCTCGCGTTTATGTGATCCTGGTACGAGATCTCAGTTCGACGGGTTAAATTAAACAGAAATTTTTAAGGCGCCTTTGTTTTGTACATCCCCTCGCGTTTATGTGATCCTGCTACGAGATCTCAGTTCGACGGGTTAAATTAAACAGAAATTTAAAGGCGCCTTTGTTTTGTACATCCCCTCGCGTTTATGTGATCCTGGTACGAGATCTCAGTTCGACGGGTTAAATTAAACAGAAATTTTTAAGGCGCCTTTGTTTTCTACATCCCCTCGCGTTTATGTGATCCTGGTACGAGATTTCAGTTCGACGAGTTAAACTAAACAGAAATTTTTAAAGCGCCTTTGTTTTGTACATCCCCTCGCGTTTATGTGATCCTGGTACGAGATCTCAGTTCGACGGGTTAAATTAAACAGAACATTTAAAGTCGGCATTGTTTTGTACATCCCCTCACGTTTATGTGATCCTGGTACGAGATCTCAGTTCGACGGGTTAAATTAAACAGAAATTTTTAAGGCGCCTTTGTTTTGTACATCCCCTCGCGTTTATGTGATCCTGGTACGAGATCTCAGTTCGACGGGTTAAATTATACAGAAATTTTTAAGGCGCCTTTGTTTTGTACATCCCCTCGCGTTTATGTGATCCTGGTACGAGATCTCAGTTCGACGGGTTAAATTAAACAGAAAATTTTAAGGCGCCTTTGTTTTGTACATCCCCTCTCGCTTATGTGATCCTGCGAGGAGATCTCAGTTCGACGAGTTAAATTAAACAGAAAATTTTAAGGCGCCTTTGTTTTGTACATCCCCTCGCGTTTATGTGATCCTGGTACGAGATCTCAGTTCGACGAGTTAAATTAAACAGAAATTTTTAAGGCGCCTTTGTTTTGTACATCTCCTCGCGTTTATGTGATCCTGCTACGAGATCTCAGTTCGACGGGTTAAATTAAACAGAAATTTTTAAGGCGCCTTTGTTTTGTCATCCCCTCGCGTTTATGTGATCCTGGTACGAGATCTCAGTTCGACGGGTTAAATTAAACAGAAATTTTTAAGGCGCCTTTGTTTTGTACATCTCCGCACTTTTATTTGATCCTGGTACGAGATCTCAGTTCGACGGGTTAAATTAAACAGAATTTTTTAAGGCGCCTTTGTTTTGTCATCCCCTCGCGTTTATGTGATCCTGGTACGAGATCTCAGTTCGACGGGTTAAATTAAACAGAAATTTTTAAAGCGCCTTTGTTTTGTACATCTCCGCACGTTTATGTGATCCTGGTACGAGATCTCAGTTCGACGGGTTAAATTAAACAGAAATTTTTAAAGCGCCTTTGTTTTGTCATCCCCTCGCGTTTATGTGATCCTGGTACGAGATCTCAGTTCGACGAGTTAAATTATACAGAAATTTTTAAAGCGCCTTTGTTTTGTACATCCCCTCGCGTTTATGTGATCCTGGTACGAGATCTCAGTTCGACGGGTTAAATTATACAGAAATTTTTAAGGCGCCTTTGTTTTGTACATCCCCTCGCGTTTATGTGATCCTGGTACGAGATCTCAGTTCGACGGGTTAAATTAAACAGAAATTTTTAAGGCGCCTTTGTTTTGTACATCCCCTCGCGTTTATGTGATCCTGGTACGAGATCTCAGTTCGACGGGTTAAATTAAACAGAAATTTTTAAGGCGCCTTTGTTTTGTACATCCCCTCACGCTTATGTGATCCTGCGAGGAGATCTCAGTTCGATGGGTTAAATTAAACAGAATTTTTACGGTGCTTTTGTTTTGTACATCCCTACACGTTTATGTGATCCTGGTACGAGATCTCAGTTCGACGGGTTAAATTAAACAGAAATTTTTAAGGCGCCTTTGTTTTGTACATCCCCTCGCGTTTATGTGATCCTGGTACGAGATCTCAGTTCGACGGGTTAAATTAAACAGAAATTTTTAAAGCGCCTATGTTTTGTACATCCCCTCGCGTTTATGTGATCCTGGTACGAGATCTCAGTTCGACGGGTTAAATTAAAAAGAAATTTTAAGGCGCCTTTGTTTTGTCATCCCCTCGCGTTTATGTGATCCTGGTACGAGAACTCAGTTCGGCGGGTTAAACTAAACAGAAATTTTTAAAGCGCCTATGTTTTGTACATCCCCTCGCGTTTATGTGATCCTGGTACGAGAACTCATTTCGACAAGTTAAATTATACAGAAATTTTTAAGGCGCCTTTGTTTTGTACATTCCCTCGCGTTTATGTGATCCTGGTACGAGATCTCAGTTCGACGGGTTAAATTAAACAGAAATTTTTAAGGCGCCTTTGTTTTGTCATCCCCTCGCGTTTATGTGATCCTGGTACGAGAACTCAGTTCGGCGGGTTAAACTAAACAGAAATTTTTAAAGCGCCTATGTTTTGTACATCCCCTCGCGTTTATGTGATCCTGGTACGAGAACTCATTTCGACAAGTTAAATTATACAGAAATATTTAATGCTCCTTAGTTTTGTACATTCCCTCTCGTCTATGTGATCCTGGTACGAGATCTCAGTTCGACGGGTTAAGTTAAACAGAAATTTTTAAGGCGCCTTTGTTTTCTACATCCCCTCGCGTTTATGTGATCCTGGTACGAGATCTCAGTTCGACGAGTTAAATTATACAGAAATTTTTAAGGCGCCTTTGTTTTGTACATCCCCTCGCGTTTATGTGATCCTGGTACGAGATCTCAGTTCGACGGGTTAAATTAAACAGAAATTTTTAAGGCGCCTTTGTTTTGTACATCCCCTCGCGTTTATGTGATCCTGGTACGAGATCTCAGTTCGACGGGTTAAATTAAACAGAAATTTTTAAGGCGCCTTTGTTTTGTACATCCCCTCGCGTTTATGTGATCCTGCTACGAGATCTCAGTTCGACGGGTTAAATTAAACAGAAATTTAAAGGCGCCTTTGTTTTATACATCCCCTCACGTTTATGTGATCCTGCGAGGAGATCTCAGTTCGACGAGTTAAATTAAACAGAATTTTTTAAGGCGCCTTTGTTTTGTACATCCCCTCGCGTTTATGTGATCCTGGTACGAGATCTCAGTTCGACGGGTTAAATTATACAGAAATTTTTAAAGCGCCTTTGTTTTGTCATCCCCTTGCGTTTATGTGATCCTGGTACGAGATCTCAGTTCGGCGGGTTAAACTAAACAGAAATTTTTAAAGCGCCTTTGTTTTGTACATCCCCTCGCGTTTATGTGATCCTGGTACGAGATCTCAGTTCGACGGGTTAAATTAAACAGAAATTTTTAAGGCGCCTTTGTTTTATACATCCCCTCACGTTTATGTGATCCTGCGAGGAGATCTCAGTTCGACGAGTTAAATTATACAGAAATTTTTAAGGCGCCTTTGTTTTGTACATCCCCTCGCGTTTATGTGATCCTGGTACGAGAACTCATTTCGACGAGTTAAATTATACAGAAATTTTTAAAGCGCCTTTGTTTTGTACATCCCCTCGCGTTTATGTGATCCTGGTACGAGATCTCAGTTCGACGGGTTAAATTATACAGAAATTTTTAAGGCGCCTTTGTTTTGTACATCCCCTCGCGTTTATGTGATCCTGGTACGAGATCTCAGTTCGACGGGTTAAATTATACAGAAATTTTTAAAGCGCCTTTGTTTTGTACATCCCCTCGCGTTTATGTGATCCTGGTACGAGAACTCATTTCGACGAGTTAAATTATACAGAAATTTTTAAGGCGCCTTTGTTTTGTACATCCCCTCGCGTTTATGTGATCCTGGTACGAGATCTCAGTTCGACGGGTTAAATTATACAGAAATTTTTAAGGCGCCTTTGTTTTATACATCCCCTCACGTTTATGTGATCCTGCGAGGAGATCTCAGTTCGACGAGTTAAATTATACAGAAATTTTTAAGGCGCCTTTGTTTTGTACATCCCCTCGCGTTTATGTGATCCTGGTACGAGATCTCAGTTCGACGGGTTAAATTAAACAGAAATTTTTAAAGCGCCTTTGTTTTGTACATCCCCTCGCGTTTATGTGATCCTGGTACGAGATCTCAGTTCGACGGGTTAAATTAAACAGAAATTTTTAAGGCGCCTTTGTTTTGTACATCCCCTCGCGTTTATGTGATCCTGGTACGAGATCTCAGTTCGACGGGTTAAATTAAACAGAAATTTTTAAGGCGCCTTTGTTTTATACATCCCCTCACGTCTATGTGATCCTGCGAGGAGATCTCAGTTCGACGAGTTAAATTATACAGAAATTTTTAAGGCGCCTTTGTTTTGTACATCCCCTCGCGTTTATGTGATCCTGGTACGAGAACTCATTTCGACGAGTTAAATTATACAGAAATTTTTAAAGCGCCTTTGTTTTGTACATCCCCTCGCGTTTATGTGATCCTGGTACGAGATCTCAGTTCGACGGGTTAGATTATACAGAAATTTTTAAGGCGCCTTTGTTTTGTCATCCCCTTGCGTTTATGTGATCCTGTTACGAGATCTCAGTTCGGCGGGTTAAACTTAACAGAAAAATTTTTAAAGCGCCTTTGTTTTGTACATCGCCTCGCGTTTATGTGATCCTGGTACGAGAACTCATTTCGACGAGTTAAATTATACAGAAATTTTTAAGGCGCCTTTGTTTTGTACATCCCCTCGCGTTTATGTGATCCTGGTACGAGATCTCAGTTCGACGGGTTAAATTAAACAGACATTTTTAAGGCGCCTTTGTTTTGTACATCCCCTCGCGTTTATGTGATCCTGCTACGAGATCTCAGTTCGACGGGTTAAATTAAACAGAAAATTTTAAGGCGCCTTTGTTTTATACATCCCCTCACGTTTATGTGATCCTGCGAGGAGATCTCAGTTCGACGAGTTAAATTAAACAGAAAATTTTAAGGCGCCTTTGTTTTGTACATCCCCTCGCGTTTATGTGATCCTGGTACGAGATCTCAGTTCGACGAGTTAAATTAAACAGAAATTTTTAAGGCGCCTTTGTTTTGTACATCTCCTCGCGTTTATGTGATCCTGCTACGAGATCTCAGTTCGACGGGTTAAATTAAACAGAAATTTTTAAGGCGCCTTTGTTTTGTCATCCCCTCGCGTTTATGTGATCCTGGTACGAGATCTCAGTTCGACGGGTTAAATTAAACAGAAATTTTTAAGGCGCCTTTGTTTTGTACATCTCCGCACTTTTATTTGATCCTGGTACGAGATCTCAGTTCGACGGGTTAAATTAAACAGAATTTTTTAAGGCGCCTTTGTTTTGTCATCCCCTCGCGTTTATGTGATCCTGGTACGAGATCTCAGTTCGACGGGTTAAATTAAACAGAAATTTTTAAAGCGCCTTTGTTTTGTACATCTCCGCACGTTTATGTGATCCTGGTACGAGATCTCAGTTCGACGGGTTAAATTAAACAGAAATTTTTAAGGCGCCTTTGTTTTGTACATCCCCTCGCGTTTATGTGATCCTGGTACGAGATCTCAGTTCGACGAGTTAAATTAAACAGAAATTTTTAAGGCGCCTTTGTTTTGTACATCTCCTCGCGTTTATGTGATCCTGCTACGAGATCTCAGTTCGACGGGTTAAATTAAACAGAAATTTTTAAGGCGCCTTTGTTTTGTCATCCCCTCGCGTTTATGTGATCCTGGTACGAGATCTCAGTTCGACGGGTTAAATTAAACAGAAATTTTTAAGGCCCCTTTGTTTTGTACATCTCCTCGCGTTTATGTGATCCTGCTACGAGATCTCAGTTCGACGGGTTACAATACAAATACATTTGCACGATCTTTATCGCACGATCCCAATCGAGTCGACTGTGGTCGGCCCGATCCGGTGGACACCCGGCCTTAGATTGACAGTTGTCGAAATTGCAACCGTCATTGCTGATTAATTTGAATAATAAGGTAATTTTTGTGGTCGTAGATAACGTATAGTACAAAACTAGAACCGTAATGCATTGCTTACCAATTACTTGCACTCGCCGCTACGCGGCTCGTGTACAACTTTTCCACGCGTGTGTATTTTACTATTTACAACTCTCTTTACGTAATATAACAACTGTCTAAATAAAAACCTTGTCAAGGAGGCTATATTTAATAATTCTGTTATGTAAATGCAATGGATAAATTCTCGATCACAACCTACTTGACCAGGTCACAATATAAGAATCTACACAGTAGCGTCACTCGAGTATAACTGCCACACTTGTCTTTTGTTTGATACCTACCGATTTGCAAATTACATTGCATTTCTATAACGATATCAAACAGTATGGCCGCTGTTTTTCACACTGATGTTTAAGTGACGCTACTGGGTAATTACTTATACTGTGTTACTGTGACCAGGTTTTTATTTAGACGCTCCTTACTATTCCGAACATTCTAGTGTTAAATAACTTCCGTTTCATTTATTTTGCGAATTTCCCACGTGGCCTTTTAATTAGTTCTAATCTCGCCTTCTTTTCAGGTTCTGGTATCGGAAAGTCGAGAGTTTCTGGAATGGGTACAACGACGCGACAGACGGAGAATTCTTCAGAACAGTTCTTTTTAGAACTACAAATAATCATCTTGGCATTCGCTATCCAGACTTATCTACTTCTTATTTTTTGTTCAAAAACAGCACGATCCAAAATGATTGTGGGGATGCTCGTCAGAAAGGGATCTCATAGATGTTCAAACATGATTGCGGGGATGCTCGTCAGAAAGGGATCCCATAGACGGTCAAACAAGATTGTGGGGATGCTCGTCAGAAAGGGGTCTCATAGATGTTCAAACATGATTGCGGGGATGCTCGTCAGAAAGGGATCCCATAGACAGTCAAACATGATTGTGGGGACGCTCGTCAGAAAGGGATCCCATAGACGGTCAAACATGATTGTGGGGATGCCTGTCAGAAGGGGGTCCCATAGGTGTTCAAACATGATTGCGGAAATGCTCGTCAGAAAGGGGTCTCATAGACGTTCAAACATGATTGCGGGGATGCTCGTCAGAAAGGGGTCCCATAGACGGTCAAGCATGATTGCGGGGATGCTCGTCAGAAAGGGGTCCCATAGACGTTCAAACATGATTGTGGGGATGCTCGTCAGAAAGGGGTCCCATAGACGGTCAAACATGATTGTGGGGATGCTCGTCAAGAAGGGGTCTCATAGACGTTCAAACATGATTGTGGGGATGCTCGTCAGAAAAAGGGTTTCATAGACGGTCAAACTTGATTGTAGGGACGCTTGTCAGAAAGGGGTACCATAGACGTTCAAACATGATTCTGGGGATGCTCGTCAGAAAGGGGTCCCATAGACGTTCAAACATGATTGTGGGGATGCTCGTCAAGAAGGGGTCTCATAGATGTTCAAACTTGATTGTGGGAATGCTCGTCAGAAAAGAGTCCCATAGACGGTCAAACATGATTGCGGGGATGCTAGTCAGAAAGGGGTCTCATAGACGTTCAAACATGATTGCGGGTATACTCGTCAGAAAGGGGGCAAGGGGGCCCATAGACGTTCAAACATTATTCTGGGGATGCTCGTCAGAAAAACGGTTTCATAGACGGTCAAACTTGATTGTAGGGACGCTTGTCAGAAAGGGGTACCATAGACGTTCAAACATGATTCTGGGGATGCTCGTCAGAAAGGGGTCCCATAGACGGTCAAACATGATTGTGGGAATGCTCGTCAGAAAGGGTACCGTGAACGGTCAAACATGGTTGTGGTGATGCTCGTCAGAAAGGGGTCTCAGAGACGGTTAAAGTTGATTGTGGGTATGCTTGTCAGAAGGGAGTTCATAGATGGTGAAATATGTATAATGGAATGCTTGTCGGAAAAGAGTCAAAACGTCGAACATGTCTAAATATATGTCAAAAGGTGTTCTCAGAGAAACGAATTCCAGGGTGATATATTTTTTGACTCTGAAAAGAATCATTGAAGCACGTTTTTTGAGACGGTATGCTTTCTCCAATCCAGTGGTATCGATACTTCTTTCTGTGATCCTATTTTTACGTCATATAAACTTCCATATCTGTAACAAATATTCATTTTTAGTAATCTGTGAGCAACTAAAAATCAGATTAGAGTCGGCGGTGCAAAGAAAAAGTATGTCTGTTACTAACGCGGGTTAGGCTGATCTGACAGTTCATTAATGTATTAGGTTAATTAATTTATAGCGTTTTTCACTGGGACTAAATTGTGCACTGAGTGCGCACTCAAAATATTCTCACCTTATTTTAACCTCATGTAATGAAACGGGATGGAGATATTCTGAGTGGGCACTCAGTGCACAATTTAGTCGCAGTGAAAAACGCTATCAGTTAATCACAGACATACATTTTCTTTGCACCGCCTACTCTAATCTGATTTTTATTTGCTCACTTTTTATAAATAAAATAAAAATTTTTCCGCCAAAAATTTGTGTTAGTGCTTCTTTCAATTTAATTATATATTATTCACTAACAATCTCTTCATTTATTTAATTAATTATTTATAATGTTGTCCTGCTTGAAGGCAATATCAAAAATTTACCATCTGATTCTAATTTATATTAGACGATAACTGAACTCGCTGTCGCAATTAGCCCTGTGGTCACGGTATCTGCCACGAAAGTAGAAGGTCTCGAGTTCGATTCTCGGTTGCGGCGAAAAAATTTTTCCGCCAAAAATTTATATTAGTGCTTTTTCAGTTTAATTATATAAATAAAATACTTAACAAGTACCTACTATACTATTAACTGTAAATTGTAAATACCTATTCTGTCGCCTGTTATCAGTTATCCCATTATCAGTTATCCCATTAATCATGCACTTGGCTACGATCTGAAATTACTTGCAAAGTGAATAAGTGCTGTAAAAAAAGTAGCGAAGTTTTCCGCTTCGATTTTATAGTTGTTTTTAAACCAGTTTGTTTCATGTACTCTTTCAAAATTTCTAAAAAAGAAAATGAAATGAAAGCGGGAAATACTGTTAAAATATACAAGAGTGTAGCGACCAGTCATAACTCATAACTAAAGTCTCCAAATAAAAGGTCCGTTTACCCGCCCAGTTGTAAATTACTAAGCGCTGGTACTTTCACCCCTGATTAACTTTAACCTTTGGTTTATTCCCATGCCTACAATAATTGCAAAGACAGTTGTTTCTATAGCAATAAACCAAAGATTAAAGATAATCAGTCATGAAGGTAACGGCCCTAACTGCTCGCGCTGATGCCTGTGTAAACCTCAATCGGTTGACTGGCCAATTATTCAGTGCCGTTTACGGCTCTATGGTACACAGGTATAACGTGTTTTATCTAAACAAATGTTTTGGTTTTTTCTTGAATTATTTCATATTGTCAAAAATACAGCAAATAATCAGATGAAATGTGACAATGTTGATCCAGATATTCCTGCTATACCGAAGAAATAATGCTTGCAGCTCCGTAGTTCGATCGGTATCGAGCGCGCATAGGAGCGTCTATGCATTCAGACCTTTTAATTGGAGACTTTACTCATAACCTACGAAATAAGAACTGAAACTTCAAAAGCAGGAGTGAGTGAAAACAACCTAAGTTGAGGGCAATTATTAGTCACCCCTTACGAGTTAGATCAAGAAAGAAGAAGAGCATAGAAAACAAAGCTCAAGTAATTTTATCAAAGCCAAAAGATGTGTGGAAAGTTGGAAAAGCAAGATTCAAGAAACCACTAGAAAAAGAGATAAAGGAAGGCTCCCAAAAAGATGGGCCCAGAGCTAGCAGTCTTCGTCAACTCAAACACCCACGGGAAATTCGAAATACCTAAAAAAAAAGAAACAAGAATCTTGAAAAGGAAATGTCAAGCACTGTCTTCATTGTCAATTCATTGTCTCCTAAAAAGATTCTTTCTTCCTATTTATTTCTCGAAAGCTCGGGTACTCAAATAACGACGAAAGTAAATTAATCTAATCGATCTTCTTTTATTTTTTGATCGAATAAGGAAAGTAAAGTTAATCGAAATTCTTTCGTTTTTTCATTCGATCCAAAACAACCCAATCCAAATACCCGTGCGAAAATCGAAATGCCTAAAGAAAGGGAAAGCGAAAACGAAATGCCAAGTAATTTTTTCAATTTCTCTGTTATTTCAAACGAATTCTTTTCGTGTTCATTGCTCGAAAAATAGGATGTCGTCCAAATAGGAAAGAAAGTAAATCTAATCGATCTTTTGGTTTTTCATTCGATCGAAAACAACTCGACCCAAATACCTATGCGAAAGTCGGAGTGCCTAAAGAAAGGGAAAGCGTAAACGAAATGCCAAGAAATTTGGTTGTTATTTTAAAATTCTTTTCGTATTTACTTATTTCTTGAAAAATCCGATACTCATAATATAAGGACAAAAGTATACCTAATCGATCCTTTTCTTTTTTCTTGACCCAACGCAACTCAATACCAAATCGAAGACCTAAAGAAAGGAAAAGCGTCTCACCAAATTTATAATTTAATTGACTTGCCTCTCACTTACCTTGACATATGACATAAGTTCTGCTGACTAAACGTATCAGCTGTTCCCCTGGACCAGCAAACAGTGGAGATGGGGGTGAGATTAGTTACGATGATAAAAATTATTAAAGGGCGCCAGGAGACTGTACTTTACAGCCAAACGTAATCGATCAGTCGACGTCTCCAATCGACCAAATCGAGCAGAGAAATCAAACGCAAATAGAGGCGAGACTTTACTCACTGGTGCGTTAAAGTAAAAACACAAACACACAATAAAAGTTACTTAGATTTAATTCATCAAACAAATAATACAATAACTACAACAGGGTAGTTACCCCTAAATGTCTAAGTTAACATAACAAAGAGTAGTCTAATTCTGTACGTAAGTTCGACTAAAACACACCGCAACCGGTAAATAAAATTTACAATGATGCGCAAAAGCAGTAGTTCTAAAGGCGCATGAACAGCCGGAATTCGCTCTCTTTGTTTATGCATACACTAATTCACGAATTGCCAAAAGGAAAGATAAATAATAAATAAATACCTTAACCTCTTTGGTAAAAATTAAAGCATGACATGAAGTGTCATCGCAGGTTATGACGTCACCTGGTGGTCACGTCCGTTGTCGGTAAAACACCGTCCAAAATGGCTACTCGTGAAACGCCAGGATGGTTTGATCAAAGGCTGTTTCCAACAGACACGGCAACGGTCCAATAAAATTCCACTAAGACTTCGGCTAAATCACCGACTAAAAGTCCCGCCGAAAGCCTCGACTAAAACTTCAACCAAAAGCCTACATAGAAGAAACGATTTTTGTTAGCGGCCATGTTAGCTTGTTCGTCGTCATATTTTACCTGAGAAAACTGGGGTCCCAGGCTTGGTATGGGGGTTAAAACTATCCCCAAGTGTGTTCGATGGTGTCACTAAATGTTCCGGCACGGCCGCTGATGAATTACTTCTCCCAAAGAGCAAGAATTCCGATAACTTACAATCCACGTAAAACACGTCTGGCTTGCACCACGCTTCGAACAAGAAAGGTCGCGACGAAATTGAAGATGGTGGAAGTCGTTAAGACGCGCGAAAATTGCCGACGATAACCAATGATGAGCTATAACATAGTCACATGGTGCCCCCATAGCCTATGAATGTTGAGCGTTCGCATGTAAATGAGTGTAGCGAACTGTGTTAAAACGCAGCTGGATGATACCATATCGCCACGATGTCTTGGCGGCAAATTTGAAACGTAACAAGGGAAAACTAAATGCCAAGCACCTTCTTCAATTTCGTTGCTATTTTAAAAGGGCTCCTTTCGTATTTATTATTAATTACAAATCTATTTGCTGATTCTGAAACTTTCAAGAGTTTTTTATTTTTCTAAATAATTAAGAGATCGTTACATCAAGTAATTACAAAGGAATGCCGTTTTCAATTTTCAACTGCTTTTAATAAGTTTCTTCAGTTTATAAAACCCGGTGTTCTAAAAGAATTATTAAATACCTTCCCTCAATTATCCTTTACCCTATGGATTGTAATAATACACGAAGCTTTCCGGTGTAGTGCAATGATTCGTTTACGATCGATCGGTCGCGTATGAGCGGTCATGAAACATTTGTCGCGCTCTATGACGCGGTGATAAATTAGCGCGTTTTTAAGGGGTGCTTTTAGCTCCCGGCCGGGCAAAACAAAGACGTAAACACATTGTCTGGAAATTCAACATCCATTAGTCAGGGGTAACACATCTCAACAAACTTAATCAGTCGCCTTTTAAACGCGCGCATTCCCGAAATAGGCACCGAATTTATTGCGTGCCGAACGGCGATAATTATTTTCGACTGGGCTAACGCTGTAAATAACCGGAAAAGTCTATTTATAAAACTGCTTAGAATGTGTTTGATAGAAAAGCGGAAATTTACTTAATATTAAGAAAACATTTCAATTATATTGCTTCGCTAAATTAGTTGACAATTCCCCAACGTATACGCCCATTACACTCAATCAATTATGTATGATAACCAGTGATCAATATAAAAACGAATTAGAGTAGGCGTTGGAATTTAAATGCACGTCTTGGATAACGTCATATTGTCTAATTGTCAATCAATTGTGACATAAATGACACGCCGGAAATGTTTCACGTTAGTCACACAGTCAAGTAGTGGTCATTTTACAAATTTGTTTTTATTATTATTATTTTTTTTAATAAAACGTTTTCCTGCCTTAAATGTTTTATTTTCCAATTAAGGTTAAGTTCGAATAGAAATGTCAAAAGTGACTGAAGGAACGTCCGATGATCTAAATACACACATGTGTGTTTGATTGCATCGCCAACTCTAATTCATTTTTCATTTGATCACTTCTTATGTTACATAAAAAAAAATTTAATATTTTTTATGAAGACAAATTTTAAATCCTAACGAATGCCTGAGTTGAACCGACGAAACCAGTATGAATACATCTTAGAATCACAATGGTTTTGTGAAGATAATGGAGAAAGTAAACACAACAAAGCTTTTCCCCGCTCTGAGGCAAACAGAATCTACTCAGATCCATACATCCACGTCTTCTCCGTACATCAAACAATTCATTAAGTAAATCGCGATAAAACACGGCCCGCATTAAAACATCCAGGATAATTTTGACAGACCGAAATGGAATATTAAATTACGCAAGATGCGTAGCTGCTTTACGTTCGCGTTTGCCGGGTCATCACCCAAGGCCGTAACGACGCCGCAGAAGGAACAGCTCCTGCTGACATTTGCCTCGCAAAGGTGGGCTTCATGAGCCGTGCAGCCAGGATATTAGCTTCATTGATGGCGTTGCACACTTAGATCTTCACAACTCATTCGGGAGTTAAGAATTATTTATTTTTAACAGATAGACCACAATACCTAGTGGTCCTCTCCTCATAATAACTGCGCAAAGCTTTTTGAACAGGCCTTGTATTTAAAACGTGCCCTTGATAAGACCATCAATAAATATCAGTTTAAAAAACTGACGACTTCATGAAATTAAAAAAATAATTATAAAATCGATTCACTGATTTCATTAAGGAATAAAATTCCAAATAAAAGATATTACAAAAATACAAACAGCGATAGGAAAAAATTTATTAATTTTATTAAACGTTTACTTTTCGTAATAAAAATAATTAAGAATTAAAGAGTTGTCGTGTAAGAAAGACGATAATTGTGTGTCGGGTGGCTTTTGAATGGAAATTACCTAAAAGGTGTTCGAATATTTAATTAAAAGAAAGGATTTATTAAGCAGTCCTCAGCCTATAATCTCACGCTTTATAAGATATAACACGGAGGGTCTTAATTTATTTCAACGTATGTGGTCCCAGAGGTGCAATCTCGAAATTACCTTCTCCTCCGAAGGGGTGTAATTATTATAAACACTCAGAAACGCGCCTAAATGATAATTAAACGCCGTTTCTTTCGCGCAGGTAATAACATTGTACATTCAAATTACATGGTGGTTGGTGGTAATGGGTGCACACACACATGGCACCTACGTGGAGGAAGAAGTCGATCATTTGCATACAAGACGTGATAAATTCGAAGAAACGCTGCTTTTGCGGTTTCGTAAACGCGTTATTAAGCTTACGTTGATGAATCACGCGGTTTAAGGACGAGGGAGGTAGGTACATACTACTTACTCATGATGGTTGAATTAAATTAATGCAAACAAAGGCATTATGAACACCTGAATTGTTTGTGTTAGTAACGTCTGCAGGACGCTTACAACTAAATACAAAGTAACACAAAACATAAACAATACTCTTCTTGACAAATTAAAAAAGAAAACTGCTCGTCAAGAATTTTTACCTTACGTCATTGAAATGACGATGACTGCCCAGAAAAGGGCAATTCTCAAGTAAATAAGAACTATATAGAAAGTCAAAGAAACATCGAAAGGAACACGATTGATCATCATGCAAATGAACTTCGAAGAACAAATTTTATGGTGAAAGCTTCAATGCTTTATTTCTTAGCTTCACGTTCGAAGAAAATGGATTTTTCAAAGTTGTCTGTCTTTTGATCGATGAGAAAGTGAGCTCATGCCTCCAAGGACTTTCATTGTGGAAGATTTCCTTTGGATGTGGAAGGAAGTACCATGTATCTTAAAGGAATATTGGGACAAAGAAGAAGAACGGTCTTGAATAAAGGCAATCCAGTGCACCAAATCCATTCAGATTCCTGGAATCAGATCCTATGGATCGAATCTGTCAAGTACTCTGGTTTTTATCTTAGTTATTGAAATGACGATCGTGATAAAGGGAGTATAACAGAAAACAAAACCATCACAAAACCATAAGACAAATAGAAGCTGCCCAGAAAAGGGCAGTTCTCGTGTAAATAAGGGGAACTACTTAGAAAGTAAAAGAAACGTGGACAATATTAAAGATATATTATTATCACATATTGCCACAGAATAATCTAAACAGAAACGTCACTTGAAAAGGAGGTTAATAATTAGAAAGAGTAAGAAGTGCACTACCAGTTTAAATGTCTTTCGTGTTCACTCGGCAACACTCGCACGTTTCCTTCGACGCGTTGCTTGAAGGCGTAACGTGAGAGAGAAAGAAGAATGCGTTACCCTCGAGTTAACACAGGATGCATAAATTTGTCTATGAAGAAGCATGGCGGAGTAAAATTTCGTAACGAGAACTAATACCCAAGTGCGACCTAGTAAGAGTCGAGAGAAAATTTTGATAATAATTAGAACTGAATAACATTTACAGTAAAAATGTCTGAAATGAGCGATAAACGTGTAGCAGAGAAAAGGAAATTGGGTACCGCTTGTGCTTATAAGGGTTGCGAGTACAAATTTTATTCGAAAAATATGGAATATGTTTTATTAAGTGCATGAAAATAGGTCTGTTTCTGCAGCGTTCCGGACTAGTTTGAAACTGTTAAATATATTCGCCCGTCGAATTAATTACCGCTTTTAAGAGCTGCTGTAAATGCGAGACTTTGTACGACGCATGGTTCTGGCCACGTTCTGACAGTTTCGGAGCAGTCAGGGACTGCTGCAGAAACAGACTTAAAGATATTCTGAGGGCACACCAATGCCACAAGTGGAACTCGCTTTAAAATGAACGTAGATTATAATCCCATTTCCACCTCATCTCTAAATATTTTCAAAGCACGCACGCATCTCTACTGCACTACTGATTTAAATGGCCAAGGTCATCGGTAGATTATGCGGAAGATCAAAGGTGCCGCCTCGAGTGATGCTTCTGTATAGATTAGTATTCTGTGATATTGCGTCAGAAAACAAGAGCCATTACCTACGGCTCACAATAATGTTTTATCTCCCTCATACCCCGCCGTAAGTCGACTGTCTTCTTTTACCAACTCCCGTCTCTAACTCGTCCGTGGATCTTGAGTACGCCAGTTCTTAGACAGAACGCATTGGGTGCACACAGTTTTGTTTGTGTTTGTATCTGCTTTTGAAGAATTCGTCAGGCTGAAATTGGCTAAGTGAATTATGTACGGCTAACAAGAACGGGATTCTGAAAATTGTCGCCCCCCTGCGTCTACAAGCATTGGTAATGTTTTTCGTAGTCTAATCCCGACCAAATTCGATTAGGTAAATATGGCAAGTACTTTTGGCCTGGTTCAGATCGTAACGCTTTTCTTTTCCTACTTTAGGCTTTTCTACTATTACCCCCCTGTCCACTCTACCCTTTGTGGTGATATCTGGGGCCAACCAGCCTTGAATTATTGCAAGGCCGTTTTCCTCAACGATGGTTACTGGTAGCCTTCCAGTGGGAGAGGTCGCTGGGAATAGCGGCACGCCTTCTTGGCTTCACAACCCCTTCGCTGAATTCGACTCTCGTTGGCCATCGTCGTCGATTTGACAGCAGTTGCCTTATTCTCGAAACGAGGGAGAGGCTTCGTTTTGCGGAAATGAGGTCAAAATGACGTAGACTCTCGCATAAAACTATACAAACCTTTCGAAAAATGCATCATTTTGACGTCATTTTCGGGAGCGACCACTTCTCTCCAGTTCGAGAATAACCCCCCTGTCGTGTACTGTTACGTTTTCTTTTCGTATTTCGCACTTCAGGACCCCCGCGGTTGAGTTACTTTCTTTTAACTAATTGCATTTTGGCCGCTTACCTTTATTGTCGTCGTAATTCGTGCGGCGCCTTGCATTTACGGTCACTGCCCCTCGCTGGTGCCTTCCTCGTAGCGATAATTCTTTTGGGGGCCCCGGAATTCGTTGCGTTCCATCCCCGGAATCCGTTCGGCTTGTTTACTTTTGCTTAATGACAATGCGAGGTTAGGTAACTTGCTGCGGCGACAGATGATTTTCCCTTCGATTTCCGTTGTGATCGATTCGTCGCATTGTTCCTGTTTCTCATCTCGCGGAGTTTGGTTTACTTGCGTTATTAAATTTTACGTTCCTCTTTTTCCCATAGTTTTTTTTTGTTCGAATTTCCTCGACTAGTCAATTCACAGGGATTGCAGTTGGATTGCCTGCCTTCCAGAATGTTCGATGACTTTTTAACTTCCGGCGTGGTTCGGGCGTTGGTCGCTTGGCCCGTCCGCACGTATTCATTCTCCATTTTGTGCCGTGAGAATTCACACCTGTTTGGGGTCAGCCTCCTTTTGGTTTTTGTGAAATTATCGTTTGGAAGCTTGCAAAAGGATCTGTGACCATAGGTGATAGACGGGGTGTTGTTGATTTCCCCCATCGCTGCTGCGGATGTGATTTTTCTTTGATTTCTCAATCACCGGCACGTGGAATTTTTTTTTGGGTGTTCGTAACCCTGTTACGAGGTAAGTTATCTTTTTAATTCTCTTCTATAGCGTATGTGGATTCTGTCCGGCGAATTTGTGTTATTAGTTTCGTTTCCTTTTATTCATAGCAAGCAGTACGGGATCTTACCCGGACTTGCATACAGAAGTCACGGCTTTACCACCGTACAAATCGCATTAGTACTGGAGCGGATGATGTAAATCACAGGTCGGATTTTATTTTGGATTTGCGATATTTAAAGTGCTACGTTTATGTTACTTTTAAATGAAGCAACCTTTTGTTGCACGAGGTTTAATTAATTAACTTTTGAAATTTATTTTTGACTTTGTAAACGAAAGTCGGATCCGAATTTTCGGCATATTTATTTGACAAATTCGTGGTATTATATTTTCTTTATTTAAATCTTTAATCCCTTCTGGGTTTTTACTCGTGCTTCCTTATTTCCACAAATAAAGACTAGTGTGCTGTACTGGTAAATTGTATTTTACTAGTAAATTCAGTCCCTTTACTTTTGGGGTTACGTACGACCCATCTCCTCGAGTCTAGCAGTCGGGAGGTGATTTTAATTTACCCATCTCTACATTTGCAACCAGGTAAGTAACGGCACGCAAACCTCAACGAACAAATTCTATGGTGAAAGCTTCAGTGTTTTACTTCTTAGCTTCGCTTTTTCCAAACTTCTCTGTCTCTTGGTGGATGAAGAAGTCAGGTCATGTATACAAAGACTTTGATTGTGAAGGAAATCCTTTGGAAGTGAGAAGAAGAACGGTTTTGAATCAAGAGAATCTATTCATATTTCTCAATTCAGATCCTTTGGATCGAATCTATCAAGTCCTTTTGTTTTGACTGGCTGACAAGGCACTGATTTGTTCTCTGAATTTATCGTGGTAATGACATTTTTAAGAGAAATCGCGAAATAACATTCAGCTAGAAAAAGTTTTCCTTTTAAACTAAGTTTACTTTGAAGGTCTTTAGTTTGGGTTGGTTTGGTATTGAACGTGTAGGAAATTAATTCTCTGCAATACATCGTCCTGTCGGGAGGATATTTATCGGCGAGTATATGTGGAAGTGGATGCATTATTTCACGGTTTCTAATGTGCAATGGGCGGATCTGTTTCGAAACAATTAAACTGTGTGCTTTGCTAGCCTTAATCACTTCCGCGCCCCCGACGGCATCCGCTTAGCCGGAGGCCCCGAATACTTTACGAATTTAGGTCCACGTTCGGCCTTATTAGTTTCAACCTAATGTTTAGTAATTAGACATTGTTTAGGGGGCGCAATTTCAAACGTAATTACACATGTGACGACGAAAATGGAAATTAGTTGATGGGATGGAAATTTGGGGCATCAAAAGAAGTTCTCTTCTTACTCTTCCTTGTAGCTACAAGAAATTAATGTTACGTTTTTTTTTCTAAATGAGAAACTGTTGTTTTTAATTCATGTTGGAATACTTCACAGTTAATTGACATGTAGTTAGAACGTCCGCACGTGTGCTTATTAATTTTAAAAATATTTACAATAACATTCCACCCGCGCGAGCAGACGATTTTCAAATATTAGTAAATACCCAGATAATTTATTGTTCCTACAGTGGCGCAGCAGGTTTAACGAGTTCAAAAATCTTCGAAAAGTGATTGCCTTTGTCGAGTGCCTATCTCCGGGGGATCCCCCACGTTTTGTTACTCCACATAACAAAACCGAATAAATTATCTCCTACGAAACGGTGTAAATCAAATTAAAAATTACACGATAATAAAAAGCTTTGTGTTCGTTATACATACGACATTTAAACGTCCACGTGAATTTAGAATACGACGACGTTAATTAGGCGAGTTTTAATCGGCGGTCCTAAAACCTGAAAAAAAAGTTTTCGCTTTTAATTCCCGGCGCCGTATAAAGAACGGACCGGACGGGGGAATATAAACCATTCGGCGTACCGTGGGCAAAGTGATATAGTAGAACATTCCAGACGGTCGGAATATATTCCGAAATGCAAATGATAGGTGTTAAATCTTACGCCAGGATGCCGGGTAAATGATTGCGTTCGTGTTATGTGGGTGGGTGGAGGTGGGAGAAGACCGAGTGCAATGGTAACTGTAAAAATCTGATTTTCAATTTGAATAATTGATTCTGGATGTGTTCGGACAATGCATTTTGTTACCAGGCCGTTATAAAGCGGTGAATTATTCAATAATATCGACCGACTGTCCACGTCTGATGGCCAATGGAATCAATAGTTTGCATGAAAACAGCAGATCGATATTTTGCCGAATTCTTTTTTATCTAGGAATTCAATCAGAATAAGATTATGAGTTAATAACTCAAGTAAAAAAATAAGATTTGTTTAAGATTGGTTCGGTTTTTCTTTTAGAGAATACAAAAAGATTATAAAATTAGCACTACTATAGGAAAAAAAAATATCAAAATAATAGAAGCTAAGAGATTGTATCAAGTGATTATAAAATACTTTGGAACAATTAGGAAACTTTGAAAGACAAATTATCTAAAGTCGTTCTACGTATGCGAACAAATTAGTAAATGCAAAATAACACAGGAAAAAGGGAATACAAAAAAGATAAATATGGGAATAAAAGAGAAAATAATCTCATCAATTGGAAGCAACGCTGAGAGCCGACGTAAAGTTAATGCAGTATTAATATTACGAGATTAAGGCAAGATAAAAAAGAATTAGAAAAGAAAGGGAAAGAAATTTAGTTATGCTTGGAAGAAAGATGTAAAAAGGACCGACTTAAGGTTAAAGCAAATTAATACAATACACATTGTGTATTTATGTATTTCTACGATATTTTAAATAAGACATTATAAGGAAACTTGCCATTTCTCTTTTAGAAACCATAACATCCGAAAAGACACGAGAAACAAGTAATTATTCGTTTCTTAATACTATAGCAGACTAAGAAAAAGTAAAAAAGATATCGAGTTTGGAAAGGATGAAAAATAATGGAAAGAACTGCAAGAGATTCTTTTTTTCAATTTTTATTATTTGCAATCTAAAAAATGATTAAAAAAAATCAAAACCAATTTACAGTGAGCTTTAAGTAAATATGTAAAGTTGTATAATTTGTTTGGAAAGAAGTTTTTTTTTTTTACTTCATATCAAGAAACCAATCATTCTAATGAGGGCGACTAAGTTTAATATTTTTTCTCGCAAAAGAATTAGAAAGACATGAGGAAAAAAAACTAAAGCTAATTGAGAAATCAATCAATATACAATCCACAAGTAATAAATATGAACATATTCAAGTTATTATTAGAAAGTTACTAACAATCCACACATGATATGTCTAGAACAATGGTTGAATAAAAATTCCTGTGCAGCAGCAACCTTACCGAATTTTGCAAAATAATCAAAATAACAAAATACTGGAAACTGTATTTGAATTCTGCTGCTGTGAACTACTAATTATAGAAAATAGAAGCTACATAATTATAACCTTATACAGGTCACCACAAGTCAATAAGACACAGTTATTTCTAGAGAAACTGGAATCACTTCTATTCAAGATTAGTGAAGGGCACCCAGATCATGGTATTGTTATAAATGGTGATTTTAACATCAATTTGTTGGAAAATAATAAGGCAACCAGACACTTTACAGATATCATCCCAATATTTGGAATTAAACGTTTGAACGCCTGAACGGTCCAGTGGTAAGAGCACCGGCCTTGCAATCGCATGGTCGTCGGTTCGAACCGCACTCGGGATTTTTCTCGGGGGTGCTCGGTATTGACTTCAGGCACCCTTCAGTGTTGGGGATAAAATTCGACACTGCTTCACCTTAAACAGTAAGAAGGTTGGAAATAACAAAGCCATATTCGTTTCACTGGACCCCGTCATACTAAACTTTATAATTTGATCACCAAATTTTGAGCGTTTTAAATAAAATAAATGTGCTCAGCTGGTGATTTTTATTTTATTCAATTTGCCCACCTTTCGCTTTGGGGTTTCGTCGAACCCTCCCATCTCCAAGAGCTTAGCCGAGCGGTGCTGGAGAAACGTCAAAGTCGCACAATTTGCTGACCTTCAGGTAGGTAGCAGTTCATTATCTGCTCATTATTTTTTTAAGACGTTTGGTAATTTGTCTTGCCTAAACGACCATCTTTTATTTCTTTTCCCCTGTTCCTATTAATTAATCATTTGTTTTAGTTTTTCGTTTATTTTCATCGTCACTATTTCGTTTATAATTTTAATTTTATTAAGTGTCCTATTTTGTTTCATCAGTCTGTGCCCAAGTCACTTGTTTTGTTGTCGTTTTTTCCATCGCCTGTTGTCTTTTTTTTCTTGTCGTAGACGTTTCTCGATTTTTGTCTCACATTAATCGATCGTCACTTGTTTTATTCTTCGTCCTGTTGGTTTTGTATTCTCCATTTTTAAGCATTTGTTTTAAAACTTGTTTAAATCTAGCATCTGCTGTTTTTTTTTTGTTTTTCAAGCTATCTAATCGCGATCATTTACGTCGAGTAACAATAAAGCACGAACTAATTCAAGCTAATAATCTCAAGTAATAAACGAAGGTAATAAATAATTCCTCGCCGCCCGCAACCAAAATAAAAACCCAACCAACAACTCCGCGTGCAATCTCCGCCGTATTTCGCAGGTACCTATTGAAGTATGTTCAAGTAATAAATCCAGACGAGTGTTTCCATACCACCGGGAGTTGGCGTTAAGGTGCGGTCGCCAGGGTTGCGCTACCTACGTGGACCTCCTGCGGACTCCACTTGACCCTTCTGTACAAGACGCTACGGCCTTTCGAATTTGTCACATCGATACAGATTCAAATAAAGCAGGCACCTACCAAGCTTCTTACACGCCTTTGTACACTTTTGATGCTCTGCGTCGCTTTGCGCTTACGCCCACGCTGCTGCTGCTGCTACTACCTCTTTTGAACATGTGTAAGGGAAAGCCGTGAGAAAATATCTCCGAACGTGAGGAGTTTGTGTTTCCTATTATGTTGGGCGAACAATGCCATTCGGAGTGTTTTTCTAGTTAATTAATGGCTCCATTTTTGTGCTTGTTAGAAAGCTACGTGTTTAGCTGACACCAGGTAATTATGTATTTGGACGAGGGCTTAATTACTAAAGATTACTTGTGGCGTGGTAAATTATTCCATGCTAGAAAGTTGTGTCAACACCCCAGCATTTTAAAGTATTTTTCGTTTTGAAGAATCCTTTCTATTAGGCTTCAACAGAGTGAAATTAAATTTCTTGCTCGCGCCTGCTTTTATAATTGTATTCCTTCGTCCGAAACTTTTGCGAATCAAGGACGAACTTATATGTATATATTTTTTAAATCAAATGAAATTGTGGATTACAAATTTTATTGTGAGGGAGCCATTTTTCAATTTCCTAGTTTTCCACCTGATGCTTTACGTAATTTACATGGAATTTTATTCCAGGCTACACATTACAGTACGACCAGCACGAACGTTCGCTTTTCAATACAGCTTTGCATTCATAAGCTTATCTAGTCCGCCCGCAGGACTAATCCTCACCAAAAGCGCATCCCGGCAAATCCAAAATCGATAACTCATATGGTAACGTCGCCCTCCGTCGACCGCCGCCCGACACCTAATTTTATTTAATTCAATAAAATTTAATTTTCCTGCAGCTCCGAGATAAACATTCCGAGATGATAACAATAACTGCAGCCAGCTCGAGCGCAATTGTGACGTTTTCTGAATATGTAACGGCGCATCCGAGGGTGTGTGTGTGTGTGTTAGGGATCCAGACGGCTTCGTGGGGGAGTGCATGAGTTTTATTGAAATTAGCCGGAATCCTTGGCTTCTGATATTCAAGGAAGTGCTCGAGATCCTCGTTAACTTTGGAATCCTTGCGCTCGACTTGCCGTTTTACCCCATAATGCTGCTCGAAGATCTTAGAGTTTACACCTAAAATTACCACTTGCATCCTGTAGAAATCCAAGGAAGTACTCAAAGATGGATTTTGATTTTTCTCTTTCGCTTTCCTTTCCACAGAGACGATTAAACATATCACAAACAATTCTTCAAAGTTTAACCCAAAAATGACTTTGTCAAGATCAAAGTCACAGATTTTATTGCACTCTGAAGTAATTTTCCAAAATTGAATTATTTTTTAGGGTTGGTTTTATCGATGCTAGGATAACTTTATCTTTCAGCTTGTTACCAATGGCAACTTTCATAATTGTTGCCATTGGTAACAAACTGAAAGATAAAGTTATCCTAGCATCAATAAACCGACCCTTAGGCTCGGTTTATCAATCACAAGTTTCAGTTTGTTCCCATAGTAACTACTACGAAGACAATTGATGTTATGGTAATTAACTGAAGGTTAATTTCAACTTAACGTTAACTTGTGTTTGATAAACCGGGCCTTGGTAGAATAGTTATGGACGTTCTAAATGTGTACGTATGGTTGTCTAACTATCTGGCTTTCGAGGGTCGAGGGGTAGGAGTGGCGCGCACTAAATTCAAAACAGGTAGTAGTTTATAAATTGCTAGCTACCTTTAGTATCTACCTAATTGACCCTGTATAAATTGCGAACGCTGGGGAAAGCTCGACGATGTTGAAGAAAACCCACCTGGAATGATGCCCATTGTCCAACTCAGTGGATTGTCGGTAGCTCGATACCTAGTAAGTTCTAAGAAGTATGGTGAAAAACCCGGTACCGCTAGGACTGCACACGTTATTGAAAGCGCTCGAGATTTCCTCAGATCTAAGTTTCGCAAAGCGTAAGTGTTTGTCAGACACCCTGTATATAGCACAACTATCGGTGAGCCTATATATTGACAAGAAATAAGAATACTTAAAACGGTGATAGAGTGTTAATAAATACGCAACCAAAATTGTGACACAATAAAATGAGTGAAACGCTCAGCAATCGAGTGCAGGGGCGGCCTTAACAATATGCCCGAAAATAAGTTCGTTACGTTAAATAATTTAGTATTTACAAGACGTCAACTAACGCGAAATCGCCGGCGAGGATATCCTTTACGGCTCACAAAACAACGTAAGTACAAAAAATTCTGTCAGAAGGACAGTAAACACAACTACAACGAAAATTTATAAAATCTTAAGGAACCAAGGCCTTCGGCAGGCAAACACGGTATCACGTGGCACCAAAGGTACCCAATAATCGTAATGAAACGTAACGTATAAGATACAGAGGGTTTGTACAATACCAATCTCGAGTCCCACCAATTCTACGATATGTTCGGTCTGGAGGGCTGTGACACACGAAACTTGTCCAACACAGATCAGCAACTTCTTCAAGGGTTCCGGAGCGACGAACGACGGTGTTACAGTAGTAGAGGCTTTCAGAAACGGTGGTATTCACGCCAAAACTCGTTCGGGGAAATCCAAACGGTTACGTCAAGGTCACGAAAAAGTGACGCAGGTTTTTCCCAAAATTTAACCCTCACATAGTTGCTAACGGAAGAAACACGAAAATAAGTCAAAGAGAACAGCGAAATTGAAACTGAACCAAGACTTACCCCTTCTTGCATAAGGGCCAAAGAAACTCCTACACGGCGGGCGTGGCTCTTCAAACTAAATTCACGACATAGACTTTATCTGCTCTAAAAGCACTGGATTAAACTTCCGGAAGTCGTTCACGAACGATAAGATCCTCAAAAGCCTTTGGGTGGCCAGCCTCAAACACAAATTCCAAAATTAGTTCCACCGAAATGGCTGCCAAACGTTCGTGAAGTGCAATGAATAGATGGATTTCCAGAATAACCCCGAACTCGAGCAAACCGGAAATTGAAGACTCGCCTCTTCCGCTCCGAATTCTAGAAAAATCTTCAGTGTCCCCAACTGTCATGGAAAGCGACTAGAAACATCTTACAAACGAAATGAAACCAAAACCTCAGAGTTTGTAAGTAAAGAATAGATAGCTGTTTTTACCGGTTGTTTGAAAACTGCTACCCGTTTTCAACCTATTATTTATAAATCGCTACTTGTTTTCAATTTTGAATTTGGCGCGCTACCCAGTCAACAGGAGTGCATGCCAGTTAGTTAGGCAACCATACATACACATTTAGGTTGTCCATATGAAACTATATGAAGAAACCGCGCAGCGCAGAGGTAGTATCATCGCTTATCAGTATAGAGCAGTGGCTCCCAAACTTTTTTAAAGCGGAACCCCCTTTTAGTAAGAATTTCATTGAAGATCGCCCGCTCTTGCCTTATTCAACTTTATTCATAAAAACGGCACGACTAGTGGCTGAATGGACTGGAAACATTTGTTACTAAGTAGCTCTATTTGTTTCTTTTTTGTTGGCGCCATCTATCACCAAGTAACTCCATTTTTTCTTAGTTGCTAGCGCCATCTAACACCAACTAATGAAATATATTATTTGCACCAGCTCTCACCAAGTAGCGCAATTTCTTTCTTTGTTCTTCGTGTTTCCGAAACATTCCCCCATATTCGAGAGAGTGCTAGCTGGTACTGGAATCTTCTAGACATTTCAGTTTAGCTCTATACTGAGTGTGAGATAAAAAAAAAAAACGTCTCAAGGCCGTTATTTATAATCTCCATTAGGCCTGTGCCATTCGGGCAATACCGAATCGATTTTTGATTCTCCAAAAACATCGATTCAAATCGATTAATCGAATCGTTCATTACAATTAAAATCGAAATAAATCGGTTCGCACTGAATCGAATCGATTCGACAGATACGAATCCATTCGCATGGAAATGAATCGATTCGCATGGAATCGAATCGATTCGTATGTTAGACATTTTCTATTCAATTTAATTGACAGTTGTTCCACTAAAGAACAGTTTATTTAGGAGTAGAGAAGAGAATGCTACAAATCGGAATAGGGGATTCACAATTATTATCAAAGATAGAAGCAACAGCTCATCACGCATGTGAATCAAATCACTAAAAACAAAAGGCCGTACATAAGTAGCACTCGTAGTCAAACGAAAGTCAACTTTAAGAGCAATCCATTTACATCATATTTGCCGTTTACTAACAAGGTTCATTTTCGAAAAAGTTTACGGCTTTTAGTGCCTACATATACCATAATGAAGAACAGTTTAGGGAATTTCATTCTTTGCGGTAGATATTTTGCATTTTATAATGTAAAATCAGTTAATCAATACACACAACTTACAATATGCAAAAAAAATGCAAAATAAGTTTTACTGTGCATTGTTGTTTTTATGAAACAATCTATTCGGTTCGATGAATCGATTCGTTTGATTCGATTCGATTTTTTTTTCGAATTGGTGAATCGATTCCAAAAAAATCGATTCGAATCGATTAATCGATTTTTTTGCCCAGACCTAGTCTCTAAGGGTTAAGGGTTATTTTTGGTTGACATATTAATTATTTACTTGGGGAAAAACAAAAATAAATGTTTTATGAAGGCATCTTTGTTTTACTTCGGACATCCTCTCGCGCTCCCGCCAGTTCTTTAACGCGACCCCTACGAGGCCGCAACCCACCATTTGGGAACCACTGGTCTACTAGCTCCCTAGTATGTAATCCGTGATTATAAAGAAGACAGAGGAAACAGAGAATAATGTGACTGCTGGTAAAGGGGCGCTTTTTATCATTCCAAAAAAGATTTCAGATCCCAAACTAAGTATTAATAGCCCTCCAGAAGGATCACTTGAAAAGAAATGCGTAATTCTAGACAAGGATGAAGGCTACTGCGCATATGAAGATGGTAACAGCGACTCTGATTAGTCAGAATCTCCCAATTTCAGGCTCCCCAAGAATGCTCAAATTGAACAAACTGACAAAGTCCAAGGAAAATAACACGATTCCTCCAAATACAGACGAAAGTACCCCTTTCACAATCCTGAGAGACAAATCAAATACCCTGAAGAACACGTAAGGATATCAAAGACAAAAGAAAGCACAAAAGTATTGCTTACCACACCTAGCTTTCGACAAATGGGAAATCATTGAAAATGGTCCTGCGTGGTGTACCGGAATTCATTCCGACAGAAGCAAAACCCTCAATACCCCCCTGGTCAAAATCATTACCATAACATACTGAACTTTCACCACTAATAGACATGGAATAACTTCCTTAAATTACCACCCAAACCCGCATCCGTAACAAACCAAATGAAAAAATGTTACTGGCCTTCAGCCCGGTGCAATCCTTCCCCTGAAGATTCGAAAATATTCCTTGCTGACACGCAAACAACTCCAGATCTTACCATAGAATTCTCCATTTACCACTCAAATCCGCATCCGTAACAATCCAAATTTCCAAGACTAATGTCAAGTCTAACAAACAAGCCTAAATAGTACAGATATTAGGAGAAATACTGCCGGCCTTCATCCGGTGCAATCCTTCCCCCGAGGATTCGAAAAAATTCCTCGTCAACACGCAAGCAATTCTAAACCTCATCCTAGGATATTAAAGTCTCCAAAATCTCTCCACTATCTCATTCTGGATGCAAAGGGCCTACTATACAAAATACATGAATTTCGTGATTTTTCAGCAGACCTACTGTATCAACGCTCCAAAACATGACCGACAACGATAACCTGCTAATCAGTGAAGCAATAAATTACAATTACCATGAAAACTCAAAAGATCCAAATACGTCCTAATGACTTAGTATCACAAAGCAAAAGGAATAATCCAACTGCATCACTACAAAGATGATTACGGGACCTAGAGAATACAAATTCTGGTTCATTAGAGATGAAGTGACCATGACCATGAGCAGTTATCCTACTTTTTTGAATACTTTTAAATTTGTCTTCGGACGTTTTTGCTTTCGCTTTTCCCCACACGTCGAAGACAAGAGCAAATCGCATCCTTTTCCTGTACAAAAAAAATCGACGAAACTTGAAGACTGAAAAAGTGCATCGCGTATTTCATTTCCCTGGCACGGCCACCATTCGTTTCAGCTATTTACGTACGTTCGCGCGACGCGCTCTGGAAATTTATTTTCGTTTCAGCGCGACACGCTTTTAGAGACGGTGCGATGACAAAAACACTTGAGAAAAGTTTTGGGGAATATATTTTTGTTTATTTTGTCCCGCTCGCCGATGACAAATATTGACGGATATATGGTATGCATGTATGCGCGTCGAGGAATTCCGACGCCCGGATTTCGCCGAAAAACCAACTCACAAAGCATGCAATAGAGTATTCTCGCCGTTAAATATAACTTTGTGACTTTTTTGGAATTACAAAAAGCTTTGCTAGTGAATCAACCTGTCAATGTAAAGAGAAAAAGAACAAAAAGATACATTTCCAAGTTTTTTGTCAATCTCATCGTAAAAGATAAGGTCGAAGTCTATACCAAATATCAATATTACATAGTAAGTGACTTCAGAAATGATAATTGGAATATTAAGACAATCACGAACAAAACTATGTAGGATAGAGCATGAAATAAAAATATAAAAGTCTGGACTCACAACAAAGCAAAAATAAAATAGTAACATAAACAGTATATTAAATACTCTAATTGGTAATCCAAAAACAGCTGAGTGTATATTTGGGCGTTACTAATTCCCTTATTGGTTACTCTTGAATGTGAGGGAGCGAATATGGACGTTACTGAGCTGTTGCATTTCTCTGATTGGTTCTTCTCTAACCCGAGTAAGCTTTGCTATTAATAATAAATACTCTGAGTGGCGAATTTAGAATTCACAAAAATGAAAGTGGGTGGTGCCATTGCCATCTTGACATTTAGTCCAGGCCTATAGGCAGAAATTGTGACGTCACGATAAAGGGGTTTTGACGTTTCTCAAAATACGTTATTTTATCATTTTTCTCAGTGTTTGTAAAGAAAAAGTAAATAAAATTGTCCCGTAAAGAATGGGGTAAGTCTATTTAATAGTTTTTGCCACAGAACGAAGTCGTAGAAGATTAATAATTAACCGAATTCAAAATCACTACCAGAATTGACAGATATTTGAATTTTAAAGTCTTATACGGTCTCATATTGTTCAAATTATATTATAAAATATCACTAAACTTATTGTTAAAGCATTTTAAAGCGAAAATCAGCAAAACAGCGTAAAGCTCGTTGGTTTAAGTAGTTGGAGCCAAGCATTATGATGATGGAATGGTTCCGTGAAAATAATGAGAAGGGTTTATATTTGGACAAATTAATACCAATACAAAGCAGAATCATTGCTTCAATAAAGCGTTTTTTGCCCGATGGAAAGTATCACACAGATTTGTAATGATTTTTTCCTAGGGAATTTTTAACGCTTAACCTTATTTTTAAAACTCATATAAACACATTTTCTTAACATTAACGCAGAGATATGTGTAAACTACAGACGCGTAGTGTCAAGAAAAGTAATATAAATTAAAGAAAACTTACATTTTTATTAAATAAGCTTGACATTTTTAAGTGAAATAAATTTATGTGCTTGGCAGTTACCCCTTTAGCGTGACGTCACAGCTGAAAACATTTGCTGCCTAAAGGCCTGGACTAGTCTTAAGATGGCAATGGTGGTGCCCAGAATTGGAATTAATCCCATATATTTGAAGCACATTGAATGTTGTAGAGCGAAAATGAACCTTACTGTAAAATTTCTTAAGATTACGGTTTTATTTTAGTGCTTTAGTACGTTTGGAAGGCAGTGTACAAGAAGTTAAATCTTTGAAGGGAGATATCAGTACTTCTTCCAACAGCTTAAACAAATTGAGCCAGTCCACAAGTAAACAAGGGAATCCTAATTTTTTTTTATCCGAAACTACATACCTACTCAGATTATTTCGGTGGCAAAAGGTAAATAAGTTCTACATCGCATTACAGTTGTCAACTCGTCAGTCAAACATAATAAAAGAATCGACTTTATTCATGTACGCGCGTGTTTATTCTGAGCAGTTCCATTCTGACAAGTGCTTTCGAGAAGTCTTGATTTTGTAAATAATGTTGACATCGATCTTTTATGCGATCCAAGTTAAATAATGGGCGCGTTAAATAAAAAAAAAACGGGCGAGATAGTCGAGCCGGGAGCAGCGTTACGAAATGTTTGCTTTTCGTTTTTTTTTTGTCCTCGAGACGGCGAGATTCAAATTTTCTGATATAGTTTTAGATAACCTTCTAGTTCAATAACCGTGAGCAAATAACGAGTACGTCTCTTATATCTGGACTAATCGTGTTTTAATCAATTCTCTGTCAATGGCAGAGCCTACGAGCTTCGTACACAATTGGTGAGGTTTTAGAGATCAAAGACAACTGGATCAGGATCGCCGGGCCTCGCCTAAGGACTATCATCTGCTCAAATAGAAAATTAAAAGACGGCACGGACGAAACGAAGCGAAGAAAGCTCGTTATTTCAGTTTCCAATTACTTGCTAGAGCTCTGGCTATATTTGTCCGGACCTGATAAGGTGGGCCCTGAAATGCATTTACATGTAAAAAGCGACTGATTGACGGAACCTCATTTAGTATTGGCATCGTTTTAATATCGTACCGATCGGAATTTCTATTCAGCGCGGCCTCCAACAAAAGCCCGGGCTTATAATTAAACGGTGAAAGAAATTACACGGCAATTTTGAGCTAAGGTTAATTTATTTATGAAATATGGAGAAACCGAACCACTTCTTAAGCTGCGTGCATTAATTATGGAGACGTTCCATGTATTATATTACGCGTCATGATTTATATTCATTCCAAATTATATGCTCCCGCGTTATTAATTGGACGCTTTTAAATATTTTATTATCGGACATTACGTATTCAGCTTGCATGCTGTAACATGATATATCAATTTCAGCATTAACCTAAGACGTCTTTAATTTTCTCCATATTTAGTAACATACTCGGGAATCTCTCAAAGGCTCAAAGGCCGACGACATAGGTAAGTTGTCCAACCTGACCATTCACAACGAGACTTTTAGTTTAGCTCTTTGCAAACAAAAAATACAGAAAAAAGACCTTGTATGATTTCAACCTCCTCTATTTGGTAAGTGACTCCCCGACACTCATCTATACAAAAAATAGTTTAGTACAAATTTATAACTTATGAAAGAATGCAAAAATAAAGTAACTAGAAACCCGTAAATAACATATCCATAACTTATGTTGTTATGTCTGTATAATTCAGCAATTATTCTGCAACATAATCTACGATTATCTGCAATTGCGATGAATAAAATTAAATCGTGGTAACTAGCATATTATAAGAAGCAGTCGATGTCGCAATCATAATCATATCAGTTGATAAGTTATTGTGAATTCCATAAACAAGCTAAGCCCATAAATTAGATGCACTATAACAGCGATGAAATTGCGTCCTCTCCTTCTGGGCCATTAAAGTTAATGATTATTAGTTTTCTATAATAATGACCCGCCGTTTAAAGAATGACCGTTAGCAAATAATGAAACTCGAGGAGGATGAAAAAAAAACTGATTTGAATACTCCCGAGATTTATCGGATCATCCTGACGCTTTGAGCACTGTTGTTTAAATTAGGAGCAGGGCAATAACGACGCCATTGTTCGCGTTTAATTGCTTCCGGGTTCGTTAAGAAAAATGATACCACTTAATTTGTTCTCGCATAATTGTTTCTACTATAACTCTATTTAAATTAATTAAATCTGTTTTATTGGCGTTTCATTTCATTAATTTGTTTATGCAAAGGAAGAACGAAAATAGAATCGTTCTATAACAGGCTGGCGGCGGCGGCGCCTTGTTAATGTATAATATGTAATTAATACAACCATGTGTTTACAAGAAAGGAGAAGTGGGAAGTTTTTTGTTCGAATTCCAGTAAGAAACTGCGATTATGAAACTTGTTAATTAATTACTCAGCAATTGTTTGAAATCACTGCTCCTTTGGTTAATATCATTTGAAATTAAACACAGTATCATGTGTGTTAAAATGTACATAAGAAAAAAACATAATCACACAAAAAGCAGAAAACAAAAATCATGGTAAGAATTAATAAGTAAATAAAATTCATACAAAATAAGGAATAAGAAAAAGAGTAAAAGTTACGATGAAGCTTAAACTACTCTCCCAGCGAAAACATGTACGTTTATTCAACGTTAATTTCACGTTGTGACGGTGGAAATAACGTTATTCGTTGAAAAATGCAACGTTGTTTTTTGGTTGAATTAGCAACCATAATTATATCACGTTTGTATAACGTGTTTTTTAACGATCAGTTAAATATGGACGTAATTATAACGTGAAATAAATATGTAATAATTTTGTCTTTTTAAGACGTGATTTATACTATGAGTAAATGCAATGTATCTACCGTACGTTGATTACCATATCTTTTCAACGTTAATTCAACATCTACTATTCTACGTAATAAATAAGAAAAAAATTAACGAAACTAATACGTTAGATAAATCATAATTTACAACTAATTTTTAACTCACGTTTTATAACGTTATTTTTAACGTATACCGAATAAATATGCGCTACAAAACGTGATGTTGACGTTAGAAAACACTTAATTTTACAGTGATTTTCATCGTGTTTCACACCTTTGAATTCTAATTTTACTAAAATCTCTGAAATGTGAGGTTCTTCTCCATACTTGGCAGCTTTGAAATGAAACGAACCAGGTATGAAAAATACTGCTGACTTGCACATACGAGTCAACCATAACCTCTTTTTAAGTTGACGTAATCTGTCATTTTTTTTAAGTTAGTTTGAATTTGATGCCCAAAATCTGTGATTAAAAATACTAAAGAAAATTACGATTTGTAAAAAAATTCTTGCAACAGGTCAATTTTTATTTTTAATGGCGCATATTACAAAGGGACTTGTTTAACTTTTCAATTATTTGGAGGGGTGAAACGACCCCTAACTATGTTTTTTTTAATGGAAGGATATGTTGAAAAAATTGGGAATACAGCTACGTTTTATTTTTTATTTTCTTTAGCAGTAAAAGGTAAAAAATAAAAAGAATTTTTTACTGTTTAAGAAAAATAAAAATAAAAACGTAGCTGTATTCCCAATCGAACAAGCTTTAAGAAAAAAAAATTACTCAACATAACCTTCCATTAAAAAGATACTAGGGGATTGTTTCATCCCTCCAAATAATTGAAAAGTTAAAGAAATCCTTTATAATATGCGCCATAAAATAAAATTGACCTGTTCCAAGAATTTTGCTACAAATGGCAATTTTCTAAGTTACAGAATTTATTCCAGTTAAACTTTCCACTCTGTATAATTGTTAACGGGGTCACTTTGCTGAACTACAGATAATGGATTAATTGCGCGGACAGTCGATTGGGGACCGAGCGGGAAGGTTGCCCAATAGCGAAGGGTGCTCAATAAAGCCTAAAAGTGGTGCGGTGGTTTTTCTGAAGAGGACCTTCCTTTTTAGAGCCGAAAACCGGGACAAAGTAAGCAAGTCTTTGTTATTCGGGTAAACTACCCCCAAGTGCCTTTAGCCTATACCTGGACGAAGCCGTAAAAATGAGCCACTGTGTACCCCAAAGAGCTGAATTTATTGCAAGCGCAAAGAGAGCGTGACAATATTGCGGTGTTTATGAGCAGCATGTATTTTTTTTTAATTTTCATAAAGAAATAATTTTGTAAATAATAAAGTAAATTGAGAGTACTGTATTAAATGTCTTTTGTCGAATATTTTAAGTTAGTGTAAATATTTTTAGAAATAGGCGATTTAGAATTACATGTTATAAATAAATTATTTAGAATTTTTGAAATATATGTACAAAGAAAATAAGCTTAGGATTATAATAATTAGAAAAATTGATTTAATGATGTTATGACAATATGGATGTTGGAAGGAAACTGTAGGTAGTAAGGAGTTCGGAAATTGAACGAGTGAGGGCGGCGCGTAGCTATTGGAAGTTAAAGTCCCCGGTTCGGCTTTATACCACAGCCTCCGTCGGCTTTACGAATCAGTCACCGAAGCGATACGGAAGTGGGGTCACCAATTGGCTTAGCGGTCTAGCCTAGCCGACTTGGAAAGTCGTGTCACTCGGCGGCGTGGGTTCGAATTCTACCATTAGCCATGTATGTTTGTTCAGTCTAATGATTTAGACCGACCCAGCTTTAATACACGTCGTAATTAACTGATTCAACGTTACACGTGGACATTGCCGCGACATTTTTTCGTTGTTTCAACGTAACCATAACACACGAATTCAACGTTTGTTACATGTTATTCTACAACGTTTTTTATACGTATGTGTGCACTGGGATTTAACGTTGAAATACCGTGGACAAAGACGTTTAAAAGAACTTGATTCGAGCGTTGTTAAAACGTATCAATAACACACGAATTCAACGTTGATTAATTGTTATTCTACAACGTTTTTTTACACGTGGACAGAGACGTTTAAAAGAAATTGATTGCCGCGACATTTTTTCGTTGTTTCAACGTAACAATAACCTATGAATTCAACGTTTGATTACTTGTTATTCTACAACGTTTTTTACACGTACGTGTTTTCGCTGGGCTATTTCTTGTACTACAAGATTTGGTTCAATTCCTACAATAAAAATTTAAAACAAGAAGATCAGGTTTGGAGATAGAACTTGTTCTATTTTTTCAGATAGTTTTGATTTCAATTTATTTTTGATACACTTTAGTTTTATACTATTTGAAACGTTCGCGTTCGTTTATATTTTGCATAAAACACTGTATGTAAACTCTAAAGCTCTTCCTAATTGCGTCCGGTTAGAAAAACTGAAACAATTAAGGACGAACTTAACTCAGAACGCGGTAATTAAAATAATGCGCGGCTCATTATTTTTATTAGCGAGTAAGAGCCGTTTAATTATCCTTCGCTATGAGCAGATCATATCTGCGTGCACAAAAACACTACCTACAAATTATACCGACTATTCTGAGAAACTGTATCTATAGCAGATATATTGCCCGGCGGGCGCTCTGCCATTAATTTCATTCCGGTATCTGGTTTGCCGGCATTTTTACAGCTCACCGAGAGCAAAGAGGTCTGCAAGTCTCTCTCTCCGCACTTTTCGCCAACGAAACGGATTACATTAATTATGAATTTCACGCTTTGCAAACAGTGTTACACTTAAACGGGCAACGTGTCTGGTAAATTATCGCTCGTGTTATAGATTCTTTTGCACTATAAATTACCTGATTTAATTGGAAATAAATGCAGGGCAAAATTTAAAATTTTAATCATCAATCTTAATAGGTAAGTATTTTGTACAAGGTAAATACTTCTTTTCAGTCCTTAGAAATTTCTTTGGTTTTTTTCTCGTGAAGTCGTATGTTTTCAGAACTTTCGCTTTAGGCGTTAATAGTTTCCTAAAGAGCAACAAAGAGCAAATGTATGCGATTGGCTCAAAGAGTAGTTATATTGGGCATGAAACTACTATTGGTTAAAATCAAAGGCTTCAATCTGTATACATGTTCCTAATCTCACATACCTTTCGGTGTCGAACAATTCATTTTGTTACGTGCGTTGGAACTTTCCGTCTTTAGCTTCTTTGCTTGCTTCATTTAGTGGCATACCTTTATAACAGTATTATTCTCAATCTTCTTTAGGTCTTCGTCTGCCTCTCTTTTTCTGTATTTTGTGTTTTTCATGTCTCTCCACCAAGATGAATTTTAATATCGAAGTTCTGCCCTTGTGTCAACATTCCTTATTATATCCCTCATAGTCATCCCTTTCACTCTTCTTAAGCCGCACCCAGACGACATGGCCAAAGTCAGCCAACGTTGGTGAATGCATTGGCAACAAAATTTTTAACCAACGTTGGGCAAGTTTACCATTTGTCCACATGATTGGACTTGCTTGTCAAACTTCAAAGATAAAAAAGTTCGGCCAATGTATAGCGAATAGCTACCAACATTTGTTTAATCAAAAAAATATGGAGAACGAAGTGCTTGTGTAGTTCTTTCGGATCTCAAATGACTGAGTATTTTTCATAAAGCTGAGGAATTCCAAAATTAACGGATTATTCCATTCGGTCCCTGATGACGACATTTTTCTGGTGAAATTAAAAAAAAAACAGTAAACCGAAAGCAAGTTAGTACAACGCAACGCGCACAATACACAAAAATAAATAATATCCTAGAAATCTCGTGTGCAAACTGTTCAAATCGTCTGGACGTAAAAACAAACGTGATGGCATGTGAAGGCCAACGTTGGTTAAACTCTTTGACGTGTGTCGAAAAAACCGCCCTCATGGTGAACGCATTCCAATGCCAACATTGGCGACTGGTTGACATTCATTGGCCATGTGTATTTCGTCCACACGGCATGGCAAACCACCCAATAGCCAACACTGGCTAACGTTGGCCATGCCGTCTGGATGCGGCTTTAGATATTTAATTTCCAATGCTAGTTTTTGCTTTTCTTTTGTCAATACCCAAGATTCGCATCGGTACGTAACTACCAGTCGATAGATGGCATTAAACACATCTTCTTTCTTGCATGTAAACTTATTCTTGTTGGAAATGAATATTTTTGTCGTATATCTACGTCTCGTTTTCCGTTTGCTTGTATCAATACACCAAGATGTAATTTCATGTAGGTAACCCACGTAATATAATTTCTTTAATTTGGTGAAGGGGATATTCCTTCAAAATATCGTCCATAAAGATGGTGAGTAAAGTTGGGCTCATCACCTTAGTCCATCTTGGTTGTGTGGATTTCATATTTCTGCACCTGCAACGTCTTTCATTATGCTGTTCAATATCCTTTGGCATTCTTTCATCTTCCCTTGCGATAAATGATGAGAAAGGAATGGAACAATGAATTCGAAACTCGTAGCGGTAGACTAGGAGACTGTTTAACGTACCAGAAAAGGACAGGGAAAAGGGGACGTACAGATACTAACCCCACAAAATAAACCAGGCATAAAGAGAAGAAGAAAGTTTGGAGGAAGTACTGTAAAAGAATAAAATAAATTTATTAGATTCTTCAGAAGAAAGCATCACAAAAAGCAAAAGAGGGAAGAACGTGGACAGGTCAAGTGATGAGAGCTGGGCGCCTAGACAAGAAAGGACTGACACTCTAGAAGCGGATACAAGATTATTTCGAAAAGACTGGGAATAGAGCTAGTACTAGTAGGGGCGCAAGTAGTGGTAAGATATCTAGTACTAGTAGGGGTGCAAGTACTAGTTTGCATCCCAAATGTTTTTTTGTCAATAAGTTACCTTATTGCTTATTATCTACATATAACTATCGAAAAAAATTGAACTTTTCTATTAAAAAAGTAAAATATGTTAACTTTGATAACATCTGGAGATACGGAAAGAAAGATGCATTGATGTGAAATAACAATTAAAATCTATAAAGAAACTTATGAAGAAAAATCATTCAAAACGACTTTAGTCTTTAGGTAATTTAAATTTCGCGCTGAAATCAACGCACTTCAAAGAAACACACATAGATGGCGCCACATTTTACATCATCAAAACAGAAAGGGCATCTCTGTTAGTTGTTATACAGTATAAGAATCACACAGTAGCGTCGTACTCGAGTACAACTGTCACATTTGTTCTTTCGTTTGATACCTTTGATTTCCATAAGGGTATCAAATAGAATGGCCGCTTTTTTGACACTGACGTTTAAGTGACGCTACTGGGTAATTACTTATACTGTGGTTGTTAGATTATAATCGATTTAGGTGATGTAAGAATGTTGTCACTAAATTCCTGCACAACATAAATCGATTATAATCAAACAGAGGTGGATTTTTATTCGATCTATTAAATCACTGTCTACATCCATCACAGCAAAATGCTGAATAAAAAAACACGCCCAAAAGCTTGCTACCAGTGTTGCCAACTTGCGATTAATTTCCTCTTCCTGGGAAAATTAAAAATAAATGTAATTCATGGGAGAATTTTTAGTATTTGGACGAAACCATCAAAACGAACTTAATCAAGAAATTGAAATAATAATGCCTGTTGTGTTCTTTTTTCATTAACTGACATTTCTATAGAATATCAGCTAAAGGAGAAGCTTAGGATTACAATATACCAAATGATCTGAGAAAAAAAATCTCGCCTCATTTAGTTTTAGAACTCAACAATTTTCTTTTATACTTTTTGATTTACAATTTTTTTTCAGATCAGATCATCTTCAATTATAATATCCCTGTCTTCTTTTTCCCATCTTCTTCTGCGTCCGTTTCTCTTCTCTCCATTTATCTCAATTATTCTTTTGTGTCTTCTTGTTACTTTTCTCTCATGAATAGCTTCTTCTAAAACTTTCAAGATTTGCTTTCTCATTGTGACTTGCCCATTCCAGACTGTTTCCTTTTACTCTCTTTCTGTCACACACATGCACACCCGCCATCTTTTCTATCGATTTTATTATTGTTATCAATATTATTTTCGTTTCTTCAATTTCTCTTTCCAAATTTTTTTTTTTATTCATGCAAATTTTTCCGATCGAAAATGCGAGATTGCAACCATCACGTTTATTACTGACGCATTTGCGCACACCGTAAATTATCAATTAATTAATTCGTATTAACAAACACCAGCTCGACTGTACAAATACATGCATTTATGTATCTTTGATATATTAGCTCCGGTGTCGCAATTACTCACGCGTCGCCTTCCTGAAATTCTTACGCAAAGATATAATATGATTAAATTAATCGCCGCTTATTATTCAGATAATTGCGCGGAACGTGTCGCTAAAATAATTAGTTATGCAGAATGGATGAAGGTTTTCTTCCGTTTTGAACGAACATGTGAAACGAGCCAGAGAAAGAAGGCTACGAGTTGTTTTAGAAGTAAGGTTGAAAAAAGGGAATTTAACTTTCTTTTTAATTTTTCTGCTTGTTTCTATTATATTTCTTGTTTCTTTCTCTCGTTTTTCATTAGTCAAATCAGTGCAGATACAGGCAGTTTGATCTTTGCTATTGGTTCTCATATCTTGTAGGCAAAACCATGAAAAATGAGTTCTGCGTCATCAATCATCGAAGTTATAACCGACAAATTTCAGTATTATTTCCTTTTCAATCCCGAATGAGAAAAGGATACAGTTTGCTGTAACTTTTATATGTCTGCTAATTAAATGCAAGACGCATATAATTTATGACGCAGGGCTTATCTCTTATGATTCCGAAAATACCAACGCAGATAGTTCACAAGGTTACAAGAAAAGTCAAACCCAACCCAATCACTTTAGCCAAAACACGGAGACTATTTCTTATCGAACAAGATCTGGATGTAATCCCATACAAAAAAATCCAATTTTTAAATGTTACTAAATCCTTTCAAGACTTTTTACCATTAATTTCGTTTTCAGGAACAATTCAAAAACCTTTTGTTTTGTATTTTTAGGTTGTCGAAATATAAAATTCGAAAATATTAGAATAGATCTTCTTTTGATGATGATGATAACAATTGGCATCATTAACTTGGAAAGGGGATTAAGGACGAACGGTGCAGACATCATCAGCGCTAGACTGAAAGTCGATTTGTGCAGCGTAAAAATTAATTTTGAAATAAGAGGAAGAAGGCCAACCAGATCTTCATGGCCAGTTCATGAGGATTGGAAAATGACAAAAACCTTATCCGAGAAGACCAATAGCTCCATTTGCGCAGAGGTGAATTCACTTCTTGCTAGGCCACTACAATAGTTCCTTAAAGTCTGCTTCTATCATTCTGTTACTGTGTTACTTAATCAATTTGGTCAGTTTTAAAGTTCCCTCTTCTAAAGTTCAAACTTCTGAGGGTCATTCTAGAAAAATATGAATGTTTTTGGCCAAGCAAATAAAGATAGAGTCCCATTACTTTGGAATCTTTTTCGATTCTATTATGTGTCTTTGGTTTCAAGTATTCATAAACAGGGAAGTAAGTTATAAGCTTAAAGAAAATAAAGTATTTCTACTTTTTTTATGGGTCTCATTGTGCTGTCTATATTTCCTCGTATCGCCGTTCGATATCGCGCGCGCATTATTAATTTTTCCATGGGATCAAACCCGCCTGAAAAACCAGGCACCATTATTAATAACAGATCTAATCACGCGCGGCCCGAGTTATTGAACTTAAGCTCGATGCCGGACGGGCATTAGTCATGTATCACGGTAGCTGGAGGTAAAATAATACAATGGATCGGTGACCAGTGGCGAACCTAACCTGTTTCACGCATAATTACAAAGATCTGGGCTGGTATGCGGCTGATATCTCACAATCGAGCCCGAAGCTACGAAACAATAGGACATGCAGCGTATTCCACCATACATGCAATGCTTCCAGTATTCAGTACTTGGTTATTACACGTCATCGACGATCTGTTTTGCATGAGATGGTATAATGGCTTAGGAATTTATTTTTCTTTGCCCTTCCTCAATTCATCGAGAGACTGTATTAAACAACAGCATAGACATATCGAAAACCGAAAGCTTTTTGCATAATGGTTGAAACAAAGAAAAAAAATTTGTCGGAATAAAATTGGGACAAACTGCGACTTTTGATTTAAATTCGAAACAAGAAGTGTTCTTTTTTTCTTTTGGATAAAAAGCCCGTGCCTAAAAATCTATTAATTCTTAGCCCGTTAAGGAAACAACGAGCTATTTCTTCCACATAATTTCACACTATAAAGTCCGTATCATCAACAAACACTCGTAGCGTAATAACTCGGTTAAAGAACATAATGAAGACGTTTTAGCGCAAGAAAATAAGTGATTATCGGCAAAATAAACACAACCGGGCGGCCATAATTACCACTCGCCGGTGAAAATTCCACGAAACTGGTACCTTTTTGTCTCGGGCAACGTATGAAATCCCATCTTCCAGAATTTGTTACGCCGGTTTGGGCAAGCGTGAGAAATCTATGGTAGGTAATTGAAGAGATCGATTTAGATTTCGAAGAAATCAGTATTTGATTCACTTTGTATGTTGTATGTATAATTTACCTGTAGAAGTAACATAAATTGAATTTTAATTTATTTTCGTCGTGCACATTTTGTATCCCAATGAATTTTATTTACGTCGCCTTGAATCTAAAACAAGTGCAGACTAAACACATTAAGGAAAATTAATGCTAATAGCCTTACTGGTTTATTGGTTCGTAAAATACTGAAAAATTAAATTTAAATAAGCACATTAACTCAAAATACGTGATCTCTGATGATGCCAATAAATTCAGAACATACTTTACGTTATTTTTTAAAATTATTTTGTTTTTCTTTCTTAATAATTGTAAGACTAACTTTCTAAAAGAAACGCGATGTCAGGATAAGACTGGCGACATACATTTGTTTTTAGAATTCGATTTTAGAAGCCGTTTTCTGAATCTGATTACATGAATGCACGAAATTCATACAAAGTGCTCTACACGGCAGACATATTCGATTTTTAGCCGAACGAAAACTTTTCCGATCATTCGTTTCGAAAGTCAGCGACTGCCTTCGGAAGATTCGGAGAAAAAATCGAATTCGTCTTTCCGAACGCAAAAGTTGTGTTGCTACAAACTTTCGGGATGCGTTTCAAACAGGACATTCTTGGATGTTTGACAACCGTTTTTGACGATTCCGAATGAAAAATATGGAACGTCTGTGGAAGGTATACGGAATTCTCGAGTCGTTTTCCAAATTCGAAAACCAAATTTCGAAAACGAACGTCTGCGAAACATATACGGAATCCTCGATTCGTTTTCCGAATTCGGAAATCGAATTCGAAAAACGAAGGTATGTCGCCAGCCTTAATATACATTTTTTTCCTTTCAAGCAGTGTTGTAGCAGTGTTACGTAATTGGGTGACTAATTTACTTAAACGAACTTTAACAAACTTTTTTCAGGAAGAAAGCATAACGTTATCTCGGTAAATAAAGTCAGGCTACTATGATATTAATTGCGAAAACAAATACTTCTAAATTAAATATTGAACTATTTTGTCTTCGGCACTGCAATACCGATTGCATTGAATGCAACAGGAGCCCGAGAAAACACTTAGAGCTCTACGTCCTGAGTGGCTAGCTTAGAAATTAACTACCATTCCTAGGCCCATAGACCTGTTAGTGCAATTAGGGCTAAGGGAAAACACACGAAGCCTCTTCCTCACAGTTCACTGAGGGAAAACGCCCCAGTATGTTTCATTCATTATTCACATTGGAATTCACGGGCCAGTAGGCCCTCTGTAGGTAGTGCAATGAGAGTTAAGGGAAAACACACGAAGCTCTCTCAGTTCACTGGGGGAAAACGCACCCAGTAGTTTCATTAATTATTCACATTGTAAATCTCGAGCCTGTAGGCCCACTGTAGGTAGTGCAATGAGAGCTAAGGAAAAACAGACGAAGCCCTCTCCTCACAGTTCACTGGGGGGAAAACGCACGCAGTATATTTCATGAATGCCAGTTAACTTTTCAGTCTAGCAAAACGTACTCACAAACAGCCCTATCAAAAACGGTACTGACCGCTTAGCTGACAATTTGTTTAGTGACTGATCATTCAGCGATACTAATGCAAAGGAAACGTGTCAATATACGTGAATAAATTATACTGCACTAACCTGAATTTTAATCATAGACCTGGCACTAAACAGCATGAAAACTACAATCATACTGACTCACGTATCCTTTATTTTCTTTTCTTCTTGCGGCTTACGCAACATATTTGTTGTCTGTTTGCTTTGCGCAGCAATGCTGCAATTTTTGTCTTTCGGCCATTAGCCATTCCATTCTCGGCGACCCTACGCAACATGTAAGTTTTGCCAAGTTTGAACTAGATCTTTTCCAATCGTGAATCATTTTAAGTCAAACGATATCGATTGAATTACACAACGTACTAAACAATTCTTTTTTATTGATTTAATTACCCGTCACCTCAAAAAAAAAATACAACAAATCAATTTAAAGCCCAAAACGAACTAGTAACTAAATTTTCGCAGAACTTCACATAATTAGAATTATTACTAATATCTAACACTTCAGGGGACTTCTACATATATTTAGGCACCTGAATGCTACACTCCAACATTCTGGCTCCTCTCTTTCTTAAGTTTTTCTTCAATTTCTATTGTCACGAGGGGAATTTTCTAAAAACCACGAGGGGGTTTCTTCTGTGTTCCGCGAATAAAAAACATAAAAAGTATTTAAACGCGAACTTGTGTAATTGAGGGCAAATTGCGACCGTGTCGAAATGTAAACACAATAAGGAGGTAACCGATACAACGTAAACGTAAAGGTTCACATTTCATAATAACACATCAGCGGAATTTATTACAAACGGGGCCACGCGCGTATACTAGCGTATACGAATGACGCAAACAGACACAAAGCAGGTGACGAAAAAATGCAACGCTCGAATAGGCAAAAAACGTATATTTAAAGTGCGGGCTAAAATTGGGAAGCCAGTCCGGTAGTCATGTAGTCGGGCAGAAGAGCAGTCGTTGCCACCCGGACCGACTCAATGAGCACTAGTGCCAACTCACGAGGGGACCCCCAACATTACCGTCACCGCCGCCCAGCATCGCCGTCGTCGCCACTCCAGCATCAGCGTTGCTGCAGCTACATCATCTGCCATTGCCGCCGACAACATTGCCGAACCCGTTCTAAGAGAACCAGGACCATCTCCCTCGCCAGCTGTCCAAGAGAAGACACCACCGGAGCCTGCCCGGCGCCTCCACCATGTCACGCTACCGGGGAACGGGCGGCGGCGGCTGATGCTAGGGCGGCGGCGACGGCAATGTTGGGGGTCCCCTCGTTCAGTTGGCGCTAGTGCCCACTGAGTCGGAACCCCAGGGTCGACTTTCCGGATTCCATGGGCGATGTTTCCTTGGTACTGAGGAGGCGCGACCCAGCATCTAATGGAAAACATCGGCCGAGAAGACGGGTACACAAATTACCAAATCGTTGTCTGCAAGATACCCAATGCTGTTTGAAGATTTAAGAAGTAATTGAAGATTTAATGAGTATAAGTAGAAAGCATGCTATTCCACGAAGGAAGGAAGTAGTTGACAAGATTCAACCCAGCATCTCATCGAGGACAAGACCCTCTGGATCATGCTATGTCACCCTCAACACGGAGATGGGGAAGAATCAAAAGTTTTAAGTCATACCCGAGGTGGGATGGCGTAGTTGGGACGCAGGGCGTACAACTAAGAGGTTCGACACCCCAGGATCATGCCAAGCCATCCCTGAGGGAAAGGATGTCGACAAAGCTGCAGGGAACCCGGAGAAGGACGTCTTAGAGATTCTACCAAACGTCCTGGGAGCAGCCGAGCAGCAGCAATGGAAGGGGTATCAGACAAGACAACAGTGAGAGAGAAACATTCAGATGTAGAATAAATTTTTTTTTTGCATTTTCAAATTCAAAATGAGGGAATTAGTACATAAGTTTTTTTTTTGTAAACGTCACATTCGGAGTATAGTTTGCTCTGGGACAAGCAAATTTGGAGGGGAAGGTAATGTCACGATGTAATTATCTGAGGAAATAAGTAAATTTAAATTCGTTTCGTAATTATTGCAATCATGTGCATTTCAAAATTATGCGGAATCAGCACCCATTGAAGTTAAGTAGAACAATGGCGCGATACACATACTTGCATTCCACTACGCATAAATGTAAGCTATGCGGAATGCGGGCGTGTTGTTTACATATGCCAAATAAGATCAAGGCAATTAGAACGCTTTAAGAAAAACAAATTTGGCAAGGGTCAATTGATGCTGACGCCTTTTAGAACTTTGTACTTTGGATCGAACCCCGGCCACCAGGGCAAAGAAACCAATTGTGACGTAGAGATAGGAGATGTATAAAACATCGACCCGCAAGTAGACATGGGGGAATGAATCAGTATGGAGTATTAAGACTAGTTAATTATCAGTATTACTCTCAGAGTTAGTCTCATTATTATTATAAGTGTTTAGTCAGAAAGTAATTAGTCAGTATTGTGAACGAGTGCGCGTAAACCGGCACCAAGCGAGTGAACTCTCTACGAGCGCAGGGCTGGCCCCGGGCCAGGCCCTTTTTCCCCCTAAAAGTACTGTAGAGTTTTAATTAAAGTTTAAAGAGTAGGATTAGATTAAAATAAGTTCGATTAAATAAGGCGATTAAATAAGGACGTAGAATAATTATGTTTAAAGTGATTATAATGATAAAACAAATTAGTTTAAATAAAAATATAATTTAAAGGGACATAGAATAATTATGTTTAAAATAATGATGTTTAAATTAGTTAAATAAGTTTAAAGTAAGAAAGACTTAGGGCCAGTTTACAGAAAATTTAATTGCAATCAAATTTTAATGACGTTGTTAATTTGACAGTTCGCAATGTAATTCTTATGGCAACTTAATCGTGATTAATTTAATTCGAAATTAAATATTTGATTTGCTTTCTGTAAACCCACCCTTAGAGTAATAATCTAGATCTAAATAAAAAGTAATTTAAGGACATTCTCGTAATTTTAATAATTAGAGTAAATAAAAATGAAAAGAAAGACAACCTCGTAATTTTTATCTCGTAAAATAATTCGTTAATAAATTTAAAGCCACTTCCTTAAACGCGACACTATTTTTCCTCATGTGTGTGTGTGTATTTATTCAAATGATTCAAATCATTAGTTGTGACCTTGTTCCTGTCGACCCTCACAAGTCCTACAGGTACGCAATCTTGTTTAATGATAAGAATATGTTGTGCTTTTTGTCGTGTTTTGTAAATAATTCGTATCAATAGTTAAAGTAGAGTGCCTTAAATAAGAGTGAGGCCATTCGTGAAGACGATTTCTATTGATCGATAGCCATGTTTGTGCTAAATTTGAATTTGACGGGATATTTAGACAGATTATTCAAAATTAATGTCAATTATGAGGTGACTGTGTATAATTATGAGGTTACTGTGTATAATTGTGTGTCATAATAGTTATTTATACTGCGTGATTTTTAAAATTTTTTATCAACTCTTGCCATGAGATCTGGACGGCATGTCTTAGCTTAAGTGTTACAAGTGGGATAGAAACTTCATTATAATGTGAGTGCAATGCTGCACTATCCCACTTGTAATATACAACGTTTTATCTACGCCTGCAACATGGTTTTTATTTTTATTAATTTAAAAACTATTGTCGGAAGCCATCAGTAAGTGAAAATCGCAATAGCCTGGTTATAGCGCAAATCCATAGTAACCGCATAATAATAACTAATAAATTTTTTCATTATATAACTAGTGTTATAATAAGTCTCATTATACAACCCAAATGAGTAACATAATATAGCTATTATGAAACAGGTGTAGATAAATATACTTACAAATAAATCCCATATGACTTTTCGTAATCAAATGCGGTTGTGGTAATCATCATAGGAAGAAAATAGCAAATTACGATAAACTGACTGCAGTCGGTTGGTTTTTAAGGTGTGTTTACACTATATAACAAAACGTAAATATAACAATGTTTATAACATTTGTTGTAAAACATTAACCAAAACGCCTCTATAACAAATTATAAAACCTATTCATTATGGCAACTGGCGAGAAGGTTCTCCTTGCAGCTGCAGTTGCAGCAGAGTTGCTCAAAAGCCAGAAGAGCTAAAAGACGATTCTGAGTTCAACCATTTCTAGTCGCCGCATCGCCAGAAATAAATACAGTAGAGGTAATCTTTTGAATGATCTTGAGCGTAATGATCATGACCTTTTGACTCGAGAATTAAGAACTGATGACAATTTTAAAAACTTCATTCGAATAACAAGCCAGGAGTTCCGAGTAAGTACTTAATTAATTTGATTACATACATCTTCTTTGATCTTTAGCGACCCTGGACGGGAAATGTGTAACTTGTTATAAAACACGAAAAAAATTATAAAACATCGACATTTATAACATTTTTATTTGATTTTTTAACAAGTTGTAAAACATTGTTATGCAACAAAGTTTTATAATTTGTTACATAGTGTAAACGCACCTTTAGGTAGTCGTCATGACAACTGCCTAATTTTGAACTTGCCTACCAAGTTAGCACAAACATGCCATCCGTATCTCCTCACTCTTATTTAAGGCACTCTAGTTAAACCTTGTTCCTATCGACTCTCGCAAGTCCTATAGAAACGCAGTCTCGTTTATTGGCAAGAATATTTTGTTTCTTGTCGTGCTTTATAAATAATTCATATCAACAGTTGTGACTTTCTTCCCGTCGACTCTCACAAAACCTACAGGAACGCGCTCCTGTTTGTTGGCAAGAATATTTTGTTTTTGTCGTATTTTGTAAATAATTCTTGTCAATAGTTGTAACCTTGTTCATATGGACTCTCACAAGTCCTACAAGACGCAGTCTTGTTTATTGACAAGAATATTTTGTTTTCTATCGTGTTTTGTAAATAATTCGTATCAATAGTTGTGACCTTGTTCCCGCCGACTGCGACTCTCACAAGTCCTACACGAACTCAATCTTGTTTACTGACACGAATATTTTGTCGTGTTTTGTAAATAATTTTTATCACTAGTTGAGATCTTGTTCCTGACGACTCTCACAAGTCCGACAGGAACATTTTATTGTTTTGTCGTGTTTTATGTAATATACAGGGAGTTTCACTTAAGGTGTGCCAAACGGAAAGAAGTCGTACAGAAAATTATTCTAAGGAAAAAAGTTCATGTAAATGTCACGAGGGGGAATTTTCTAAAAACCACGAGGGTTTTTTTTTGTGTTCCGCGAATAAAAAACATAAAAAGTATTTAAACGCGAATTTGTGTAATTGAGGGCAAATTGCGACCGTGTCGAAATGTAAACACAATAAGGAGGTAACTGATACAACGTAAACGTTCATATTTCATAATAACACATCAGCGGAATTTGTTACAAACGGGACCACGCGCGTATGCTAGCGAGTACGAATGACGCAAACGGACACAAAGCAGGTGATGAAAAATGCAACGCTCGAATAGGCCAAAAACGTGTATTTAAAGTGCGGGCCAAAATTGGGAACCCAGTCGGGGAGTGATGTAGTCATGCAGTCATGTAGTCGTTGCCACCGGACCGACTCAGTGGACACTAGTGCCAACTCTACGAGGGGACGCCCAACATCGCCGAGGCCGCCGCCCAGCATCGTCGTCGTCGCCACCCCAGCATCAGCATCGCTTCCGCCACATCATCTGCCACTGCCGCCGACAACATTGCCGAACCCATCCTAAGAGAACGAGGACCATCTCCCCCGCCAGCTGTCCAAGAGAAGACACCACCGGAGCCTGCCCTGACCACGCTGTTCCAAACCGATCACTCATAGCTGAGCAAGGACGAGTCGTGCTCCAGCCAAGGAACGTTGTTACCGAGACCGACCTTGACCAACCACTCCAATCACGGACCGGCCTCGAGCTTCGCTAGTCTTCCCCGGTTAAGGAAACGTCGCCCGCTGTTCTGTCATAGACGAATCAACAACCCCAGTCGCCGCGAACGACCCAGGACCGCATTCCCAATTTAACGGACAAACCACCCTCATCTAAATTAATTATTTAAAGTAATAAAGAGGTATAAATTTTTTTAAATCATGGTCTTAAAGCTCTACCCTCTGATAAACCTATGCACCCCAATCAATCCCGAAGGCTAAGGACGCACCGTCGCGACATAGTGGAGGCCTAGCGCGACATGGTGGAGGCCCTTAGCGTGACATGGTGAAGGCAGCCGGCTTTCATCGCAACAATATACCCGATTCGTTATCGTTATCGACAAAAAATTAAGATTCGGAAATCGTCGTCGATATTCACGACAGGCTTTTCCAGTATTTCCATCACAAAAACCATAAACACAATGTGCACGAATTCTGAAGTACTGAAGCTCATTATATTTATCAACCGTCAAACTATTATTAACTGTCAAACAATATTTGTTTCATGTCATGGCACTCTCTAATTATTAAACTGAATTATCGACATAATTATGTTTACATGAACTGTTTTGTTTAGAATAATTTTCTGTACGATCTTGATTTTTTTCTCGATAACGATAACAAATCGGATATATGTTTACATGAACTAATTTTTTTCTCGATAACGATAACGAATCGGATATATGTTTACATGAACTTTTTTGCTTAGAATATTTTTCTATACGATCTCTTTCCGTTTGGCACACCTTAAGGGAAACACCCTGTATAATTCTATCAATAACTGTGTGGCCTTGTTAATCGGTGCGAAACGTAATTGACAACGAGGGATGTTCTTTCTTGCTGCTGCACGTGTGCTCATTATGATTGTTGGAAATTGTATCTTTTTACCTTCATATTGGTAATATTACAGCAATACGAAGAGAATAATGTTCTGCCAACACACAGTTTGTAACTCGTACAGCACATGCAGAAGATATTTTTTTAGAAAGAAATATTGCTATTCGACAGGTAGGTACTGCCGCGGACCAAGCAAAAAATTCTCCTAGATCGAAAAAAGAAATTCAGATGTCTCTAAACAGTAAGTTACTAAAATTTTTAAGGGTCAAATAATGTTTATGAACTCCTCGGTTAAATCCACAGTGAGAACCCGAAACGAACGTGTTCTTCTTCAATCGCCTCTCAAGTACCTACAGCATTAACGCCTAATGCGTGTAATTAAGTAAAGTTATAAAGTTATGAATTCATGTGGCCGCGTACATTTCAGTGGTACACGCCGAGATAAGAATCTTGGCTAACGTATAATAATTAACCGACGAGTCCCGGCGATTGCGGGGGCTACAAGAAGTGAGAACCGACGCCCACTCGATCCCGAGGTGTCAATTTACATATAGGCGCTCTGTCATGGCCTATCCGATTTATTATTAAAGGTACGGTTAATGAATGCAAGGCAGCCAGCCGTCTTTGTTCTTTTCCAGTTTTACTAATAACAGCCGTTTGCGTTAAGTAATTAGCGCGTGTGCGCCTCCTCCTTGAAGATGAATCGTCCTCGAACCAAACCAACGGTATTTATTACTCTCATTAAAATCAATTTCTTTCTTCTTGGAGGAGGGGAGAAATTGCGATAAAGCTGCGATAATAAACGACGGTGCATGCGAAAGCGGCTAATTAATTTTATTTTAATTGATTAACGTCCGGGCATGATTGATTGGATTGTAAGTTTAAGTTAATTTGTTCGGGAGACTTTTATGAAAAAGTCAACCAGAAAAAGGTGTTTAATTGAACAGAATTTCCACGCGTGAATTGGCTGTGAATATTTGCATTAAAATGTTAATAATATCTGCCTACGATGGTAATAAATTAATACAGCAGAATATTGAGGAATATAAAATACGTGAGAACTGAGACGATAAAATAATATCAAGACTACGATACAATTTCTTATGAAGTGAAAAATTTCATTAATATTTTCATGAGCCTTCATCATTTATAAATTTTATATTATTACTAGGTTATAGGGGTATTAAAAAAAGTCAATTATTGACAAGAATAACTTTAACGAGTCCTACAGGAACGCATTCTCGATTATTGGCGAGAATATTTTGTTTTTTGTCGTGTTTTGTAAATGATGACCTTGCTCCTGTCGACTCTCACAAGTGCGACAGGAACGCAATCTTGTTATTGATGGGAATGTTTTGTATCATATTGTGTATAACTTGTAAGTCCTTAGAGTTGTTTTTCTTAACTTTGCTTAAAAGCTCACGAGGACATTCCTTAGGGAAATGGGAAGCTGATAATCTCACGTACTTATATTTAAAATACTTGTTACACTCGGGATGCAGAAACTTATTATGTAAGAGCAAAAAAAAATAAAGGTGTGTACTGATTCAAGCATTGGTGTTTACACACCTTTAGCAGTCAATTAATTGTCTTCACACCAAGCAACTTACAAATGCAATAATCACATTCCAACTCTTATTATTTATTTTATTCCACACGGCTTTCAATTCGCATTGAAATTTATGCAAGTGTTAATTTCACAGGCGCAAAAATGACCGTCCATATTAATATGTATGGTGTTCACAAGGCGCCATATTATCTAAGCCCACATTCTACGGCAGTGGTAAATATGCAGAGCGTAATATTATAATAACTATAATTATTAGCGCCGTCGCTTGTTACTCGCTCGATTGAAACGGCAATCGCTGGAACACATCTGCGGCACGTAATTTATTTTATTGAAACTGAAACTCGTAAAAGCGTGTTGAGGTGGTGCAATTAAGCAGTCAAAGGTGGCCCGTACCTTCTTAACATGACAGCCTTCGATCGATCTGTTTATTCTTCATCGCCCGCCAACACGTACTCAATTCCGAATGTAAATCGAAGAAGAAGAAGAAGTATTTTTAACGCACCCCGACGCCTCTTATTTAATTACACGACTCCATTCGATCTATTTGCATACCTGCTAACACAGAGATCTTTTTGTCTCTCTTTTTTTGTTGTTGTTGTTGTTTATTGTGCTGTGCCTTAAATAAAACCTTGACTTTTATTGTTACCCTCCCTTTGAAATACTTAACGCCAACAAAAACACCTTGTTACTAGTCAATGTTATTGCAGTCACCCTTGAGGACTTTTCACGTACGCACGCATATGCTTGCAGGCTTACTTGTGAACGTTTAAATAAAATGATTTTTTTAAAACGTGGATTGTACCACCATGATGCAAAATTACGAAGCCATAAAACATTATGTAAGGTCATAAATGTATGATATATTGCCGATTTGTCTCTTCCTGCTTCAATTTTGAATTAATCATTCGAATACGTCTGCGTACACGTCCGCGCGTGTTTCCAGATTTCTTATTCAAGCATCACCGCATTAATTTGTTGAAAGTAAATAAAAAAAAAAGGTAAAAAGGGAAATCCTATTTTTTCTTATCACACCGTACATGACTTAATTAGATTTTTTTAGTTTTCGTTACTTTATGGTTTTAGCCAACTAATACACGCTTAATTGACATCTGACATGTGCGTAGGTGTACTTTGACTGTACGTAGAAGGGCGTAAACATAAAACATGATTGATCGTGCATTTGCATGTGTGTTGTTGCATTTGCCTTTGATGGCTTCCTTATGGCCAATAGTGAACGTTGTGAGTCGTAAGTAATAGTTTGATGGCGTTTTTAAAATTGCAACGGGAATTTCTGTGGAGAGGATTTGCGATCGTCGTCTTGAAGCGGAAAGAATCCGACCTCAGATTCAGTGTCAGCTTGATAATTACAATCAATAAAACATTCGCTGCGTTTATTGACGTTGAGATAAAGTTTGTTTAGATTGCAAAACACGCTCGGATTATTTATTATTTATTATCTGCCTGTGTATGCATGATAATCTATGGGAAAAAGAACATGCACATCTGCGCTGTAATTATAAATACATAATACAAAAGGAATTAATCCAAATTAAAAAGCTTTACACTATGAATCAATTGAAATAATAGTAAGATTTTTCCTCTATTCTTTCTGGAAAATGGTTGACGTTTTGGGTCCTTTCTTTTTTCTTCGGTTTAAAGTCAAACGTAGTTCTAAAACACGGTGCTATTCATCGATTTTTTGCAGAAAAACAATGCTCTAATAAATATACACACCCTCGGTTACAATTACCGACTGCAAAAAATTTTAAACAATAGTATGTTGCAAGACAGGCTGTAAAGTATGCGGATAAGCAACATGTTACTTTCATTCGGAGTTTACCACCATAACGTGCCGCAGTTAAAAGATTTAAATTATAAGAGATGAACTCATAATATTTGTTGATAATGACTGCGTCAGTAAAGAGTAAATCTTGAGAGAAGGATTAATGTTGTTAAATAAATAAATAAAACGCAGCAATTTTCTTGCTAATCACATTGCGGCTTACGTTTACGATTACTCATATTTCTATAAACTGTATCTTTACCTATTTGAAGTTATTAAATTAAATAACCCTGAAGTTATTTGATTACAAAGGCGATTCTTTCAATTTAAAAATCTTCCCTAAGGATGTATGTTTGTACCAAAAATTTTTAATACAGCGTGACCAAGCGATTTGAAAGCCCCGCAAAATGTGTGTCTTGTTTCCAAGGTGTTTTGGTCGCTGATATGATTGTTTATTTTCATCTTATACACAGAGCCCATTCTAAATCGTAACGCCTTCAAGTTAGGAAGGGTTAAACAGAGCTCCGAATGCCACATCATATTAATCACCACTAGGGGTACTTGTTTATGGTCACTTTCGTCAATTGTTCAAAAATAATATGATTTCGATTTTGTAATGAGTTAAAGAAGTTAATTCACTTGAAAAAATTCTAAATGAATTCTAATGTAATAACGATAACGAAACTAAGTAGACTTTAGGCCTAGTTTTACAAGGACAGAATAACTACTCGCCGAATATCCTTTAAACCTTTCTCCATATATCTACGTCACATCTAAGGAACGTCACGTTATTCCAAGAATAGCGCTAAGCTTTGTTTATCCAACGACTAAAATCGGGCCTAAATGGATTATATTATTTCATCTAAAACAATTCTAAACAAATTTTTAAAAACCACGAGAAAATGAAAACGATTTCGTCCTAAAATTGGCCGTCCTACATTTTTGTTCGTTTCGTTTTTGTTTGTCTTTCCATTTTATTAAAAAAGACGTCTTGTTTTTGTTTGTCTGTCTCACTGTAAGAGGTAAGAAAATTGTAAAACAGACCGACTTTCGTTTTTCGTTTTTTTGCGCGTAAAAAATAGAAATTGTGATATCCATCGTCTTTTGTATTTCGTCTTCTTAAAAAGAAAAGCGTCTTGTTTTTGTTCTTCGTCTTGTTATGAAACAAGTAGTTGAAATTCGTCATGAAACGATCGTCTTTATTTTTTACGAAGAAACCCGTCGAAATTGTCGTTAAGGTCCGTTTTCACGCTCAAATAATTTGCGCACGCAAATTTGATTCAATGAAAAATTGATAATCCATTTTCACGCTCAAATATATTTGCACAAATTTATCGGTAATCCTGCACTTTAGACACCAATAAACGCGCAGCCCGTTGCGCACATTACGAGGGCAACACTGAAAATATCTAAAAAGCCATGTTTCTAAAAACCATGGCCTTCTAAATGAAAAGCGAGTTCTATCTGGCCTGCGCAAAAGTGCAGTTCAGGCGTGCTCCGCCAAGCACTGCTTACAGGGCACTTTCTTAACCTAAAATCTTGACAGTTCTGTCACATGTGAATGGTGGATGAGTTTGTGTAAGAACAATTAACGTTATTGTTGTAAAAATTTGAGCATACTGGATATTATTTACGTTGGAATAAGGTGGAGTATTTATGTCCAATTTCGACAACTTAATTTAGCATTAAACTATTACTGAAAATCTTACCTGCATATAAAGCTGCATATACTCAGAATTTCTGTGGTAAGTTACAACATGTATAATAAAGTTTTTTTTTCTCATTGTGCGTAATTATCAACGCATTTTTCAACACGTTTTACATTATCAAAAGTCGAAACTCTTTTATGTAACTTGTAATTACCTATTCATAACACAAAAGCTTTTTAAAGTGCCAGTCTTTCCTTATTGCGCAAGCGTACTTCACTCCGATGAGATCAAATGATTTGTGCATGAATCTATAAAATTTATACCACATAAATTATCTTGTACTACAGTAATTACAATATTAATTAATTTTGCGTGAACTCACTTTGATTGATACTAATGACAGTGCACTTCACTCATTGCTGTCAGTGCCCCATAACCAGCGCCCAAGTGTCGACTTTTGGCGTTTTCTCGAGCACAAAAATTCAATGTAAATTTTTCAAAACGCCCAGGCCAGTTAGAACTCGCTTTTGATTTAGAAGGCCATGCTAAAAACATTTAAAATTAATTTTTATTTGACAGCCACTTTTTAATGTTTTGCGAGTTGATTGTTCGATTTGATCTAATAGTATTTTAATTATTTATCATAATTTAAAGATTTTGTGTTCACCCAAAAATGAATTTGACTAGAAAACATTTCCGGGCTATGATTTTTTACGATTTTAAATCATCGTAATTCTTTTTCTTTCTGCGACATTATTTACACAAAATAACTAATATAAGTACAGCGGTCTCATGAGTTTCGGAAAAATAATTTATCGTTTACTATTATCTAGCCACTACGCACGCGTTAAGTTGGAGTGTTGTTTACACGTTCAAACATTTGCGGCAACCGCGGGCAAATTATCTGACCAGGCAGATTTTACACAAGCAAAATTTTTTAGCGTGTGCGAGCAAGAAAATTACGTTTTCATGCAACGACTTGCTTGGGCAAATTTGTGTGCACAAGCACATTTGCGCAAATTGTTTGAGCGTGAAAAGGACCATTAAACTGATCGCCTTTTTTATACTGTATACTGGGTAAGCCGAAATCGTCTCCATTACTTTTATTATGCATACCATGAAAGGTATTAAAAGGGGGGGAGTTCCTTGAGGAACTAGATGAGCGTAATGTAGACACTTCAACCAGAAAAATGTGCAAAATATTCTAAATACAACTTCGCGAAGTCAATTTTTTTTGTAGTTATGTTTAAGCAATTTTTGTAAATTTCATTTTTATTTAAGCTCATAATTTAATGAATCTTGCGTGAAACGAATAATAAATGCAATAAATTTTATGTAGAAGTTCAAGTTTTATTGTGAATTCTAAAACGAAACTTTGACTTCTTAGGTTTTGTAAAATTCTGAAATAAAAATGTTTTCAACATTTTTCTGGTACTCTCTTAAGTGCCTAGCTAGGATAACGTACTGGAGAGACTATGCGCCATTTTTGACACACTCTGTATACTTTTTTTACTTTCGATGAAGATATGAAACTTGAAAATTTTCTTGGAAACGGTCGATTAGCTTTTTATTTTCTTATCATTTCGGATGAGCTGATGAAATGCTGGAATTGCTTTCCGGTTGGAACCGCGTCACGTTGACTTCTTCTACTACCGTCGTTTCGTTTTCCATTGCAGAAGAATTTCCTCAGGGTTGCTGGTGGTGTTGCTGCTGCTTCTCGTTAGTCATTGAGACTGAATAGGTATGTCTGTTGTCGTGGTATTTATAGTAATCGGTGGGGGTAGTGGGTTTGGAAGCATCAAACACGGAAACATCTCATCAACGATTCGTCACACCCCAATAGACCAATCCCCGCTCACCGTTCCAACCCATTACCCCCACCGACCACTATAAATACCACGACAACAGACATACCTATTCAGTCTCAAAGATTAACGAGTAGCAGCAGGAGCACCACCAGTAGCAGCTGCCCTGAGGAAGTTCTTCTGCAATGGAGAACGAAACGTCGGCAGTAGAAGAAGTCAAAGTGACGCTGTTCCAACCGAAAGCCAATTCAAGCATTTGTTTACATTTTTTCCTTTTTTTTGATCAACCTTCGCTAAGTTTTATGCAAAAAAAAATAATAATAACACTACTTAACAGCCATTTTGCGACTGCGAAGTTATTGATATTTATCTATTAATATGAAAGTAATAGTCTAGAACACGAATATAGTGTAAAAAACTTCACATCACGTAAGATGTTTGTGATAATTTAATTTGATTGTTTTACAGTCTTTTTCTATTGCTTTTCCTCTTTTGTCAAATGTGTTTCCTAATTCATCAAATGACTTTCCAATCCGTTCAATGTAGAGTAGGCCTCATACTCATACTCATACTCATATTTATTTCCGGTAACAATAATAACATTGTATGGAATATGTCAGCACAACACTTCCTAAAATTAAATCTTAAGTATAGAATGCACATAATAAGAGGTACAAAAGTCATCATATATCGTAACTGAACAAAGTTCATTGTCAAATTGATTAAGACAAAGAGAAGATGCAGAGAACAAGAGATCAAGATCATAAAATGCATCACTCAAAAAATTGCTTTAGAGAGTAAAGACATTTACCTAATAAGTATTTTTTTAGTAGATTTTTAAATCTAACTAAATGAGAAACATTTTTAATTTCAGCAGGTAAGGCATTAAAGACTTTCAAGCCTATGTTATCAGGGAAGTTATTGGTTACAGAGAGTCTCCCAAACGGAATATGATAATCATCTTTACTTTTAGTATTATAGTGATGCCCCTCATTGTTCAATATATAATTTGATTTGTTTTTATATATGTGTACACATAACTCTAATACAAACACACCATAAATAGTTAAAATATTGTATTTCCTAAATAACCCATTGCAGGAGAAAGTGGCAGGGACATTAGCAATTGATCTAAGTATCCTTTTCTGTGCAATAAAGACATCTTTAATGGAAGGTGAACTTCCCCAAAAAATAATAGCATATCTCAATCTGGTTTCAACATGAGCATAATAGAGAGACACCAGTTGTTTTGTTGTGAGAATGTTTCTTAGAGTTTTGAACAAATAACAACTAGAATTTAATCTGGAAACCAAAACACTGCCATGCTTGTTCCAATTTAGGTTCTTGTCAAGATGAGTCCCAAGAAAAGTAGCACTGTTACAACTACTGATTATTGCATCATCTATTTTCAAATCAATTTCCATTTGCTTCTGCTGACGAGTTTGAAATATAACAGCTTGAGTTTTTTGTAAGTTTAAGTGTAATTTATTAGAAGTAAACCATTTATGTAATTTTTCTAAGAATGTATTGCATTTTCTTTCGAGATTATTTGTAGATACGTCTGACAAAACTACACTAGTATCATCAACATAAATTGTAAATTTCACGTCAGGGTCAACAGAGGAAATGTCATTAACAAACAATGAAAACAAGACGGGGCCTAAGACAGTTCCTTGAGGAACGCCGATATTGATGTCCGTGTAATCAGAGTTATAGGTTGTGACAACATCATCCCTCCTAAAATTCATACTTACATACTGCGATCGTGAGCATAAGAAAGATTTGATCCAATCGAGGGCAGCGCCCCTCAAACCATATAACGCCTGCGGATTGGAAAGTAATTTGACAAATTCGGAAACACATTTGACAAAAGAGGAAAAGCGAAAGAAAAAGACTGTATCTGGGAAACAATAATTTTAATGACTTCTTGGAAATAACTAGGTTTGTTTTCTATTAATAAGTGCGAGGGCCACTAGAAAATGAAGCTAGCTAGCGATGAAACAAAAGACATAGACTTCTCTTGACAATTTCATTTTTCACTTTATTCTCCCTTCACTTTTTTGACATTTCTCCTTTACCGAACTCATACTCTTAAAAAAAATTTTGCCTTGCGTAAATTTTTCTACAGATTATCGCGAGCGTGCTTTTTTAAAAATGAGAAATATTTATGAATCCAGTGAAGCACCAAAATTCATCAATCGTCACAATTATTAAGAAATTTTATTTTTTCACGTCACGCTGCGACACGTTTACCTTTAGTTGACTCAAAAACTGATTTACTGCCTCAGTTACATATTAAACTAGGATTAATAAAAAAAACTGTTAAATCTTAAGGCATTCAATAAAGAAGGTGACGCTTTTAAGCACCTAAAAAAATTCTTTCCAAAATTAAGTGACGCCAAGCTGAAGGAAGGAAGATACGTGTGTTGACCCTCAGAATGGGAAAATTCTCAGGATAATGATTTTGAAAAAAATTAATTAAATTATGTTGAACTGAGGTCATGGAAAGCATTCCGAGGAGTTGCTACATAATTTTTAGGTAATGAGAAGGTAGAAACATGTAAAACCCTGCTTGAAGAATTACTTGAGAACTACCACAAAATGGGCTGCAGAAAATCTTTGAAAATCTACACTCTCATCTGATTCTTTCCTGGAAAATTTAGGCGCAGACGACGATGAGCAAGGGGAACGGTTCCATCGGGATATTTTAATAATGGAACGGCGTCATCGAGGATGATGAAATCCTGTAATAATGGGAGATTGCTGTTGGTTTCTTATGAGGGAGAGTGATCCAGAATACAAACGAGAATCCTCATATGCACAAACTAATTCATCTATAGATTTGTTAATAGCTTTTTTAAAGCTTTATTCAATGTTTTCAAGTACTACTTTTATATGTTTCATGTCTAATGAAAATAAGTTACCGATTGAAAATTTTTTTTCTTACTTTCCATGAAGAAATGAAAGTTAAAAGTTTTCTTATAAATGGTTCATCATCTTTTGGTTTTCTCATCCCCGGATAAATAAAAGCTTAAAATGAAATTTTAGTACTTATTTTATTTTACTTTATATACATATTGAATGTCATCTAATTATTCGAACCAATAAACGAATTATTATTATTATTATTATTAAATATTTGTCACCATAAAAATCAATCGTTTTTTTGTTTTGTTTTATATTTTTGCTTTCAATCGGCTTTCGCTAGTTTATCTGCAAAAAATTAATTATTATTATACGAACCAAATTTGCCGTAATCTCGATAGGCTTTTGTTTTTCATTTTCATTGGTTTTGCTTTCGACGAAGAAATTAAAATCAAAAATTTTCGGTTGCTTTTTGTTTTCTACATTTCTTCTTTTTATCGGAACATCGGAAGAGGCCGAAAGAAAAACTAAAACGGAGTTGTTTTCAGTAATCGACTGTGTTTTTATTTATTTTTTTTATATCTTTGTTTAAGAAAAAAAAATGTCAAACACAAATTTGAAAGAAAATGAATGCGGACAAATCTCGTCGTTTTACAAATAGTTTGTTGTTTTTTTTTTCCTCTTACTTTCCTTTAACACATATTTGAATAAACACATGAAAAATGTACACCAAAATAAAGAGAAGTTGTATTATGAATAAAATGTTATTCTTATGTAAAAAAATGATTCCATTTTCAAATTAAAAACTAACTGAACCTGAACCTCAAAAAAAATATATACAAAACAGTTGAAGTTTCACTCAATTGAGAAGAAATTTTTAAATGCGAACTTGAAATTTTAAAAAACAACAACAAACAAGATGAAAATACTATTTTTAAAATGTTACATAACAATATCAGTAATACTTCAGCTACATTTTATTCCTGTATAACTTGTTTTAAGATTTAGAGTTATCAAGATACAATACATAATTCCATTCTTTTTTAATTTTTAAAAGTTGTAATTTATTAATTAAAAATTAATAACTTCTAATTATTCTCGAAGCTACACAAAAACAACGTTTAATGATTAGTTTCCATGTTATGAATTTCATAATTCGCGCCGAAAATTTGAGATATAAATCTCAGCAGAGATTCAAACCCGACACATGAAGCTGTACATTCGGTACATTATTTAATAATTCTTTCTGTTTTGATTGATGGGTTGCCCATTTCAAATGAAAATGGGCAACGAACTAGAAATATTTAAATAATTTCTTTTCCGGCATATTTTTGAATTTACAGCCAAAATGTTTTTAATCCTAAGATTACCCTGTACAATTGCGATGGCTCTCAAATACGTTCATCCAGTGTTTCCAAATTCTTGATCGAACTGTAGGAAAAAAGGATACAATATCACTTTAAGAATTTAATTTTTGATGAATAAATAATCCTTTATTTCGTCTCTAACAAAAAAATATTTTTTTTTTATAAACAGAAAGCGTTGTAAGCGTAAGTTTTTTAAAATAATTCCTGCTTTCTTTAAAAGACAAAAAAAAACTAATAAAGCCAAAGGCAGACAGAAGTAAGAAGTTTTCAATCCTCGGATTGGAATTGTGAAGACTTCTGAACTTTATTCAATCTGCAAGCTGTAAGCCATTTGTGTTTTCAGTACATTAAACGCTTGGGAGCTATAAGTCTTTTAAATCTTAATTTCGCAGCAATAAAATTCATCGCGTAAGCAACCGAATAGAACCGAGTAAAATCATTATTCCGGAATGCTCGTCTATTCCATTGCCATTGATTAAGTATATTCCAATTCCAATACATGCAAAATTAATTTAAAATAAACGAAACGAAGTTGGTGCGATGTAATACACGATAATCTGTAAAAAAAACAGCATGTATTACTGTACCTCAAAATAATTAATCCAAATTAACGAGCTTTATGAATAAAAAAAACTGGTGCTACTGTAGTGTGCGGTCTATTTGCGAATCTGAGATCTACCTATTGCAAAGTGCGTTCTACTTTCAAAATATATTTGAAAAACATGCTAATCTCTAATTTGACCCTACTTGTTTGTGACGAAGTAATTAAAGGATTTACTTGTTTCGGTATAAATGTTTTTCTATGAAAATTAGGGATATTGTTACAACTTGGGATAATTAAAGGATTAATTTGTTTTCGTTTGCAAGTTTCGGGAAGTACAATTAGAAACATGCAGGAAGACCGCATAGTATGTTGACGGATTTTTTAATTTTTTTATCAAGTCTCGCTATGAAATCTGGGCGGCATGTCTTAGCTTGACTGTAAAATAACCTAAAACAGTGCAATGACTTATTTTTCAGTTAATCTAAATTTCATAGCAAGGGTTGATAAAAAGAATTAAAAAATCACCCGGTATTAGAAACATGCAGGTAGACCGCATACTACATTAGAAACATACAGGTAGATCGCACACTACAGTAGAAAGATGGAGGTAGACCGCACACTACAGTAGCACCAAAAAACTTGTACGAAAAAAAAACTTAATGCAGATATCGAAGAAAGAAGTGAAGATCTCCAAAGGAATTAGTGACAAAAGTACTTATTTACTGTGGCATCACGCTGACGTTATGGTCCTATGAAAGGAAGGGCATTGGTGAAGAAATTCCTTAGAAAACTTGCGTTCCTCATCTATACATCCTGAAGTTTTTGTTTAAATTATGATTAAGCCCTGTCTCTTCTGCTTGAATCTATCTTGGTTAGTCTAGACAGACTTCACTTTGGTCTATTTGCCTCATTGCTTTTCCAGCAATGTTACCTTTATCGTCTTTTTATTTTCTTAAGCAATTTCCTCCAAGTTCATTAACCCGATCATTAGGTGGCTTTTTCTTCGCTTAATTTTTCATCCTGCGCCATGAGCGCGCCACCTCTTTGAAGTCTAGCTTGCCTTATCTATTTCTTCGTCTTATTTCTGTATCTCTGGAGTTTACGAACAAGTTATTCGTGTTTTTTGTCGGTCAGAATTTCCCCCAGTCTCTTCAGGTGGCCTTTCGTTCGTTCAGTTCATTACACTTACCCTTTCATGCTTCAAGTTATGCTATGAACGCCATCTTTTCGTCTTCTTCAAGTTGTTAGTCCGTCCTTGCCTCAATGCTTTTACAGCAACGATTGCCTTTACCGTTTTATTTTTTCTTAAGCAATTTCCTCCAAGTTCATCAACTCGATTTTGGATGGCTTTTTCTTCGCTTAATTCATTACCCCATTCTTCATCCTACGCCAAGAGCGCCACCTCTTTGAAGCCTATCTTAACTTATCCATTTCTTCGCCTTGTTCCTGCATTACTGGAGTTCGCAAACAAGTCCTTCGTGTTTTCTCTCAGGTGGTCTTTCCTTTCCTTAGTTCTTCCCCTCGTGCTATGAATGCCATCTTTTCGTCTTCTTCGACTTGTTGGTCCGTCCTTGCTTCATTGTCTTTCCAGCAACAAATAAAAGCCTTTACCGTTTTTTATTTTCTCAAGCAAGTTCTTCCTTCGTTCATCAACTCGATCTTTAGGTAGCTATTTCGTTCGCTTAATTCATTACCCCATTCTTCATTCTGCGCCAAGAGCGCCACCTCTTTGAACTATATCTTGCCTTATCCATTTCTTCACCTTGCTCCTGTATTACTGGAGTTCGCAAACAAGTCCTTCGTGTTTTCTCTCGGTCAGAATTTCCCTCAAATCTCTTAAGATGGTCTTTCCTCAGCTCAGTTTATTACACTTGCCCTTTCATTCTTCAACTTGTACTACGAACACAATCTTTTCGTCTTGTTCGAGCTGTTGACCCGTCCTTGCCTGTTTCTTTCTTTGTTTCTGTGTGACGGGGGGCAAAAAATCCTTCGTCGTCTTCTTAGTCACAAGATTCATCTGCTATGCTTCTTGCAATGTAATTTGATTTTCTTCAGCAATTTCCTCCATCTCATCAATTTCTACCTCAGGTGGTCTTTCCTTCGCTCAGTTTATTACACTTATCCTTTCGTTCTTCCATTTATGCAATAAAGGCCATTTTTCGTCTTCTTCGAGTTGTTGATTCGTCCTTGCCTCATCCGTTTCTTCGGTAAAGGCAACCGCTTTGTTTCTGTGTGATGGGCAAAAAAGCCTTCATCGTTCTCTCAGTCAGAAGATTCATCTGCTATGTTTCTTGCAATGTAATTTGATTTTCTTCACCAGTTTCCTCCATCTCATCAACTCCTTCCTCAGGTGGTCTTTCTTTCGCTCAGTTTATTACACTTATCCTTTCGTTCTTCAACTTGCGCAATGAAGGCCATTTTTCGTCTTCTTCGAGTTGTTGGTCCGTCCTTGCCTTATCCGTTTCTTCACCTAAGGCAACCACTTTGTTTCTATGTGATTGGAGGTCACCAATAAAACGTCCGTCGTCTTATCAGTCAGAAGATTCATCTGCCATGCTTGTTCCAACGTAATTTGATTTTCTTCAGCAATTTCCTCCATCTCATCAACTCCTTCATCAGGTGGTCTTTTCCTTCGCTCTTTAATTAACCTCGTGCTATGAACGCCATATTTTCGTCTTCTTCAAGTTGTAGACCCGTCCTTGTCTTGTCCGTTGCTTCGGCTAAGGCAACAGCTTTGTTTCTGTGTGACTGCAGTTCGGCAATAAAACCTTCGTCGTCCTCTCAGTCACAAAATTCATCTGCTATTCTTCTTGCAATGCAATTTGATTTTCTTAAGCAATTTCCTCCACCTCACCAACTCCTTCCTCAAGTGCTCTTTCCTTCGCTCAGTTTATTACGCTTACCCTTTCGTTCTTCAACTCGTTCTGTGAACGTCATCTTTTCGTCTTTTTCGAGTTGCTTACCTTATCCTTAAGCTAAGGCAATCGCCTTGTTTCTGTGTGATTGGAGGTCACCAACAAAACCTTCGTCGTCCTATCAGTCAGAAGATTCATTTGCTTTGGCGTCTTGCAATTTCATTTAATTTTCTTCCGCAATTTCCTGGTTCTTCAGCCGAAAGTTTTCTTCGCTCAGTTCATGATTTCATTCAATAGTTCAATTTCGTCCCTCTCTCTGTATATGTCATTGAAGTTTTCCAACAAGTCCTTAGTTGATCTTCTCGGCCCTAAAATGCATCTGCTGCTTCCTCTTGCACTTTCAACTGTATTGGTTTGAGCTTTGACTCGACTATTTGAATTAAACTCAAAATCCTGTCTCCCCTGTTTTTTGTGATAATGTATTTTATAAATGGAATATATTCTATTATAGTTCTATTTTCATTGATTGCTGAATAATTGCAAAAAAACAAACGATGTAAAGACGATAATATATTAAGTGAACATGAAATTAATAAAATTTATATTTTCTGTTTAGTTTACGATTTTTATTTAATTTATTAGTAACGTTGTTACTATGTAACATTTTAATAAATCCTATCTGTTGCTTTTTTGCCGCCATATACGTAATATTCGAGCTAATAAACCCGTATTTTAACGAAGTTACACGTGCATTACATGCGGCCGTCCATTAATAACAACTAATTAGCTCGAATTAATACATCCTGTAAGCAAATGGTTTACATTTTATTTACGACGAGCAGCATTCTCGCCATTCGTCGATTTTATCCCGCACTACAAATAGTATTTATTACGTTAAGCGTCCAGTAAATTGTTAGTTGTAATAAAATAAAATTTGTTTAAATTTTACTGCAGCGAGCGTGGACTTCACTTCTTTTCTCTTCCCATCTCCTTCTCATTAACGACGGGAAATATAAAACGCGCGAGCAAACTCTTAAATTTCGGAATTTATTTATTCAAATTCGAACTGTTGGTGTCGTAAATCCGCAACTACACAGACGCCCTTTGTTAATGGACGTTCACGTTACATAAAAGTTCAGACAACAGAATTCACGTGCTGTTTATTGAACCGCGCGAGCCACTTTCTTTAAAGACCCAACTAATGGAAGACTTGTGTAAAAAATGTTTACTGTTCCGGGCGATAATAAATTATTATGCAAAGTAATTAAAAGGCGGACTCGATGTAGTTATTACTCGTCGTTTTACAGTTCTAACGACCTCGTGCGTCGTTTTAATAGGAAAAAGAAGTGAACCTTGGTAATTGTTTGGTTTTATTTACCTATTTGTGTGTGGTTCACTGCTTTCTTCGCTTTATACGTCATAGTTAAACGTTGCACAGTTTATTATATATTCATTAGTCTCTCCCTAATTTAACCACCAAGGTGGATTAGTTTTGAAGTATAAGAATTTTTGAAGAGTTTGTATGTACCACCCATACGTTTAGAATGTGTTACAGAATCGATACTCTTAAGAAGCGTGATTTTTAAACACTTTCATTCTCACATTTGCTTCGGACATCTCGTCGCCTGAACACATGTTCCCAAAAAACTCGTTCCTTGCGCAACGGTAACTGCCTTCATTAAAAAAAAGATTTGAAATTTGCCTGAAAATGGAATAAATCAAGTCGTATCAAGCAAAAGAAAATTTTGCGACAAATGAATGAGTATAATCCGCGAGGTTCTGTCCAAAAATAATCAGTTCGAGTTGTAGAGTTGAATATCATCAGTGACGACGACTCACTGAAATTTCAGGATTAGGAATCCTTAATCTCACCAGTTCGACAAACACAAGCAAATCAAGAAACGAGTTATTTTTTCTATCGAGATATACCCGCGGTCATTCGGAGCGCGCTGGAACACTAACAGATGGCTCGGTTCTTGGGGTCTGAAACCAAGAGAGTTCAGTCGTGCGCAGTCCGCCGAGAAGGGAGGTGTACGTCGACAGCTAACCGTAAGCTCGCGATCTACACAACACATTTTCGATCTGATGGAAAACACGAAAATCTCGAAAAATGAGAATCCGTTCGAACGTGGGCACGCAATTTCAAAATCGAATCGATTCGAAAATTTTTAATGATTAACGATCGATTTGTGCCACTCATTAATTAATCAATTAAAAGTGCGTTTGATTAAGACTTCTTAATTAATTGATTGAGTGCCGAATTTTGTTTGTGGGGACTTTTCAATTTGGGACCTCTCGTCTTTTTTTTTTTTTTTCATGCGTGCTAATTATACTTAGGAGCGCTAGAGTGTAAATGCTTCGGCCTGATAAGTGCTCGCCCCCTAGACTTTTTGATAAAGGAATGAATTTCAAAGGTTCCGACCTGTAGTAATAAATAGCGTGGCGTGAGAACTGTTTCATTAGCATTGCGATAGTGAAATTTCCCGACCATTATCAACAATGGCTCTGTGTTAATGTGACCGTATTAAAGTAAAACAGTGTGTTTAGGCGTGTTGCTGTGATATGATATTTTAATACAGTGGGAAATAATAAAATGGCCGAGGTGGATTTACGTTTTTGGTGGTGGTTCGTGCTGCTTGTTTCTGCGGTGCTGCTCGTCGACGGTAAGTGAGCTTTTCGAATTCCGTTCTATTTATTTTAGCTGATGTGCTCGCGTGATAGTCAAAACAACGGGGGTACTGTTTGGACGCTGTTCCTCTTTATGAATCGACTCTTTTAGATTGGGAAATGCGTTAGATCTGGGGTGACTCAATCTGTTCGTACGCGTACAATAAACAGAGCTTTTAGGACGAATGTTGGTATGCAGGCTTTGAAATGCCTCAACACATTCGACATTGAAATTGTAATTGACAAATCATAAATAACGTCACGATTTAAAGGTTTGATATGATTCTTTTAATTTAAAATTGATGTGATCGAGAAGGTTTTCTGAGATTTGGTTGTAAATTAAGGAAACTAAAAAGAATCGTAAAAACTAGAGTACTTATATGAATTAAAAAGCTGAAAACTGTTATAAATTTTATGATAAAAAAAAAGGAAAACTTCGTCGTTGAGAAAAACTGAGAAGAAAAAAATGTGATAAAAACGCACCGAAAAAGTAATAAATTAAATTGAGAATAAGTTCTGTTTTGAAAAATGTAAGAATCAAAATGAACATGAACAACTCCCTGTATATTTATTATTATTATTAAATTACTCTTATGTAATTTTATCTATTATTGCTATGTTAAATACATAAACATATATTTCCACATACATACATTTGTATAAATAATGTTCAGTAAGTTCTTAAAATTGATTTAGCCCTTATGTGAAGGGATCTTTATCATCAAAATATGAGTGAATATTACTTTGTGGAATTTCTTCTAAGTAATTGCTTTTGAAAAAAAAAATATTTATGATAAACCAGATGTAATAAATTGAAGGAATATGTTAAAAATGAATTTTGATATTTAATGACAAAGTCAAAAGTAATATAAAAGAAAATTTGTCGGTTTCAAAGTGAACCAAAACAAACTAACTTTGTACTCTTCAAGGTTCCTTTAAAATAGTTCAGGTAAGAAAAGCTAGGAATAAAAATAAACATAATCAAAAATTAATTGTTTAACTGAATTTGTTCTACTTCAATCAAAGTCCAAAATATTCTACATTCGACTCAATCCCTACAAGAATGTAAATTATTATACGTTTGAATTTTCACTATTTTACTTGAAATAGAACTCAATCTTTTCACCAAGATTCCTCAATATACTTGCACAAATAAGATAGGCTTGATGGCTGGATTATTTTTGACAAACTCCAGAAAAATTTTGAAAAAATCAATTAATTTTTAAAAAAATTCGTTTAAATATAATTTGATTACAATCTAATTTATGAAGATGCATTAACATACGTGTATGTAATCTACTAAATTATCAAAATTGAAAATAACCATCCAATTTCGTATAAGATTTTAATAAAATACATTGAGCTTGAAAAGATTAAGAGAACTTCTTCTGAAGAAAAATAAGAAAAATTAAACTTAAACGTTAAAGCGTGATAAAGTTTCTGACAAAGCCCAAAAATAATTCTTGAGAGAAGACGTTAATCCTCATCTTTAATTCAAATGAAATTTTGGTTGAAGAAGTTTCGTTGTACAAGGCGATACAAAATCAGTCCGGCGAATTGAAGCAAACTCGATCAAATTGGAATTGGAACTTGAATTAGGTGCCTTTCATTACCAGAAAAATTGGGATGTTCAAAGCAACGTTTCACATGATGATTTTGGTATGATAACAATTTTTAACCGAGTGATTCTTCGGCGTCTTATAACATGTCAGGAAAAAATTATTTTTCGGAACTTGTTACTGGGGATGCGATTTCAAATCCCTGCCACAAAATAAGTGATGGATTATAAAGACGCCACTCCTAAAAAAGACAAATTTTGATGGAAAACTTATGTCAACCATTTTCTGGGGAGAGAAAGTCCGTTTTGTTGGAGGATGAAACTTTGGACAATCCTCCATAAAACGAGAGTCACGTTGTGAAGTTCTCCTCTTCCAAAAACAAGCCAGAACACACGTTTCGACAGAAAATCTCACAGCGACTATTTTCTGGAAGGAGTAAGGCATTCCTCCCACAAAACAAAACGGTTTACAAGGATTCCTCTCGTTTCCAAAAAAAAGTGAACACAATTTTCGGCCAGAAAATTTAACTTTCTTGGAAGAAGAAGGAATTTCGAAAAGGGCACCACAATCGATGAAGCTATTTTTAATTAAATACCTATTCAATTTTAAAGAAACTTTGAAATTGGAACGGTCTTTAATGCAATAACTCGCAGCTTGCTTAAAAATGTTAATTTACTGAATTGCGTCATCCACCTTATAGTCTTGATTTGGCTTCTTCCAACTTCCTCTTGTTTAAAAAACTTCTTCGGGGAAGAACATTTGGTAATGAGCTCAAGATGACTACTTTGCAAGTCTGTCAAAGATTTTTCATAAAAGAATGCGATAGCTTGAAAAACGTTGGAATAAATGAATGAGAGTTAATTGGAATTTCTAGGCTAATAAGTGTCAAATTATATTTTTTTCCAAACTCAACTCTCCCAAAGAAAACGTTTTGGAAACTGTATTTGCAAATCCTTCCTGAAAAACGATACATATATATTTTTCTGTAAACACAAAAAGCAATGTCCTTCACAATACAGTGAAGGCCCTGAAGTAAAGACACAAAGCTTATTTTATTACGTACGAACGTATTCATGGGTGTTGAGTAACATAATGAATAAGAAGACGAGAATTCAATGATAATTAGAAGCTGTTTTAAATATTCATACATTTTTCCTTGAAATAATTTAGACCCTGTGAGAATTTATTACCAACTTTAGAAATTTTATGTAAAACGAATTTCGTAATTCGTTTCTCAAAATGTTTCAATATGGATGTAGGTTATTTATTAATCGCCTTGATGTAATATCGTAATTAAAGAAGGAGAGAGAAAAAAACTGATAAAACGAGAATTTACGGAAATATCACGCTGTTATTATGCTTTCACAATACCTGCCTCTCTCCTATAAAAGGTGATTATTAAATAACGAAAGCAGGCGAGGTTTTCCTTTTAGTCCATCGGAAATATTTATTTGTTGTGAAACGTTTGCGCCTTCGGACGCAGGTCAAAGGTTAAAACGCCTGGGATTTGTGGTTTCATTATTTAAATAAGTTGCTAGGAAGCAAGTATTACCTATTGCTTTTTTTGTTGGAATTTCCTTTACTCTTTGCTCTCAAAAGCTGATATAAAAAAACTGTTTATTTAATATAAAAATAATTAAGATTTAAATTTTAAAAGATAGTAGTGATTGGAAATAGAAAAAAATAAAATAAAACAGGGGCATATTTTCAGTTTGAATTCATGAAGGGCAAAGTACTTCAAAAAATATTGACAAAATACTTCAATTATATCAAATACTGTGTTGTGCAAAAATTAAAAACTGGGAAGTAATCTTTTGCGAAGTATTTTTAGATGAAAATTATTTTAAAAAAAGTTCAATGTGGCCCAATTTTTATCAGTGAGGCATTGTTGAATATATCTTAAAAAAAAGGATGTCCACATTAAAAAACTTCCTTTTTTGATATTTTTGAAGCTCCCTCAGCATTGTATTAAAACCATTTAGCCTGAAAAGCTTCGTCGGGAAAATTTTCCCATTAATCTTGTATGTTTTTCTAATAAATTAATTGTAGTAATAGATTCTTTTTTGTTGTAGTAGTAAGAAATGACTCGATTTAACCGATTAATTTACTGCAACCGATAATCTCCTTTTGTTTTTGTTTAGTCCTCATGTAGAGTTCGCCCCATTAAACGAACACAGGTATGAAAGTGGCATGTACAAATTGTCTCCGTGCAGCAGACGTTTATCCGACGCTGGAAGCCGATATAATTGAATAATAAATACGGCTAATACCTGTAACGATCGGCTTTGCCTAATCGCACGTAATTAACTGCCCGTCTAATTGGTTCGTTATTTCGCCTGCATTTATACCGGAGAGCCCGATTAATAAAAGAGAAAAAAAATCAATTCCACACACACCGTGTTCTTGGACTCCACATTTCAAATTTGTTACAGACGTTGATGTTGGTAAATACATGAGTGAGTTATGCATGGCTTCATCGATCGCATGTTTATAACTTTTCTAATGCATTACTGGCAAATACGTGCCTTGGGTAATTACATTTAATTGCCTGAAGTGTGTGTGTATCGTTAAGCATGCTGATTAGGAGACATTGAAAAAGTTTTATGCTTCATTGCTGTTTATTGTTGAATCAACGGTGTTGGTTTTTAAATAGGCAGTAGTTTTCCTCTGGAAATTTTCATCAAAATAGACCAACAGAAAACGCACGCGAAGTGGCAATAAGATTAAACGAAAGTAGGAAAAGTGGCTAATTAAACTGGTATGAACATATACAGAGATGGGGCCAGGAAGGAGCTTGCAAGTGTAAGAATCCAGCATTTCATAATCATTAAGCTCATCACATAAGTTAAACTCGTACAATGTCGCCTACGCGAGGGCGAAAATTCGACTTGCTTTTATCAATAGCGTTGCCGATATGAGTCATGAATTGCATCAGCACAGGTGAAAAAGCCGGACATTATGCAAGCGTATGAGCAGACGGTTTCGGAAAATCACGTTGAATCGTAGGGCAAACTGGCACACATGTAGAATATTACGTAATCGAAATGACCGATGTAAAACAATATAAAAGGTCGTAGCATAGCACGACAGATCAGACAGCTAGTGCCCGTCTTGTCGAGCGTAACTCCACAAGTCCGAGAGGGTATTCAATATTCACAAAATGTCATAGTGTGTGGTTACTCTCCAAAAATCTGTCCGTCTCTCCATATCTAGTACCATGGTTGGGTGAGAAAACATTAATTGATTTGACCATTTTGGCTATGTTTTAGAAACTAACCACTGTTTTGTTTGTTTTATATTGTCTCGTGTATTGTTCTGAAGTAATTTGTAATTCCCTTTAAAGTGTTAATTTGTCTAAAATGACCTTTAATAATAATTTCACTAGAGTGTTATATATATGTATGTAATCAGTTTTAAAATTGTCTGAATCAATTTATAATTGTTTTATTTATTCTGAATATACAGCGTGGAAACTAAGTAGCGGATAAAATCCATAATTCCGTTAATGTTTACAACAGAACAAAAATCTAAAAGGGGTATAGCGATTCAAATTATAGCGCATATGAGGAAGTCATCTTTAGATATTTTCATCAGTTTTTTTTTAAGTTATGACGTCATCAAGGTTTTTTTTTAATGACAATCTGTATTTTTTATTTTCGATTTCGTTGGGAATTTTTAACCAGTATTCAACAGTTCCAATTTTGGATCGATTACATAACAAAGAATTCAAGAAAAACAGTCTCAAAGTTTTAATAGTAAAGTTGAAGAAATGAACAGAATATCTAGTTAGCCAGGTGCAAAACAAAAAAATTGAGGTGCAAAATTTATTTTATATTCTACTGACTGTGAACTGACTTATTTGCTGCTCAGGATATTTATCTGTGAAAAATCGATATACTTCTTCATGACTTCTAAATCGATCGCCATATCCAATCATCATTAAAATTTCAATTTTTTGTTTCTCTGTCAACAATATCATTTTGGTAAAAGAAGATTGTTAATAAACGTGTAAGTCGTACTATCCACAGAGAATAAAAATACGCACTTACTTTATTGCGATAGGTTCTTGTTTATTATGACAAGTCCTTCTTTAGTATGACAAGTCCTTGTCAATCAAATCAATTTTGTTTGTTTTACACCTGACCTACTAGATATTCTGTTCATTTCATTCAACTTTACTATTAAAATTTTGAGACTGTTTTTCTTGAATTTTTTGTTATGTAATTGATCCAAAATTTAAACCGTCGAATACTAGTTAAAAAATACCAACGAAATAAAAATATAGATTGTCATTAAAAAAAATCTTGATGACGTCATAACTTAAAAAAATATTGATTAAAATATCTGAAAATGACTTCCTCAAATGCGCTATAATTTGAATCGCTATACTCCTTTTAGATTTTTGTTCTGTCGTAATCATTAACGGAGTTGTGGACAAGGACTAAAATCTCATTCCATGTAAAGAGGACGTTAATGGTGATCCCTGGCTAAAAAGATCTTCTCATGCCTTTTTTGCTTTTCTCCATCTCGCTAATGTTTTCCCTTCATGAAATGTTTCACCTTTTTTTTCCTGGTTCTACTATTTGTTCCACGTAGCATGATTTCCTAGGACTTCCTCTTTTCCTTCTTTTTTAATCTGCTTGATTCCTTTCCTTTGTTGTGTGAGGGACGGGTGGTTAAAAATGAAAGAGTATGAATTGTCCTTTACTTTCAACTTTATCAACAACTTTATCAACTTTACAAGACCTCGTCGAAAGCTCGTTCCTTTAGATATCACGACGAGAGTGAGAGAGAAGTTTTAATACTACTCAAAATAATCAACAATTTCCACTTCTTCTCCTCATTCTTTTAACAAAATTTTAATCAAACCATAAAGGACCCAAGTAGCAATTTCTTTGTTTGTAGGTGTTTAGAATAAAAACATTTTAATGCTCTCTCAAGATTAAGGTCAAATATTTAGCTTTTATTAAATAATCATTTTTTAAGTTTTTAAAAATATGTATTTAAATTATAAGATTACTGTTTTTTGTATAAGTAATTAATTAATCTGCAGATCCAACTTGTGATTTAACTCAAAACCCGACACCTGTTATTCAAATTCAAATCTAATCTGAACCCGTTTATTTAGAACAAGACGAAAACGTGTTTTTCCTCCCCGTTTTTCTCCAATTACGACGTGTAAGGAAGCCGTAATTGATAATAACTCAAGTACGCGCTCTCAAGGAACCCAACCACGGGGTCGTCTTAATCTGCAAATCTTGACTCGCAATTAATACGCGAGCATCAGTTAATTAAATTATTGCATACATCAGCAGAAGAGAAACGAAACTCGCACGCTATTAATACCGAACATAATTAGCGTAGGACGCTATAAATCACACCGCGTTATTAACGGACTTAATTTATTCAGATGACTGCGTAAAGTAAATCGGCGTAATTTTCATAATCCGGAGATGTATCTATGAATAATTCTCGAATGGGGGGGATCAGAAATATAAAATATGAACCCTGGAGCCGCCTCCATAAAACGCGCCGTTAGTGTTAGTGGAAGTCGTTCTATTCGAAACTGAATGGCAATAACAGTCGAATGCCCATGAAATTTAATACCCGTAATTAGCATTCTGTATTGTACGTGTTCTCCGAGGATGTGTGCCCAACCTCTTCCTACGTGCATATCTCCACAATAAACGGCACAAAATAAAAATGAGGAATGAATAGAAAGACACGGCGGTTCCGGACTTTTACCACATGCATCAAATCGAAGAATGGAGAAGAAGAAGAATAATAATAACGCCTTATCTGATTTATCCGTCGCTCAAATCCGTTGTGAATCGAAATGGGCAGGAATTAAATTTTAAGGGTTGACCTCGGACCTCGGCGTCCCGCCTGTGTAAATTGCTGCGTTTCTTCAAGTTTAAATCTTGGAATTTCTTCGCGCTACCGGTGAGAACGAGGCAATTTTCTGTGGAATGGTGGAACTGCCGCCAACGTTTTGGCATTGTTGTTGTCTTACAAGATAATATAATGCTTGTTTGCTCTACATTTTAAATTCAGGTGGGCAATTATTATGCTCGCTTTGCCTTTTACGTTGAGTTTTATTTTTTTTTATATGCCTTTCTCGAAGTCATAAAAGATTCCATTGAAATTTCTTTTCTTTTTTCTTTATAACAATATAGACATCGCATAAAGTATCAGGAAGTGAAGATGAATTGGATTAATTAAATTAATTATTACGAGTAATTAATGATTAAGGCCAAATGTTTGACTTTCGTCTTGAGAGAGAGAGTGAGAGCAATACTAAAAGCTTTGGATCCTTTTTATTAGTTCTTCGTATACCTTTTTGCCTTTTGCCATTTTCTCCTAACTTGAGTTAATGTTTTCACTTCATGTTATGTATTTCCTCTTTTCTTTCCTGCTCCACATTCCATGATTTTCCAGGACGTCCTCTTTTCCCTCTTTTTTAATCTTCTTGATTCCATTACTTTCTTGCCAGCTTTTTCCTAGTCCATCATCTGTATATGTCCTTACCAATTTAATTGTCTATCTTTCTTTCCTGCTTTTAATTAATCTCATTTGGATTTTCGCGTGCGTTTTTTATTAGTTTAATTTGCGTCTATTTTGATTAAAATTTCCAGGGGAAAACTGCTGCCTATTTTAACAACCAACGCAGTTAATTCAACAATAAACAGCAATAAGGCATGAATGTTTTTCAGTACCTTCTAATCAGCATGGTTTATGTAGCCCAGACGTTCGATAGACTGTGGACGAAAGATTAAGCCAAATTTCAAACAATTTCTGCCAGAATTGTATGTTGATCATTTGGAACAGAATGCATTCGATAGAACATTTAAATTAAAACAAGAAGATGGATTTTCCAATTTTTTTTGGACCCATCCTGTATCTTGTTTAAACGTTCGATAGATTGTGATACGAAACCTTAAACGGTATATTGAACTTTTGGAATCGTATACATACTCCTGATAGATGTTTAGGATAAAACAAGAAAATGAACTTTCGGACTTAAGAGATTGGAGTCGGAGTTCCACAAGGTAGTATCCCCGGACCTATCCTGCCTTGAATAGCACATGTGAATACGACAATCGGAAATACCTTCTCTGCAAATGGCACTGCAATTCTAGCAGTTAACGAAAAAAAATCTATTGCACCAAATTAGCTGTTGGGCCAAACAAAAAAAACAAGCCAATGACTTTTGATGCGAAATGAGCATGTCAAAAAAAAGCACGGAATTAGGCCTGAAATATGAAAAATAGCAACTGGATTGAAACCCTCAAGTCTCTCTTTATAACAAAACCTTACTTGTATGTAGATCTCAAAGTCTATCTGAGTTTATGGTATGCAGTTACGTCAAAGATCTGACCAAAAGTGAAGATACTTAGCACGTAAAGTGCCGTGGTGGGTTTGGATGAACCACCATTTTTTAAGAAACTGACCAGCCAACTGACTCAAACCCACCGTTTGTTTTGAAGATTTGGCTGCGTTGGGTCCAGTTGATCCAGTAAGTCAATGTTCTGCTTATAGAGACGTGTTCTTAGATGTATTAACATGTGTGTACTGCATTTGGCCTATATCTGGTGGCTTCACGTAACCCACCAGAGCCAAATGAAAATATTTATGGAGTAAATGTAAAGTTATTTATGGATTGCTCAATTTTTTTTTATAATGGTGGGCACTTTACGTGTTAAACAAGTAAGTGCTAATTAGAAAAGAGACAACATTTACGCCAATTTAAATGTCCTTTCGTATGTTATCGAGTGTTTACGGACAAAAATTGTGTCTGCGATAATTTGATTGGTGAAAACCAAAGCTGGGATAGATACTTTTGAAAAGGATTTAAATACAAGACACAAGATACTTTTGCAAATATATTTGTAGATACTTTTAGAAGAGACACTCTACATAAAAGTATTCGAGATACAAGATACTTCGGTATTTAAGATACTTTGAAAAAAAAGATACTTTAAACAAATACGGCTTCGGCGTCAAGCTTCTTATTAGCAATTTATTTTCGATTATTTTTCAAGATTATTAAATAATATATCTAAGCAGGTTTTAAAAAAATAAGTTGCCCCGAAGCTTCCCGCAAAAAATTGTCGACTCTCCCACTCTATCGCATGACCGCCGATCGGATATTCTAAATACTTTTTAGTATCTCAAATACTTTTAAGTATTTAAAATACTTTATTAAGATACAAGATACTTCTTGAAAGTATCTTTATTTCGTAGATATTTTACAGTAGGAAAAAAGTATTTAAATACAAGATACAAGATACAAGATACTATCTTGTATTTGAAAAAGTACCTAGTATCTTTGTTCTTCAAGATACTCCCAGCTCTGGTGAAAACTGTATGCCGCACCTTGTGTCATGCCAACGTAGTTTATTTTTCGTTTCCCCCGTAATTCGCCTACACAAATTTAAAGGGGCAACTGGTTCGAGGTCATTGAAACTACTCGGCAAAAATCAAACGTGTCGGCACGGAGTGTCCTCTCTTGAATAACTTACCTACTCTTTGGTCTGTTATAAAAGTTACGTACGTAAGGGTGCTTCGTGATTAAAATACAAAACATCAACACTTACAAAGATCTGGTTATCAGTGATACAGCTTGTGAAATAAAGCTCTTCACTACTAAGATTCAAGCACAACTATGCAGTCATAGTGACCTTGAGGCTTTCAAGCTGCTGGACAGCGAGGGATTGACCAAGAGATTGAAAAGGACGTAAGTGACCAAGTCAGGATATATGAGTATAGTGTTTCATGAAGCAGCTAGAAACAACTAGACATCGATGAATGAATACTAGATTTCATGCTTCCGGTTTTCTTAAACTGACCTTCAGACTTTACCTCTCAAATTTTTGTACTTACTGTTAGTCCTTGAATCGCCTTCACTTTCAAGATCGATTTGAAGATTCGTAAAAGTGACTTCTCCGACGATTTACGTTCCGATTGGTAAGGACGTGTATATTCTTGATTTAACTTTCGTGTAGAGAAGACCAATTATCCTTGACTATCGCTCTTGAATGGCCTTTACCTTTTCAAGATCGCATTTTAGGATTCCTAGACGTGACTTCTCCGACGATTTACCTTCCGGCTGAATTGGACGTGCGTGTCTTCTTGAGTCGGCTCTTGAGATGGAAAAACCAGTTGATGACATTCACTATTGATTTTGCATTCTCAGAAGCAATTCCAACATCAATTAGCATCATCGACAAAGGGGCTTCTTGATTCAACTTTCGAGTGGTGAAGATCAATTATTTGACTCTGATACAATTACTGCATTGACTATTGGTTCTTCAATGGCCTTTACTTCTTTATATCACGTTAGAATTCCCAGATGTGACTTTTCCGTCGATTTATCTTTGTATTTGTATTTGCTTGAATCGGCTTTTGAGAGGAAATTATATTGACTTTGGTCCTTGAAAGATCTTCATCTTCAAGATCGCATTCTCAGAAGCCATTCCTATGTTGATTGACGTTCCGACTGTTATCAACGTGGGTCTTCTTGAATTAGCTTTGGGGAGAAGAAGTTTATTTTTATGATTCCGATAACTATGACATTGCTATTCCTGCTCCTTTACTTTCGAGATCGCATTTTAGGATTTCTAGAAGTAACTCCCCCGACGATTTACTTTCGACGTGGAAGGAATCGCTATCGATTCTGATGCAATTTTTACAATGACTGTAAGTTATTGACAGACTTCTGTTTAAAAGGTCGACTTTTAGAATTCCCAGAAGTCACCTCTCTGAAGAGTCATTTTCCAATTGGTATCGACGCGGGTATTCTTGGTCCAACTTTTGCAAGAGAAATACTCCAGTAAACCTTCGCATTGACTATTGATTCTTGAGAGGTCTTCACCTTCGAGATTTCAAGTTGATATGGACGTGTATTTTCTTTAATCGGCTTTTGACGATTCCTACGTTAATTGGCATTCTGATTGGTGTCAACATGGGTTTTTCTGAATCATCTTTTGTAAGAGGAAGACTATTCGTTCTCGAATGATCGTTTTCAAGGTCGTGCTTTAAAGTTTCAAAAAGTAATCCCTACGACGATTTTTTTTCTAGTCGGGTCTTGCCGATTGAACTTTTGAGAGAGGAAGGACAATTGTTTCACTCTGATCAATGACTTCATGATCGCATTTTAGGATTCCCACAAGCAACCCCTCCAACAGTTTACAGTTGGGTCTTCCTAATTGAGGTTTGGGGGAGGAGGTCCAATTGTTTGATTCTGATACTGCTTTCACATTGACTATTCGTTCTTCAATGCCTTTTATTTTCACGATCGTATTTTAGAATTCCCAGAAGTAACTTCTCTAACGATTTACTTTATATACGGCATGAACGTGGTCTGTTGAAAGAGGCAGCGATTTTCAAGGTTTCTTTTTGCAAGAGATGTTTCCTTCGAAGATTTTGACAGTCGTCATAAAAAGAAGAAAAGGGTCGATTTACGTAAATTGTTTTAAATCTATTTTAATTCGTTACTTTATTTTGTTACTAAAAGGATTATAATTTTTCTTTTTTAAATCAACCGAGGAGTTCCCAGAATCTCGAGACATTCACTGAACCATCAGCTTTATCTCTTCTCTGTACGATCATGTTCTTAATTAGAAACGACCGCAAAAAATGGGGAATTGCAGACTGCAACACGATATCTTCATAGTCGGTAGCAAATATGCAGTAACTCGAGATACGCAATGGGCTCGGGTCACTTACAGGACACGAGATACACACTCAGATAGCCGAGATAAGATCAGATAGCAGGGACAATGGAGCGAGCACAGAGGTATATAATGTAGCTAATGCGTTAACATACAACAACGTTATACAATTCTTTTAATTAAACGCCATCCTAAATTCCAAATTCATGAACAATAACGCTCACAATTCTGCACGGATCTCGGATTATGCTGGATATGGTGGACCTAATTAATTATGGAGGACTTGGCGCAAGCTGTATGTAAAACAGCGCGCGACAGATCAAAGATACGGCCGTATTGGATTACGAACACTGAATTGTATAAACGGTAGCGAGCGGACGGGCTATTGTTTATGCCTTCTTGAGTGGGTGGCGCACTGTCTCTTGACCCGCAACGTGCGCTGTGCTTTAATCGGAAGCTGTTGCAGTTCCAGAGGCCTTTGTGCGAAGTTTCTTATAAATTATTCAGTTTGTTGCATGATTGGTTCTTGGTTTTAGAAATAACGCCATGCTTAATAAAACAAAAGTTATAGAACAATAAAAGAAACTACAGTCGGTTTATTCAAGGAAGTTTTCTTAATGCTGGCTGTCTTATAACTACAAATCTTTTTGTCTGTTAAAATATGGATGGATGGACATTATCATCCTTTATAAAAATGAAAAGGAAGTAATGAATTGTAATTGTAAATTTTTTGAACTTTACAGATTGGTGGCTGCCTTCAAATTGTCTTAGAAGTTCGCTGTTTACCAACTTTCATTAAACCATAAATTAACATTTCATGTCTTGTTTCATATCTTCTAGAATGTCGTCTTGATTATAAAACTGTAAGAATAACATCTCCATTACAGTTAATTTAAAGATCCAATTACAAAGTTAAAGCCATAACATGTCATGTAATACACGTATGTATGTGTTTTACAATGAAGAAATATGAAACATTTGTTTCGTTTAGGTTTGTTATCTCGATCCTTTTATCTCGACTTCGAAGGCTGAACAAACACGTTATCAATCCGTACCAGTGTTTACTCACAACGCACTCGAGTATTACACTTAATTATTAACAAACATAAACAATGGGCTTCTGCGAGTGAGAAGCAATGACTAAACGAAACCGCCGAGCGCAACAATCCATCCTTTCTCCGGCGAATGCCTCCTTGCCTTGTTAATAACCCGGAATACGTGACAGGTACTAGAAAAACACGTGTAGTCTCCGTGTTATCTGGAAGAAGATATCACGCGGGACTTTACGACGGTGTAATTCTGAATTTACCGAAGACGACGTTTCGTTACATCAAACCGATGGCACATAAAGTGGATTAACTTATTCTGTTTGCTGTGTTTGTGACGCGTTTACTTTAGCCGGTGTTAATGCACTTTGTGTCAGGGTCCATCCTCTCTTTGTGTTCTGTGCGCTTATCGAAATTACGGTACTAACAATGGCAAGAGTGAGTAACGACAGTGTTTTCATTTCTGAAATGATAAGGAAGGTGATTAATACGAGCAGAGATTTCGGAAATGTTTGCGGTTAATCAAGCAAAACAGATGTGCACATTTAAAAGACCACAATTCCTTGGATAATTTAATGAATGTTGACGAATTTTGGATGATATTAATAGATATTGTGAAGGTGTTGCGGAAGCAAACTGACGTAATTTATTTAAAGAATTATATAATAGGTAGGCGCCAACGTATCGTAGCCAACGTATGTAGCTCGTGTCCTTATAAAGAAAACAAAGTAAAAGGACAATGTTTATAAATATTACTTGATCCCCAGTTTATTAACTATTTAAATTTTCTGCAAGTAAATTGATACTTCGCGTAACAATATCATTTTATTTTATTTTTTGTAACGGTGCAGCCACATTAACGTTTAACGTCACGCCTAACGTGATTTTCAAAGTCTAATTTGACTAGTTTGGTGTAGTTTTTACTTGTGATATGATAATATGGAAAATAAAACAAATTTGTAACGAGTAATTTGATATTAAACTTAAGTGTAACCGCAGATTTATGTCAAATTAGATGTTAAAAATCACGTTAGGCGTTACATTAAATGCATATGTGCCCGCGACATAAAAAAAAAATAAAGTAAACTTTACTGATATATTTCTTTACTAAACCAAAACGAAAACGTTTACTTTTATTTTTGTTCGAGGTTTTGGGTAATTTACTTATAAAGGGTGTTTCAAAATGACCGCAAGATTTGAATTTCGCGACATTTTCTTTTGCTCCAAAAATTTGACTACTGTCAAGTAGACGCATCCCGATTATCAGTCATGGAACGTTACACGACCGAACAGCGGAACGAGAAATTATCAGGTCGTCCTCGGTCAGGCCGGTCCATTGAGTCACTAAGGCAATATTTTCAACCGACCGCTGTTCGGTCGTGTAACGTTTCATGACTGATAATCGGGATGCGTCTACTTGACAGTAGTCAAATTTTTAGAGCAACACTTTTGATCAAAAGAAAATGTCGCGAAATTCAAATCTTGCGGTCATTTTGAAATACCCTTTACTTTCTATATTATTTATTTTCCATCATAAGAAAGAATACAAGAAGATAAACAAGGTAAAGATATCTTGAAGTTCTAAATCAAAATGAATCAGAACTTTCTTCGCCTTGTCGCCTTTCTTCGCCTTGTGAGAGTTCAGATTCTCTTTTCGTCTTGGCTTTGTAAAACTATAGTTATGGTTGGACTTTCAAAATTTCAAATCACCGCACCGGTTGCCATAAAGAATGAATTGGCAACGCCATCTGTTAAAAGGCAGGAGAAATATGTCATCAAAATAATTAATTTGCTTCGACTTCAGCGAACCTAGTGTCGTGTTTTTTTGAACAATAACGAAATTCATTTTCCAAGGTTAATTTCTTTTTTGTTTTCCTTTCCTCTTCACTCGACGATTTATTTTGAATTTTCCGATTGCGGCAAGAAAAAGCAGCGCCATCTGCAGTAGAGTAGGGGAACGATTTCATCACAATTCGTTTTCGTTTTATCCACATTAATACCTAATTACAGAAATAAGGCACGTTAACTTTAGTAGTAGTTTTGAGAAATTTGTAGTACAGAGCGTAGTAAAAAAATAAAATAAGCAAAAAAAATAGAAAAATCAAAAAGAATTTGAAACAGATTGCATATGAAAATGGTTATAACACATGCTTGATTGATAAATTGATAAATAAAAAACAAAATCAATTACTTAACCGTACCGCTAGTGCTTTATCATATGAAGAGCCTAACAAATACTTTCTTAAGTTAAGTTACTTTGGTCCCATCTCTTATAAAATAAGTTCCATTTTGAAGAAACACTCAAAATCTGTTAATATTAACATCAGTTTTAAAACCCCGGTCAATCTTCAAACTTTTTTCGTTCGTAACAAAGATCATATACCCAAATTATTACGGTCTGGTGTTTACAGATTAAAATGTGATAATTGCAATGCTAGTTATGTCGGTCAATGCGGTAGACAATTTAAATTAAGAATCGCCGAGCATTTAAAAAATGAAAACTCTATTTTTTTGAGATATTTACAATTTCATAAAATCATACATTTTCTGTTGACAAAGGCTTTTCAGTTTTACATTTTTGCCCACATGGTATTAGACTTAATTATTTAGAACATTTAGAAATTTTCAAAAACATTGAGGATGACAGGTTTTTGTCTTTAAACTTAAAATCCACGCATGATTTCCCCATTTATTTCGAGCGCTTCAGTCGCCTTCGAACCTTGTCTAATAATTAGAGAGTCTAGGTTTTAATCAGTTTGATTTATCACGAGCGTACGCTTGGAAAGAGTGGGATCGTAACCAGTATACGATGCATAGATAACAGTGGGCAAGCTCGACGACGCTGCGAGTGCACAGAGCCGAACAATGCGTTACTGCATCGAAGCTCGCTGAAAAGATATGCCGTCTCCGCTTGGTCGACTAACGCGCATAAAAAAACTGATTTTATTTTAGACTCCCTGCTAATAATGCATCTGTGATAATTTTAATTCGTCAGAGAATGGAAAAAGAAAAACGATTGGCGATATCTGTTATAATTTTGCACAAGTATTTTTTGAAGCACGATATTTAATTTTTTTTTCCTGTTAACCAAGCATCAGAAAATCAGTGTGGACTATAACATTACCAGATGGAAAAAGAAATTTCTACAAAAAGTAAAAAAAAGGAATGAATGGGGAAAATAAAGCAAACAAAAATAATATAACTATACTAAACTTAGCGAACCAATAGAGCGATCACATCAACAGTGCCATGCAGTTTCGTCCCAGCACCTGACCGAGGTACACTGGGAGACAACCAATTAGAACCCTGCATCCAAACAGCACGTGCTGATCACGCGCTTTTATTCAGTTCGCTGAGTTTAGTGTCGTGTGTAAGCAATTAAAAAGAAATCATTGGTGTGCACTATTTATAACAATTTCGAACCACGAGATTTAATTTTCTTTTCCCTGTCAACAAATTTTTTTTTAATTGTTGCGCTATTTAGTATTGACAATGACATACACAGGCAAAATGGAAAAATCTACAAAAAGTAAAAAAGAAAATCAAAGAATACCGCCATTTGTCGCAAATGATAATTTTGAATAATATTCGGTAGCACCATCTATCTGAATATTAATAATTAGTAAGTAGTTTTTTAAATTCCTTGCATTTGTTAAAATATCGTTTTTTATATATGTTTCTAACAAGAACACGACCGGTGGCGCCATCTATCTAAATATTAATAAAATTAGTAAGTCATCAAAAATGGCAAAACAGGAATAATTTTTGCAAAAAGAAATAAATCCAAGCAAGTCGTTTTGTTAAATTTCTTGATTTTGACAAACAAACGATTATTTTTTTTATGTTTTTAACGAAAACATGAAAGTGGCGCCATCTATCTAAACATTAATAAAATTAGTAAGTTATCACGGGAAAAGAGAAACAATTTTTTCAAAAATTTCTTGCATTTGTTAAACAAATGATCGTCTTTAGTTTATGTTTTTAATAAGAACCATCAACTCTCCTTTTTTTTTGTAATTTTAACGTTCTGTTACGCTGAGCGTGTTACTAATCTAAATACGCTTAAGTAGATTATTTAAATATTTAATAAACTCAATAATGTGAAGACAAGGTTTGATTTTTCCGGCATTTGTTTCTATAGTGAAATACTTATGTTCTTCTCCCAGTGACTAGACAATTTGCTTCGTTATTTTTTTTGTAAAGATTGTTGTTTTTTATTTATTTTTATATGAAATTCAATAATTAAAACTGATTTAAAAAGGACTAACCATTAATTTTCTTTTAATCGTGCACAACAGATATTTTGGAGTTTCAAACGGGATTCTTCCAAAATTCTTTACTATGCAATAAGCGGTTGGTAGTGCGACGAAAATTTGAGACAAAAATTGCGGATGATTTGAGCTGAGGAGGCGTTTGACTTACGATGCTCTTTAAGCAATTGGTTTTCTCTTTCAAAAGTGAAGTCAAAAAGACCGGCGGAAAATAGATTTGTCAGAGGAGTCACAGGAGAATTCTAAAATGCGACCTTGAAAATAGAACCTACGGTCAATGCAAAAGCTGTATCAAAATCTCAAAGGTCGAATCAAGAAGACTCACGTCGATATCAACTGGGGAATAAATCGTCGAAGTTAATATTTTCGCGAGCTCTAAAATGCGACCTTGAAGGTGAAGGTCATTTAAGAACTAATAGCAAATGCGATATTGTATCAAAATTAGAATGAATTTAATTATTATTCGGTTTAAAGCAGAGGTTGTTTTAGGAAATGAAAATGAAGAGAAAAATGAAAAGGTTGGTGAGGTTTTTAAAATAAAAAGTAAATGAAATTCATTATTACGTCAAAATATAGTTGAATCGGTCGTTTTGAAAAGGGGTTAACTCCAGATTTTTCATAAATCAACTTTTTGGTGGAATCTGATTCCCAAGACCAAGTCTCATTCATTCCACGTGAAAAGAGTCATATCCCATCCTCAGAAAGCAACCTCGCTTACCATGGAAAACTCCCCATTAACATAAAAAGTCTAGGATATTACAAAATTGGACCAATACATTCCATATCCAGGGTGCCCGGATTTCGTAGGGACAACATGGATAACTTTTGTATTTGAAGAGATAGAGAGATGGTTAAATTAGCAAAAAGGTGCAGGTTCGATAGCTCATTAAGAATCTATTTTCAAATTGTTCTTGTCATGGCCATCTAAAATTAAAAAAAAACAAAATCTCATAATTTCTTTTATTTGCCGTAATTTTTTTGTTACTTAAGATATTTAGACGCGGTTTGAACTAATTTGCATGATATTTTAAGTACTTTTTTCGGCAATCGTACGCGAAGTGAGCATTTCGCGGCCACGATAGAGGCCGCGAAATCGAATGAGAGGGTTATTGCAACTAATGGAGCGATACCTTGGCCTGCAAGATCACTTGATCTGGCTCCTCCTGATACCTTTTTATGGGGTACTGTTAAAGATAAACTGTATGGTCCTACATACAACAACGTTGAAGAATTGCAGGAAGCAGTACTTGAGGCATTTAACAGTATTAATGGCAATACTATCCGCAAAGTCTTTAATAGTGTTCAGAAACGGTGCCAACTTTGAATTGCAAACAATGGTGGCTTATTTGTGTGATTTAATATTTTTTATTATTATTTTTGTAATTGAGTTTGATTTTGTTTTGCCAATAAAAATATTTAAATTACCATACATGGCAAGTAAAATTTGAAAATGTATTCTCAATGAGCTCTGACCTGAACCCTCACCTTTTTACTAATTTAATCATCTCTCTGTCTCTTCGAATAAAAAAGTTACCCATGTTGTCCCTACGAAATCCGGGCACCCTGTATACATAAAGATTTTCACATTTAATCAATGAGTGGCCACAACTACAGCGGATGAACCAGCTGAAGAATTTTAGCTATGTATTATAGTTATTACTTTTTTAATTTTTATATTTGACTTGTTTTTAAAACATTTTGAATATGAGACTTGACCCTGTTAATAATAAAAGAGCTTTTGAAATGAAACAATTGTTCATGATTAACGCCAAACCCATATGTTCATTTCTCGAATCGAAAAATTTTTTTGGGGTCCTCTGTGTAACCAAGAATTATTTTGATTAAGCATCTCTATATCAGGTTTCATGCCCTGTTAAAGTAAAAAAAAATGCTGCAATTTGCGCTGAACAATGTCGATTGGGAACGGTTTTCTGTTTTTCCTGTAAAATTTAAAAAATTGGAGTTAACCCGTTTTCAAAATGGCCGATTCAATTGATTTAGGTATCGATCACGTGGTTTACAGTTGTAGCCTTTATGTGATTTACAACTCGAATTAAATATTTCTGGTTGCACACTCGATTTGTCATTGTCTTTTGTAAATTTAAGAAAAAATGGTTTTCGTCGTCTTTTAAGTTGCTATCGATACTTTAGACCTGTTTAGACTGCTTAGCAAACAGAAAACACAAATAAGTGATCTATGAATCCAAACTAATTCATTTTCTTTCGATTTAGGCCACCAATAAATATCTACAGTAATTTTCTGTAACCCTTGCTTGTTTTAACATGAATGGCTAAAAACGATTGAAAATAAAAATGTGGCGTCAATTAACGGATTTTTTAAACGTTATCTTCTTTAAATATTTAAGTCAGAGAGAAACTGAATGTACAAGATTTCATTAAGACGTTTTCCTTTTTTTTTAATAATTTTTGTTTTTAATTTTCAAACTTTCGTAATTGTTATTTTATATAACCTCATTTCTCGTTTTATCTTCTTGTAAATACAGATTATTTTATCAAAAGAAAACGGAATAAACAAGCAACATTTTTAAAATTATTTTTCTATGAGCATGTTTAAAAAAATAAAACCATAATGTAAAGATTTTTGAATTTTATGATTTAGGAGACATTTGGAAATCCTTCTTTTTTTGTATTTTTACTACTTTTATGTAAAGAGTTTTTATCCAAAAGTGTTTTTACCTATTTAATTTTGCAAGACAAAATATTTCTGTCAAAAACTTTTTGTTTAATTAAATTCAAATAGCTTTTCAAATCCCGATGATTCCCATCAAAAACCTTTATTAATTATTACATAAAATAATAAATCCAAAAATAATCTCTTACCACTATTAGTTTATATCCGTAGATAGGTATTTCGACAGCCACTCTACCATCTTCAGTGCACACACAGACACAAGTTGCATGATTGCATGATATAATTTGGTTGAGATATTCGACCAAAATTCCAGTGAAAATGCATTTCCACTGAAAATTTGGTGAGAGAATATCGTCTGGCTTATAACAATCAAAGATTTTATGAAGTGCCACTGGAAATTTGATGAGGGGAATATCCAAAGAAAGATTTCATGAAGTGCCACTGGGAATTTGGTGAAGTGGTTCATACCAATAAAAGATTTTATGAAATGCCACCGTGGATTTGGTGGGGAGAATATCCTCTGGTTCATACCAACCAAGGATTTCACGAAATGCCACTGTATCTTTAAATACGAGAATAAAGTTTATTATTATTATTATTAGTATTAATATCCTCTGGGTCATACTAACCAAAGACTTCATGAAGTGCTTTTAACTTATTGGGGTGTGTACGAATACCAAAAAAATGTATCTGTGGATATAAACTAATTGTGGTAAGATCACTTTTTGATTCATTATTTCCAAACCACTGTCTCCTTTACTATTCTTAGTTTAATTATTTATTAATATTAATATAAAAGAAATTTTCAAATTTTGAGATTATTTATTTATTTATATCTATATCTTAGTATTTTTCTATTCATAATTGTAGACTTTCTTACTATCACACCTATTGGTACATTTTTTTTTAATCAGACAAATTCAGATTCAACACAATTTTGATTTTTAATATTCTGGCACCCGTAAACTTTCGGTTCAATAAGCGGCTACTTGATACTCGAGCTTTCACCAAACAGGAATGTAAAAAAAATATGAAAAAATTCGTCCTTCATGATTCATGACTTTTATTAAGGCCACTTGTATAAGAGCACTTTTAAATATTTGAAACATTTTAGAACAAAAAAGTCAGTAATAAACAAGGACGAGGACTCAATTAATTTATTTTTAATTTGATCATTATTGTAGTTTTTTTTTTTTTATTTATAATCGCTGGAGTTTATTCGAAACGAATTCTTTCCTAACTTTCTCTCCGTCTATTACTAATATATTTCTTTACTCAAAACTCTTTCCAGTGGTATGTATATATGTATATTAAGTAACATCCCGTATATGCTTTTAAGCAAGAGATTTATTTATCGCGTTACATTACATTTCACTTCGTGCATCTTAAGTTATTCCTCTAACGTTTCCCGGCTGAAGAATCCGTGCTCGCACGCGTGCCGAAAATGAAAACGTGAAAAAGTGTGCGAATTCCTCGTCGACCCAAATCCGCAATAGGACACGTACACACTTCACCCAGATACTGAATAAAGAATGGGAAAAAAACGCGCGAGTCAATTTCAATTGGCGTCTCGTCTCACTCGCGCGAGGACAATGTCCTTGCCTGCCTTGTTATTAGTGTCACAACTCGATAAATAAATTATAGTGTTATTACACACGGCGAACATAAATTACACTAGTTATCGGCGAGGTGTGTTGTCACTGAATTCCCGAGGCCTATGTCTTATTAAAACGCGACCAACTTTCTTTCGACGATAGTTAATGACAGCTCGCGTTCGTTTTTAATTATATATATCCAACATGTAAACCTTTAATTTTTTTGTTCCATTGCAAAAGTTTTGAAGTTTCAAACTATAAAAGTCATGTCGCAAATTGATGAATTACCCCAATGTTTACCTACTTCGTGGTGATATTTCAAACATGTCGGGTAGAAAACTCCACATCATAACTTTGGCGACATTCGGGGGAATTTACGACGAATACAACACATTTTTCGATTCGGATACAAAGTCACAAATTTTTGATTTATGTGAAAACTAAAGCATCGAAAACACGCCATCGCCGTCCGAAAGTTTTATTGGAAGCAAACGGCGCGTGAACGAGTGCTGACCTCCGGCGACCCGGGTCTCTGTGACCACTGAAAGCTCTTAGCTCTATTAGCTCCGCGCCTCTTGAAAGCCGACGGCGGCGACGACGACTTGCTCCTTGCGCTCCGAAATCATGACTCAGTGTGAGAACTTTAATTAAACAGGCAGTAAATTAGAGTAATTGAGCCCGGCTTCTCCGAAACGAGAACAGAACAACCCCTTACACCACATTAGACTCTCTCGCTAATGAAAAACAAGTTCCTTTGACAATTATAACTCTTAATTGTTCGGGATGTAGTCGTTATCGAATTAAGCTGAATTAAATGTTCTGAGAAGTGCGATGAAGAGGTTTATTTTTGTGGACTTCGCTCAATTTATCTTGACGGCTTAATTTCTTTCCTGAAAACCTTTTAAATGCTTTAACAACATCTATAATCTACACACTCAATAGATAATCTTACCACATTCTTTGAAAAAAGAACAATCTCTAGGAGGCGATTTGCCAGAATTATTATAGTATTCTTTTTTAGTTCTTATCGAAGTATTTTATATCGAATGTTTCTTGTACTTACATATAGTCTTTCCGATGGTTCGAGAAACACCCTGTATTTTAATTTTATTATATTATTTTGTAGCGTATTTGTAGCGATTTTTCTCGTTTTATAACGTTTAAAGGAATCGTTTCTAAAGTCCAATAAATTGCTGTCTAGTCGTACGGTATGTATAATTAAAAAGTTCCGAGCTGGGACCGTCCATAAATAAATCTACAAACAATGCACCGCGCTTGTAATCTTTTACATAAAAGGACTCGTTCTGAAAAACGCCGGCCACTGTGTAAATTCAAATGACTTAGTACAATACACGACACAATGCATACGGGACACTGCATATATGTAACACACAATGGCGGACGGCCGTTAAAGACTTCTTGGGGTTTCGATCGGTTTGCAATTGGCACATTGGCGGAGCCAGCCGTCTTGACCATATAAGAAATACGCGAGGCACATATCGGTCCTCTACATATTTGTATGTAAATTAGGACTTTCACGGCGGACTGGTTCTGTTTTATCGCCGTTCCGAAATTAATTGGGAGATGAAACTGGCTGTAAATTTGCCTGATAAAAATTAAAAGGATTGGCGGTGATAAAACACGATTTTATTGTCTTCGTGAATCACATGGGTAAACATATAAGACATTGATGATTAGATTAATAAGCAATAGTGGGAAAAATTTTTTTCACGTTCCAAATACCGATTGGAAACTTGCAAAAGAAACTCCGAAAACAGCAAGCGTTTGTGTATATTTGCCATGTTGCCTAAACGTTTGTCACTTTTTCTTATTTACATCAGGATATACCTGCCTTGAACATCTGGTTTCTCCTCTAACACTAAATTACTTTCGCACCCCCCTAAGCATTACGTGTCATTTCTAGGTAAAGTAAACAAGGTCACGCCAGACAATCTCGAGCCCAATACAATGGGGGACGTTTAAACTGACCGAAAGCAAAGACGTTTCGGAAAACCCGATGTCAAAATAAAATCATAAACCAAGTACACCGGCTTCCGGTGGTCGCACCTCTTTCATTCTTTTTACACGTATCTCGCATTTCATCATCAATTCCGCTCCCTCGTTCATCCTATTTCGGCGAGCACGTACCGACCGACCGTCGGAAATAAATATTGATGGTCTCTTTTGTTTTCGGGGAAGAACACCCAAGGCGCCCCAGGACGGCGCGTAAATTATGGCGCTGAATACATGAATTCCGGGGGGGTAGCTGCGACATCAAAGAAACCAACTCCTCAATGGGGGGATGCATTATTCAGATCAATCGTGAAATGCTCTCGGAGTCGGCCGTGTTTGATGGTGAATGGAAGGGAACGCCAATCGCGTGTCGCATTCTGCATTTCGAATCCGTTGACGTGCGCGATCCGCGGCTTTCTAAATTACTGCGAGGGGGCGCGTCCTACCATCGTTGATATATTGTCACGACGTTTGCGATCTTGAGGTCTCCTGAAAGACGACGACGACACATATTCGCGACGTTCCCAAGAAAGTCACTCGAATTTTCAAGAGACGACGAGTGAATTCCGGCATCTGGTAACGAAGCGAGATAACGTCGAGTTGTTTTATAGCTACAGATAGTAGGCCGAGACGATTCATTAATTACGGCCTTAATTATACCGGGAGAAAGTAGACGTTCGTATTTCGTGTGACACATCAAAGACCGTGGATGTAAGACCCGTTATTTTTAGACGAAAAGTTCATTTAACCAATTCGTTTTTGATTCTGCTTTAAAATCGTTATTTTCAAACTCAAAAGCTTCAGGCTTAAAGAGTGCTTCAAATGTTAAGTTACTTCTATGAAAATCACACAAATTATGAAATTGTAAATCATCGAGCAATTGTCCAAACAGAAATCAAAAGAAAATGAACTGCTGAGAAACCTCATCAAAATAATCAATCCTTTGCTGCCTTCACCCACCCCTCACTTCCATCCCCATCGTCCTCCAAATTAAACTGTTTGATATTCAATTTGGGCGCGAGAATAAATCACAAAACTTGATTCCGGTCGAGTGCTGTTTTGTTCGAAATTTACAAAATAAGATTCGCCCGCTTGCCGCCGCCGCCGCCGGAAAGTTGGCGTAATTAAATTGGTTACTAAAATTCGCAGGCAGGGAGAGAACCGGGGGCGGCGAATCGCGGGGAGATAAAACAGGGCGGGGTGCCCCTGACTGACTGGGCGCGCTATCCGCCGCGGCGGTGGTGGGTGATAACAACCCGGAAATGAGAAAGCGATAAGATAGGGATAAAGTAAATGGACCGGCCGATGGATGAAATTCCGGGGCTCCCAAAGTAAATAGTTTGATTGTGAAGAAGAAAAAAAATACGAAAGAGATTTAGTAATCTAAACAAATTGTTCTATAAAAAGGAAAAAGCTAAATGTTAGAATTAAATTAGAACACTTCTTTTATTGGAACATAGAGAAGTATTCTGAAACTGAATTAAAAAGTGCAAAGGATTATCCATGATAATACGCCTTAAGTACGTATTTAAAAAATCAAAAATTCTCGAATCTTTTCTTCCTGCACTGAGAAAAATAAATTTTGTAGTTAATGAATATGCTTTACTTTATAGAAACTATTTCTTTCGGTAGTTGCAAAGATATATTTCTTTCGGGATAAAATATTTTCTTTGGTGGTAAAATATTATTTTCATGTGAATAAGTAGCTGTTTTAACACAAATAAAACATATTTTAATGGAGCAATATTTATTTCACTGAAATACAAAATGGTAGATCCGAATGGATGCAATCTTGTCGTTGATTAATAAATCTCACGCAGGTCCGAGTGTTCGCGCATGACAAAACCAGCCATATCAGTTTCTGCTTTTACGTGTTCACGTGCTCCGTTATCAATTTTGTATTTTTTCTTATGTTTAAGTTTGTTTTGTGTAAATAAGTTAATAAAAGACTTATAAAGAATAAAGCAGGCTTATTCATCAACAAAAATAAGCGAAGGGCTATAAAATGCAGTCCACACACACAATCACATACGCAAAGAGCACGCCCCTCACATGCACACGCAACAATGATCTCCGGCGTGAAGCTTTTGAAAATCAAACTAAGTTTTTATTTCTTTTTTGTTGTAAGCAAAAAATAAAGGTCTATTTCCGGCGTGAAGCGTTTGAAAATGACAGCAAGTTTTTATTTATTTCTTTTAATTTATTTTTGTCGCATTAATGTTTCGTATTACTATTGGCATTTCATGCCGTCCCCTTTTTTGTTTTCTATTGGCGATTTTATTTCTTAAATTGGACACTGATTATGACGTTCAGGACGCAAGATGTCACGCGTTCGTATAACCTCTGAACGAAATTTTATTATTTCGCATGCGCTTAATGCGGGTTTGGTTAAATTCTGCCTACGACTTCAACCAAACGCATCACATCTTGCATCTTGAACGTATCGTCAGTGTTCTGCCTTAAGCAGAACATTCACTTAGAACACTGACGTGTTCTGAGTTGACTGAGTTATTATTGTTGTTTACTGAGCTGTTGTTGTTAAAAAAAAAACATAACTTCAACTATGAAAGACAAAACGTCGATAAAACAGAACAGAGATAAAGTCGATAATTGTGTTACCAGCACAATTTTTTATACGTCAGTTTCATGGTAAACTGTATAACTTATTTTTACGATCGTACTGTATACTAAAATAATTAAAAATAAAAACTCTTTTAATTAAGAATTTCAAATAAATGGCTATTAGTAACGTTAACATAAGACTTTCGTTCCATGCTTTAACACATTACTGCAGTGGAAGAAAAATTCTTATAAAGCAAACGAATAAGTACTTACCTAAGTGAAATGTGATAAAAAGAAAGGTATCCGAAAAAAAGTGATAAAAATAATTAATCAAAGACGAAGCGCAGAAGCGACGCCCTGTCGGAAACAATTGCCAAATAAGTGGGACCAAAAGCAACCAACCGATCGATACTTAAGAGGAACACGCGGAAAAACAACGAGGCATTTACGGTACAAAACGTTTTTGTGTCTTTCACGACACAACAGATGACGCTTCAGGAAAGTTAAAGAAAAACGAACCAATTTTCAACGTATTAAAACAACGCCTCAAGGAGAAAGAAAAACGTGTCACCGTAAGCGAAAAGTAAAGTTGACTGAAAAGAAATTTATTATTAAACAACGAAAAGCAGTAATCAATCGATGATAGCAAGTAGAAAGAAATTGTTTTTAGGAAACCATTCGGACACGAAAAATAAATTAAATTCCTGCATTAAGCATAACTTTCTTTCGAGAGCTGTGTTTAAAGGAGAAATTTGGTGGCGCGTTCGCGTGACGGTCTTCCTGAAAAACGCAAGAGTACAGCCTAGGCAAATTAACGACGTGGATCGGGGGATTATTAATTTACGATTCTTTCCATGGATATTACCTCGTCGGACGAATGTGTTATTAATTACGGGGTTCGGAACCTTGCGGCGATAATAAATGGTGGCGAGCAGGCTGTGTAATTAGACCCAAAGGATAGGTCACTAATAACTGTTTCACCTGCGGCTTGGATGGCGAACTCACCGGAATCCCGTCCGAGGATAAGTGCAAATTAAAGCGACGGACCGTAGAATTTCGCCGCAAAAATTTTATTACATATTGCTTTTTAAAGCCGCGTAATTACAACCGCTAATATAATAATAATAACTCCGCGCGTAATTATGTAATTACGACGCATGCTTCGTGTCGGATTGCAGAAAATTGCGCTGCTTCTTTTTATTTCATACGCGAACCACGCTGTATGCAAAGTAGCAGTTGTTTTTTTTTTGTTTTCTGCTGGTTTCATACGCGGGGATTGTCTTGAATACTTATGACACTTTAGAAAATTCTAGAAAACTGATCAGATTATGCAAATCACAAGAAAGCCAAACGTTAATCCCAAATGTATCCTCAGTAGATTACTCAAAATGAGTTGCTCGAGGAGAAAGTTGTTTAAAAAATGCCTCTGCTTAATCAGCGTTAATTTAACAAACAGATTAAAACCGACTTTCCCTTCGACTAATTTTACTAGAATCGAATGTAAACAAGCTACTGCATGGGGGGGAGAGAATGTACGGAACTAATAAACATCACAATAAACTTGTACGGTTAATTCATGTTTTTGTGTTATACCGATTGTTTCATCAAAACTTGAAAACAGGCGGAGGCAGAACAGAAATGGCTGTATTGCAAATACAGAATTTAAAATGCGTCCGCTTACTTGTTTAAGCTACCTCTGCTCTCGGGGCACACGTCACATGAAAGGATTTAAGAGGATCGGGCAGGGATTAATCAAAATGAGTATATGGCATAAAAACAAAACATAAAATAGTTCTTGTTCAATTTAATGGAAAGTGTAGGAGAGTTGATGAATCAAATTAGGTTAACGAATGAGTTATCATTTCTAGATTTTAAAGAAATTAATTTTTTAAGTGATATGTGCGCGAGAAATTCGCATTCGTTTCCAACACAAAATGAAACATACAGTACGCGCCGATGAACTCCTTTTATTTCGTTCTATCCTTTCCTCTCTTCTTACAATTTCTAAATCCCTTCTCTTCTACATCCTCAAGCACTGTCTTTTTCCCCCTGCTTCTTATTCTCCCTTTCTTTCTCCTACCTGCCGATTTATTCGAATTCCCAAAGTCCTTCTTCTATCCTCTTGAGTTATCCTAATTGATAACCTGTGTTGTGGGCGAATCTTTGTAAAATTAATAAATTTCGGCATTGCTGTGTCCTTCCAAATTAAATTAAAGAGAATCTTACTCAAATCAATTTTTGGAACACAACACCGAACAATGTGAAAGGTTGGAATCGGAACTAGCTCTCTCCTGACTTTTTCTCGCCAAATATTCGGGCATTATCTTCCTCTCCCGAACTTCCATCTTCTCTTGCATTTTCTTAACGTTTCGTCATATTATACAGCCGCAAATTGGATGGATCTTTATAAAATACAGAGATATCATTATTGCTGTTTCTGTTCCAATCGTCCTCTGTCTTGTTCCCTCTAAATATTTTAGGTAGTCTCTTCCTCTCCCGGACTTCTGTCTTCTCTGACATATTTGCTTGTTGGTTTACCACGTTATACAGGGTTGGAATCTGAACCAGCTCTCTCCTGTCTTTTCCTCTTCAAATATTGTGGCATTATATTCCTCTCCCAAACTTTCATCTTCTCTTGCATTTTTTTATCGATTCATTACATTATACATCCGCAAATTGGATGAATCTTTACCAAATACATATAAACAAATATCATTATTGCTGTTTCTGTTCCAGTCCTCCTCTGTCTCCTTCCCTCTAAATATGCTAGGTAGTCTCTTCCTCTCCCGAACTTTTGTCTTCTCTTACATATTTTCCTATTGGTTCACCACGTTATACAGCCCCAAATTGGACGGATCTTTACAAAATTCATTGATTTCGGTATTGCTGTTTCTTTTCCAGTTCTCTTCTGTCTTTTTCCCTCCAAATATTCTAGGTAGTCTCTTTCTCTCCCAGACTTCTGTCTTTTCTTACATTTTCTTATTAGTTCAACACTTTATATAACAGAAAATTGGACAGATCTTTATAATATACAATGATTTCATTATTGCTGTTTCTTTTCCAGTTCTCTTCTGTTTTTCTCCCTCCAAATATTCTAGGTAGTCTCTTTCTCTCCCAGACTTCTGTCTTCTCTTACATTTTCTTATTGCTCCAACACGTTATAAAACAGCAAATTGGATGGATCTTTATAATATACAAAGACTTCATTCTTGCTGTTTCTATTTCAATCCCCTTCTGTTTTTTTCCCTCTAAATATTCGAAGTAATCTCTTCCACTCCCGGACTTCTGTCTTCTCTTACATTTTCTTATTGGTTCAACACATTATACAGCCGCAAATTGGACAGATCTTTATAAAATTCATAAATTTCGGTTTTGCTGTTTCTTTTCTAGTCCTCCTCTGTCTTTTTCCCTCTATATATTTTAGCTAATTTCCAGAACTGTTGTCTCCTCTTCTCAGCGTAAGCCTCAGCATGGTTTTAAACCCTTTAATTTGGTTTGTATTTTCATTTTTTTTACATCATTTTAAAATGACGACCGTCAATAGGATGCTACGAAAAATGACGCCGAAACATCTTTCATTTCCTCAAGTAATTGGTTAATCTTCTGCTATCCAATTAAACGTAACAGATATTAGAGCTTCCAAAAATTCTACACAGAAACTTGTTCCACAAAATGCAGAAACATGTTTAGAAATGTGGCACATAATTTTCATTCTGGAAATTTGTCCATATACCATTGTATCTTTTAACCTTTCTGACCCTTGTTTCTTTTATTATTTTCCTTCTTGGCTTCGTCTTTTTACCGTTTGGAGTGACTAATCTATTTTTCCATCCTTTGCTGTCCCTTGTTCGTTTCTTGAATTCTACCTTTATTTACTCTCTTAGCTTTTTTCTCTAAAATCCTAAAACTCGTTTCACTTACTCATTTTTTCCATCCTTTTCCGTTCCTTGTAAGTTCCTTTACTGAATATTTTCGAAGAAAAAAAAGAGAGAAAAAACAATAATTTTCTTTCCTCGAAAATTCAGGAACAGTTTGAAGATAATTTTTCCGTGTATCTTGAAAAATAAAGATACTTTACTCTCTCGTCCGTTTCAAATATTTTGATCTCCTCATCTAAGGATGTCCTTTTATGCTTTAGAGAAACTAAATAATTTCCGTTTCCCTAATCCATTTTGCTATCCTCTTCTCCCTCTTATAAGTTTTCCAAACCTTCCAATATTTCTTTCTTTTTTTTTCTCAGATTCTTCCAAAATCCAGGAACTATTTTAAGTTTATTTAAGGATTTCGACCTGTATGGTTCAGAGCAAGTTTTCTTTCCCTAATCTATTTTTTTTTTCGAAAATTCAGGATTAGCTTAAAGATTCTTTAAGGATTGCTCCATGCCATTTCATACTTTAGAGTTGAAACTAATGACTTTCCTTTTTCCTTAATCCATTTTATCACCCTTTTTCTTTTTTCTCAAATTCTTTCTTTCAAAATCTAAGAACTATTTTAAGAATATTCTTATTTAAAGAATCGAAGCCTTAATTGAAGCCTTAAATAATTAAGGCTTCGATTCTTTTATACTCTAGTACAACTCATTATACTTTTCGTTTCATTGATCCATTTTCCATCCTTTTCGAGAGGAATAACTTGAAGTCTCTTTAAGGATTTCGCAATGTTCTTTTATGCTTTAGAGAAGCTTTCCATTTCCCCAATCGATTTGGCCATCCTTTTCTACATTTTGTAAATTTTTCAATTCTTACATTATTTTTTCTCTTTTTCCTCAGGAACTATTTTAAGATCATTTAAGGAGTTCGCCAGGTTCATTTTATGCTTTATAGTAAATCATTCCTTTTCGTTTCCCTAATCTATTTTCAATCCTTTTTTTTCTGTTTTTCTTCTTTTACTCAGATTCTTCTGAAGTCTTTATGATTCTTTAGGGCTTTCACCATGTCCTTTTATTCTTTTGAGCAAGCGACTAGTCTCCCTTTCTCTAATTCATTTTTATATCATTTTCTACTTCCTATAAATTCTCTAGTTATTTTCTGTTTTCTTTCTTAGATTCTTTCTTCAAAAATCTTGGAATTCTTTAAGAATTTTGAGACGTAATGATAATATTTCCTGAATTCCGATGTATATTTTTCCCTAATCCAGGACAAGAAAAGATTGTATCCTTTGCAGGTTTCCTATTTTTTTTCTTTTTTTTTAACCTCAGATTCTCTCCTATTTTTTGTAACCAACAATTAATTTGTCTACTCGTTTCGCAGTTTTGTTTTTTCCTTCCTCTAACTGCTTTGTATATAATTCTGTCCCATTTTATTTTGCCAGTTTTTGTATATTTCTCGCCGAGGTTTTGGACATCTATGTAGACTGTGAATATTGTAGTTTTGCTCATTTTGCAAATCTGTAGTCGTTCAATACTTTTTATCTTTACAATCTCTTTCTCTTGTCCATCGAACTATGTAGACCTTGTATTTTATATTTCAGAACGCTTGTTATGACTCTCGTTTCAAAGCAGTTAGTCAATCTCAAATTAGACGATGATGATATGGTATTTAAATTTAACTTTCCCAGTCACTTTTGCCTATTACTGTACCTGTTTACCAAATAAAGTATAGATGTAAACTAAAACGATTGACAAAAAGAAGACCGGTCAATATAATAGCAGCTCATTCAAAATCCTGTTTAAATTCAATAACTCGGGCTTACCATGAAATTATGTTCTTGGAGAGAGAGTTAATCTGAAGTAGCGTAGCCCGCGTAGGAGTTCTTAACGCGGTCGTAAACAAGCCCGCCCCTTTTTTTCGAAAAACATTTTCGTATTAATTCCCCCGAGATCAAAATACTCGTTCGCCAGGAAAACATAATATTTGACATTTTACTGCCGAAATCCGATTAGGAGACATCCGTAAGACGTTAATCTCGAAGCGGGCAGAGGAGGACGACTCGTCCGGTCGCTTCCATTATGCCTGCCTTCCACAATTTCAAAGATACGAAACGGCCGGCCGAAGAGGAGGGTGCGTGAGCATTCGCCGGGAAGACGTAATAACAGAGAGCGAGACGCTCTAATTTATAGCCGAACATCCGGTTACCTCAATGCGCCCTTTGTGCGCGTTATTCTACCTTGGCGTAGGGACCGAGTTGCGTTATTACGAAGTGGGAATGCGCACCGCTAACGAAGGGTGATTTATATTCACGTTTTTTTTTTCTGTACGGGGAATTTTTCAGGAGTGGAACGTAATGAATATGAAGTACACCACTGCACAGTAATAAAAACGCGTTATTTTGGTGGATGCGCCGGGATCGATTTTTTTTACACCCTAAGAGCTACAAGGAATCGAAATACCATCGAATTAAAAATTGGGTTTCGTTTGAATTAAAGAAAAATACTGATACAAGTAAAGTGCAATTAGGAAAGTGCGATAGCGACAAGTTTAACTCTGTAATAAGGGTGGAAATTACAAGAGTTGTAGAGTTGACGTTGACGGTTTCAAAACCAAAGCAGTTTTTTGACTAGTTTTAGAATCGCAACTTTCCATAATACTAAACTAACTTCTTTTTGTGTGAAAGCAAATCTTAACCACCCAAAAAAGAGGAAAAGAGGGTTTGAGTTTGACATTTCACGACGCGGCGACGCGCGACGGTTACATTTAAGGCGCTTGAAATTTTTCAAAATCGAACTCACAATAGAAACTCTCCATACCACACACGTAGTTACTGTAAAAAGCGAAGGATGAATAGCTCTTTGTAAACACGCTGATAGTGGGCGCTGCGGGGTTGCCTCATTTGTTTAGGTCGCGGTAAACAATCAGGCAGGCCATGAAGAATTCAAGCGGTTTCCGTCAACTGAATACGTGCGGTGCATTCCCGATCACCGTGAGGCATGAATATGGTAATGGCGGCACGCGGGGGAAGTTACCCCGATGCTAATATCCGCCTTGCAGTCGCCACATGAAAGGAAACGATCCGATCGCTCGCGAAATACCTCCAGGTGGTGTGTGTGTGTGTGTGTGTGTGAGGGTGTGTGTGTGAATACGCCGTCGCCGTATCATGTAACGATGATGGATGACGGTAAATCTTAATTAGTGATTAAGAAGTGAGTCAGCATTAATTTTAAGTCCTAAAAAAATTCAAGCCGCTGGCTGAAGACACAAAAATGTTACCTATTCGAGCCTTGATCGTAGAAATCGATAAGTTTATCTGAATGGGGGCACCACACGGAAGCTATTTTTATGCGCGATAAATCACACTGGCTATTAAAGTTCGAAGAGACGTTGCGAGGAAGACAAAATTACCTATAATTTGTAAACACTTCGTTTCGAAACTCTAAAGTGAAAGAGAATGATTTCTTCTTTTTTTGTTCCTTGCCGAATTCGCTATAAATGTATAGCCAATACAATGGTACGATTTCTGACTGGGATGAATTGATGACGATAAAAATTTCAAGCCACCCTTTGTAAACTTTAATTTAATGGCTGTCAGAAGTGTAAGACTTTAAAAGCCTCCCACAATGTTTATGTTCATATTCTTTGTTTGTTTAAATAAAATACATATTCCTCAACATTGTAAAAGCTCTAGAAGTATCTCGAAGCCGAATTGAAGTAACTAAATACTTGTAAAAATCTGTAAAAATTGCCACAAATTAGACTGTATGATTTACAAGAGGAAGTGCAGTTTTATGTATAGATGTATCAAAAAGTACCTAATTTTATTTTACTTCTTAGTTTCATAATAATCGAAAACTGTTTTGACTAGAATGATTTTTTTGAAAAAGTATTAAAATAAAATTGGAAAATGTATTTGTCTTAAGTCACTATAAACGTTTTTGAGTAGCAAGGTTAAGTCCAGTTTGACCTATGTATATAAATAGAAGTATTACCAAAAAAAAAGATTGTCATTCAAGAAGATAATAGGATTAATCCACAGAACTAAAATGCCCAACATGTTTTAGACACACAAACTTAATTTATTGACCTTGAAAGTAAAGACAAGCACAAAACGTGGGACTTCAAAATCTACAAGTAAAAAAGTGCGAGGGCAACAACTCAAATAAATTTTTAAAAAATACGTTAACAGACGAGTTTTCTATTACATGATGTATCAATATTTAATGTATAACACAGAGCCTTCACACAAAATTGAAAGCCACGTGACTAACCTAAACCAAACATATGCGTGTAGTCAGACAAAATTTTCATCATACAACAATAAACTAAAAGTATGCATAATTCAAGCAGGTTCTTGCCCGATGAAAATTGTATCACAAATTCTTTGAAACGGACACCTCACGTCCCCCACGAACTGATTGTATCGAAACTGTTTCGCTATAGAAAAAAAACGTTTTCAAAACTAGAATAAACTTTCAAATTTCGCGGGAAAATAAACAGCAACAAAATTTTTGGTAAACTGATAAACAGCTGACGGAAATTTAGTAATATTTACAGCGAGCCAGTCAGGGTGGAAAGGCCTAAAAATAAAAAATCACTAAATGGTTTCCTGCCAAAGATCTAAAGACCCTGTATAATAATCTTTACTATTCCGTATAATTTTTTAAAAGTAACTATTAACATTTAACACTTTTTTATATACTTTTTTGAAGTATTTTAAGACCTGAAAAAATATCAGCTCATGATGTCTTTGTACACAATAAAATTAACTAAAGCAGGCAAGTTAAAATAAACTGATTTTAGGTTAATATTTTTCTCTTAAAAAAAACATTTTGTAAACATAAAACAAGTTGGTTTATACTTACATATTTTGAAGGTCTTTTTATTCTTCTAAAAATTAACATGCAATTTTTGAAAGCCCAATAAATCATTATCACTGAGCAAATTAGTGCCTTCAGCACTATTTTCTCCGGTCTTTTGATTTGTGCTTTTGATATTCTCTGTAAAAGTGGAATCTGAAACAAAGAAGAAAGAATGTGAAAAAGGTTTAAATAATTTACTAGGAAAAATTAAGAAAACCAAAACGTACGTGGAAATGAACCAGGATGAATAATTCAATAGAACATTTATAATACGCAGCAAGAATATAAAATTGAATGGCTGGTTTGAAGGGGAAAGTAAATATACAATAACAAGAAGAATATAAAGAAAAATGTCTTGGTTTAGAACAAAAAAGGAAAGACTATAAACACCAACAAGATAAATGAAAAGAGAAATATAGACGTACAGAAGTTTTGCTGACTTAATGTTAAAATCAGCCTATAACCATAAGCTCAATCAAATCAAAACAAATCAATCAACGCCGAGGCAAACGCAGAATGAAATTTTGTAATCCTTAAAAAATGTTTATCCTGAACAACCTGTCAAACGTACAGTAAAACGCCGATACTTCAATTGTCCGATCCATCATTATTACAAATTTATACAAACATACAAAAACATAATCAACACTAAAATGTTGAACAGTCGGAAACTATTTGAATCTGTTATTTGAGAAACCCCATAACGGTATTCGAAATTTATTATTCATTCATGTACAGTCAGGTAATAAAGAGACGTCTCCCCTATAAAGTGGGATAGTAATCGCCAAACACTATGCTGAGCAGGCGGACAATCGAATGAAAGGATTATAGATAGCGGCCCTTACACGATCAATCGGATTGACATTCGGACTGAATCAAACATATTGACGATCTTGAATTCAATCAGTCATACTGACAATCGGAATGAGGTAATTTCAGCTTACTTTATAGAGAACTACTATCAACTGCGGATGTCGAATAAAAAGAAGGCTTGTTTAGCCATTGTCTTGGCACTGGCCATGAAAAAATAGGTCAAACGTGTAAAACATACTCATTTAAACTTGCTGCGTGACATCTCAGAGACCGCTGCTGAAGATGACTATAAGAATTATTATGATGTCTATAAGAATTAATTTTTTATATTTATTGGATTACAGAGGGCCTAGCACTGTTCCCCAATTGTGGTAAAGTTTCATATAATTGAATGAAGCTTTTCAATATTATGCTGTTACTAGCATCAGGTGAATCAGAAGAGCCAAGCTGGCTATTATCCTCCATGACAACATGCGCTACACTGACGAAATGATTGATGCGAGGGTGAATTCAACCATTACACCGTCAATCAGAATGACAGTTCCTCCCCGCCACTCGTGATTGAAACTCGGATTTCAAAATATCCAGACATTCATCAATCTCATTCATCAATCCATCAATCTTAACCTTACACGGTCAATCAGATTGTCAATCTTTAGCGAAACTGTCAATCCGATTGATCGTGTAAGGTCCGCTTTATAGGCATACACTCCGCAGCCGGGTCGCTTTTTCCGTTCCAACGTCCGCTTATTCAACATAGTGTTCTAAACTAAATTTACATTTTATGGGAGAGACATTTCTTTATTACCTGACCGTACCTGCTCTTCGGGGCAGAAAATGAGGTTGAATGTCCTGGCATTGGACTAAGGGAAATTTATCTAAAAGATGTCTGTCCTGCCTCACGAGTAGTACTGACCTAGTTTTTTCAGTTTTCCAAAAGATACTGACGATTGACTTATGGGGTTTCTCAAAAAAAAAGTTTCATTTAGGAATGTTTCGAAACGTTAGCAAATTTGTAGCAGTTTGCCATAATGTACCCTTGGCCTCTCCTATTTCCATAATATCAAAATTATGTTCCTCAAAAATGAAGAGGGCTTATGCAGTGATGCCAGCTTGGCTCTTTTTGGGCAAGATTTAGCCCTTTTAGCTCTACAAACTGTAAAATAGCTCCCAAGAGGTATTTTAACTCTCAAAGCAAATTTTTGGATTATATGTATAATATCTATTCACTCTTTATCTTCGTCTCAGTAGTCTCAGAGGCCGTGTTCTCGTTCCGTTAAGTTGCTGCCCTGAAGTTTGATAGATGCTAGAATCTGACATGAAAAATATTAATGACATTTCCACACCACTAATCTGACTATGTTGCCAAATATTATACGAAGGAGCACCGACTATGGCACCGTGAAATATGCACTACAGTCGAGCTGGCAACAACGTCTCCGTCAGTGGACTGAAATTATAACCATGAAATTAAAAATAAACATAGCCGTCTCATCTGACGTCTATGTTTCATTGTGATACCAACAAAAATGTCACCCTAACTCGCCTACTGGGACGAGGAAAAAGAGTGAATAGATTTATAGTTATTTATCTTTCCCAAAGCATAACATTTTACACATCCCATAAAGTAATTTATTTTTTATTAATTTTTTTTATAAAGTAACCAATGTATTTTGTTAAAAAATAACTAAAGTTTTTTTAATGAATTGACAAAATCTTATCCTACTTAGTCCCGAACTATATAAATCTAGTTCTATTTTGGTTAGTGTCCAACTCTCAACGAAATACAGAATTGGAAACACTGGTGCTATACTATTTATAAGATTTAAAACTTGAAGGCTTCCACGACTGTCCATCTTCTTCCAATTTCCGGCTGAACCGCGGCATAAATTCTTCTTTCTGCCAACGCGACGTTTCGTCTTTTTTTGAAAGAAGACTTCCTCAAAACTGCTGCTGCTGATGTTCTTCTTCATCGCTGCATGGGAAGGCAACAAAAAGACGAAACGTTGGCAGAAAGACGAATTTGTGACGCAGTACACCCGGAAGCCAGAAAAAGACGTTTCCAAAACAGCTACATTTTATAAGAACTTTAACAACAACCAATTTTTAGAAGTATCAACATTTTTAATGAATACTTTCCGAATATCACCCTGTACAGATAAACGGGAGAGGAATGTATAAAGATAATTAAACAAGAAGAGTTCTGCGAATTGAAGAAACAATAACTAAGACGGAAAGGAATAAACAAATGGTTCACAAACATTACAAGTATAAGAAACAGAATGTGGAAGAAAATGAAGTAGAAGAAGAAAACAATTGAAATTGACATTCATTTTCATTTATTATCATCATTAATTAAAAATTTGTATCACAAAATCTTTTAAGCGGACACTAAATCGCGCACTATACACTTAACGTTTCGCTGTCGAACGACTGCGAAACGTTAAGTGTATAGTGCGCGATTTAGTGTCCGCTTAAAAGATTTTGTGATACAAATTTCATCGGACAAGAACCAACTGTAAATATTAATTAAAAAGTTATTTTTTTCCAACACGATTGATTGAATCTAGGATCTTCGTTAAACGAGTTACTTTTTTCAACACGATTGATTGAATCAAGAACAAAGAACAAGGAGATTGAAAACTCTCTTTTTGATATGAATCTCCAAAAAAAAGGACATTCAAAACTCTGTTTTTGATATGAATCTCCTTCAAAGAAGAAAGAATTTCAAGACTCTGTTCTCGATTCAATTAATCGTGCTGAAAAAATAACTTTTTTACGAAAAAATAATCAACAATTAAAGTGAACAGTAACAATATCACTGAGTTTCGAAGGAAAGTTGAGAGCTTACATGAAAAAATAATCCTGGAAAACACAACCAAAATAAATGAAACTATTTCCTCAATGAATTGACGACACATTGCAACTTTCTTAGTAAAACGTAAAGACAGAAAAAATTTTTGAGGCAAGTTATTTACATAAGGGTGTGAAATTTAACTCCTGATGTATTGTCATAAAAAGTTTACACTATAGATAGAAAACAAGGCAATAAAACAAATAGAAAAAAAATTATTAAATTAGAAAGAAAAGAAAAAACAACGCAGAAAAGTATAAAAGAATGGCATTACGTGCATTAGTGCAAAAACTTATTACAGAAAAATTATTCTTATCTCTACTCGTAAGTTCTAATTTCCTAAAATTAATTAATTCTCGTCTTTGTTAACTAAATGTAAGGACGACAAATACCTCATTTGTATTAATAATGTTATTAAGAATTACGAAAGAAATAAACGAACGTGGTAACTATGAATTCTCAACACAATTTAGTTGTTAATGACCACTTTGCGTGTTATTAAATATAATCATACCTGAATTCTAGTTCTTTTTATTATTGTAAATGTAGGGGTCGTCTCCCATTTTCCTTTACTAAAAAAGTAATAGACTTTATGAAGGGATAAAGTCCCTACAAAATTATTCAAATTATGGCCATCATCTTGACGAAGGTGCAAGGCAAACTGGCCGACCGACACCTTCGTGGGCAATTTGCAAAAATAAATTACGCCTAATTACAGTGCGAGGACGATTTCCAAGAAACCGGCCTCGCGCCTCTCACAAAACGAATTCAAAAAGAACGAATTCGTTCGCCGCAATTAAATACATAAACGCATCTCGTCGGGGGTCTGATAATTCATTGTGGAAGATGATTTGTATAGGATGATCGTACAAAAAGTGCCAGTTTATCGTCTTGTATCGGTCGTGTTACACGAGAAACCCCTTCTAGGCGCGCCATCTTGAATATTTAAGCGTCGACGCGGGGTGCATATTTTAATATCAGCGCCGGCTTTTAACGCGTTCGGAATTAACTCGGCGTATTTTTTTATTTTTTTTGGGAGAAATTCGAAAGACTTTCGCGCTGAAAAGGAGGAGAAGAAGTTTCCAGAGCACGGAATCGCCGCCCATTGTGCGAGGAAATATGTGTTTATTATGCAAATGATTTTCTTCCGGCTGAACGAAACAAAGAAATGAAATACGTACCTCACTTGATAAAGTAATTTCAAACATAAATCGCGTTTTAAGCACAAACTTGGCTCATTTGATTATGTTAAGTGAAAATAAACCAGGGGTTTCTTTTTTCCTTCTTTTACGGAGTTTTTGCCGTCGTTAAATTTATTTAAAAGCTAATTTTAAAATAACGACCAATTTTTTCGTCGACTATTTTATGAACTACATGAATTTGTAATTATTTATTTTTTAAAAGAAACACAAAAAGAAACCTTTATAGTTGTCTTTAATGGACCATCAAGCTTTAAAACAGCACGCTAGTAGTATTGTAAAAAGAATGAAGAAAAAAGAAGAGGATACTTTTCAATAATAATCAATTGAACTTGAAGGAAATTACAAACAGAGAAAAGAAGAGGCGAAACTTCGTTCAAATAAAATCGTCTTATTTGCACTTAATGAAGTCAAATACTTAATTTTCTGTTCTCGCGAAAAGAAAACTGAAATATCCGGTGATTACGCTCCTAAAACCGAAATATGCAGCCAGAAATCTTCGGAGAGCGCAAATTAAGCTCTGTTTATTCCGATGTTATAATTGGAGCTTCTTTATGAACTTAGAGAGCGAGCGAGCGACATCTGTGCGGAAATGCCGGGCCGGGGTTTCATCAGCTCGTGCTGAAAAACGTTGTTTGCTTTGGACCGCGTTGCGAGAGATATTTGAGGCGTACACTTCGGACTTTTTGGACTTATTTCCGCAGCTTGATTACCATCGCTCGACGATTTTTCGCGACGATTTAAATTTAGTTTGTGAAATTCTCATTAAAATAAAACATTTTCCAGACATCTCCTCGGACTTAACACAACTGATCTATCGTGTTAAGTTTGGATTACGTTGCAATTTAGCCTGTGAAGTGTAAACGAAATTCTTATCAAAAAATTTTTGGGGCGTCCCTCGTACATAACAATAGATCAGGTACGAAAAAGAAAAATAGAATTCGCTCTGCTCTAAAGCACACCGACTGGATCCAGCCATCCTAGAGTATAATGATGTTCATTCCTATTGTTAACGATGGATGCATTTACGCCATAACAAAGCGAATACTGCATAAATCAGTAACCATAGCCGGTGATCCCCCCTATATGACTGTTCGCTCATTCAACAATCCTGATCCGAAACGCTCGCTGGCTTTTGGAAAACGATCCCCATCTTAAACACACACAAAGCCAGGCCGAATATAAAGGGACAACAACAGCGTAAAATTTATTTTGCCAGGATGCAGTTTTCGCCTGAATCTAAGCAAATTAAATACGTGTTTGCGAGCGAATTCTTTTTATACAGAAGCAAATCTGAAGGAACGGCCATAACTACTTTGCCGGGGCAGTTTACGACCCCCATAATTTCGAATCAGCACCTGAAATATTAATGCATTATGTGCCTACCTTAATAAACGGGAGACCTTTTGAATAAATAATATAGTCGCGTGATCTCCGACCGTCCGGACAATAAAACTTTGCTACGACACAACGTTTCATTCATTATTATTTCTGAGAGGATTTCGCTCGAAGGAATAAATTCGTAAATCCTTGCGGATTGCTTGTTATGCTCATTCCTTTATTTATCTCAAAAGAATGAGAAATTCCTCGCCGGATTTAATTTCATACTTACGTATTAAATCGGCTGAACAAGCAAGTCAATTTTTTTTTCTTGAAAAACAGATTAATATTTTCTTTCTCATTCAGTACGTTGTTTAATATTTAAATACAAAAAATATGCCATCGGATGTCATAGGATTTAATTCGTAAACCTTTTTTTTTAAATACGTACATACAGGGTCATTAAATAATATGCCTTACACAGAGTGTCCTGACTCCACGTTTTTTAACGGTCAATCATCTTTAAATCCTGTGTAACTTTTTGTTTATTTAAATCGAATCAACTTTCAAAATTGTTTCGGTTTCTTTTAGGTATAATTTGATTTGCGCATAGTTGACAATCTGCGCAACATCTTGTGCGCATCCAACATCCAAGGAAAAATAGCTTAAATAAAAGATTATGAATATATAAAGTTATGACCTCAGTAGCTCAGTAGTTCGAGTGCTTGGTCTGACAATCTAATAATAGCCCTAGATTCAAACCTTATAAGCAATTATAATCGGAAAGAGGTACATATATAACTTCCCCCTTTGTCTTCCTCAAAGCAAGCCCTCTAAAGACGACACAGCAACCTAATTAACTAAAAACAAATCGACAAAAACTGGCTTATACAGTGACTTTCAAAAAGTGTGCTATAAGTGGGATTTTTTTTATTATCGGTTTTTATAAAAATGTATTGACGCAGAACGCTTCTGCATCCCTTAGAGTCAAATTGGAAAATGTCAGATGAAATTTATCTTGAACGGTATACAGCGTGGACACCGAGAAATGAAGACGGCTTAAGAGTAAAGTGCCCTTATTTTACAAGATACAACAAAATGTCATAGGAATAAGTTGTTCAGAATTAAAAGCTATAGCTAAATATAAAATTACACCCTTCTATCTCAAAAATAAAAAAATCACAATTTGTTGTGAAACACTCTTTATACACACTACATTAGGAAATATTGGTTGGATTAAAGTGTCCGTCAAAATAATATGAACAGGAAAACACCAAATTCGTTCTTATTTCTCAATTATTTCATTTGATTCTGAGAGATTATTTCAATGCGATCTGAAACTTTGTGCTTTTTTGTAGCACACTTTTTGAAAGACACTGTATAAAAGATTATTATTATATGAAGTTATTACCTCCGCAGCTAAATGGTTAGATTGCTTATTCTTACAACCTAAAAGTCCTAGGTTTGTTCTCTACATGAAGCAATAAAAAAGGGAAAGAAGCAAACAACTTTGCCTTTGTTTTTCTCAACGCACTGTGTAATTTAAATTTAATTGTACAGTCGCGAGCACAGGAAACGGGCCATGTCATGAAGCCCAAAATGCCTAAAATCTAGCTGTGTGGTCGTACTTTTCGATTTCAGAAAAATGTAATCGTCGTAGAAATGTCATTATTGTGTTATTATGACATTATAATGTTATTATGAGATTGTAATGTTACTATGATTATAATGTTACTATGACATTATGATGTTACTATGACATTATAATGTTATTATGACTTTATAACCTAAGCTGTAACGTTTACAACGGTCGTTTAAAGCTGGACACTATAAAATAGTTTTTTGTGCTCGCGACTGTACGTTATAGTTTTTTATCTTAATGACATATGGCAATTAATGCATTTATAAATAAAATTTGATGCGATTTTGTACACTTTAAACCTGGTTCAGTTGAGCGTCAGTTTAAACCTCCTTTATACAACTGGCCCTATGACGCATAAATTGTACTACATTGTTACGTTGTGGGAATTTACTAAAGATTCAAAGGATGATGTGTCAAATGCTGACGTAATCTTAAAAGTACGGTGCAAATATTTTGATATGTTTGCAAGCGGATTAATACACAGATAACGCTGAAAAAATCATGTTCTTGCGCCAATTGAGAAACACCACAACATTGTCGTTAAAAGTGAAGTTAGGGATAAAGCGGCAACTGCGCTAGTATCCTCCGCAACTGTCAGACGTGAAATCTCCATACACGCTGGCGAGCAATCCATTGTTGTTAAAATAAATTTCGCTTAGCCAAATTGGTACTATTCAATTCCGAAAGAATACACTCACGTCATCAATGTGTTGTTGAAGTTTACACACACGTTGTTTATTTTCTAAGTATTAGACAAACATAACTCTCCGATTTTACACCTATCCAAAACAGTAAGTGTGACAGAGATGGTATGAAAATAACAAATGGAAATGCACAGTTATCGATTGATTGTAGGTTATATATTATACGTATGCATTCTACGACACAATTAAAAAGGTCATCATCAACTTTTTATACTTCTAGAAAATATCTCTTTTCTATGTAAAAATCAACATAAATTAACAGAACTAACGTTACATTTGGAACAATATATATAAAATGATGGAATTGACATGAAACAGCTACTTTTCAAATATGTTCAACTGTAAAGATAACAATACTGTTGTTTAACGTAGTGCAGTTACTTGACGCAGACGAATATTATCGATGACGTGCATGTATTCTTTCGTGAATTTTACACAAGTTATGACGTGTAACCGAAATTATATCAGACAGACTATACAGACAACAGAAGATATACCATAAGCTATTCACGATCTTTTCAGACTCAGAGTAAGGCTATGTTAAGGTGACATTTTTGTTGGTACAGTAGCGGACAATAAAATCCGGGCACGTTATTTGTACAATGTAAACCTCACTTTAATATTTTTGACATAAGCAAAATGTCACTAGTAATTCTGACATTTAATACAAATTTTGATAGAATATAACCTCAATAAAAACCTGATTTACTAAATTTGTCGAAATACGCACGACATGCGACATGTTAAATTCTTGCCCGGATTTTATTGTCCGCTACTATATTTCTGAGTGGATAAATATGTTCCATTTTAATTTGATGGTTATATTTTTGAAAACTGACGCCGAAACACATTGATGATTTTTAGCATTATGACTTGGTATTAAAAAGTCACAAGTAATTATTTATTTTAATGTTACATAGAATATAAGAAGCAATAGTCGATGGGACTAACGTTAAAGTGTCAGAAGTTGTCACATTTTGAGTTCTATCAAAATACATATTAGGCGCTTTCGTTTCTGAAATGATCCTGATCACTCCTTCAAAACGTATTTGGAACATTCCTTTTAACTCAAAGAAAACATTTCAAGGTTCTATGCTTAATTGTGTTCTTCAGGTTTTTTAAGACACGAGGAGATTCCTTCAGTTCTTGAATTTTATTAGCAATCCGCTGTCTTAGGTCATTTAAATCAGCAACTGATGTGGTAAATATAGAGTCTTTTTTATGTAAGGCCACAAGAAAAAATCACAAACGGTTAAATCACAGGACCTCGGAGGTCAAGGAAATACAGTGTTCCGACTAATAATTCTGTCTCCAAAAACTTTTTCAAAGCACCTTGCCACAGAATCCGTCCAATTTCCATCAATTTTTGTTCCATTGCGGAAATATGACTCGATAATAAATGGTTTTTGTTCTAACATAATAAACCATTTTTACAAAAGACTTCCAATCAGTGAATAAAACAATGTAACGTCTCTTGTCGAAATTCTGCAATGAACCATTTCTGCGCAGAAATTTACAAAATACTTCCCAAAATATTCCAAAAAACTTTGAACAGCTTTCGAGTTTTGTTGACACAAGGTTAACCGCCGTAAGCTGCCAAAATTTAAATGTAAGCTGCGTTCCTTTTGCCACAAATCTTACCTCAGATCACATAAACGTCATTTCCGTTAGCACGAATAAGTAAGTTTGAACGAAGATTTCAGCGTAGCAACCAATGGGACTGCTCGAGAGACAAGGTGGGGGGTGGGTATATCAATTCAAACACACTTGTTCATGCTAACGGAAATGACATTTATGTGACCTGAGGTAAGACTGTGGTAAAAGGAAAGCACCTTTTAATGAAGTTAATCATGATATCCATTCCTGTGGATGTGTCACAGGCGTGTCACAGCCTACTTGACCGTTTTTTTTTATTGAACGCTCGTTATTTATGCAATTTAGGCTGAGTTGCACCAACGTCGTCGTTAATTAATCCTACATTATGGACATAGGACTTTATTCACCTTAATTCGAGATTAACTTTAATCGATGTCGGAGCAACTCAGCCTTAACGAAAAAAAGCGTAGCCCTCTAGAGTCTAAAAAAATCGTGAATGGATAATGGTTGTATAAAGTTGTCACTTTGATAGCTCAGTGGTTGAAGCGATAATCTAAAGGTCCTAAGTTCGATCTTCACATGAAGCAATAAAAATCTGAAAGAGGCAAACAACTTCCACTTTGTCTTTCCCAAGGCAAACCCCGTAAATGCGTCACAGCAACGGTGTATAGTTCACTACCAAAATGTCGAGAATTGTACTAATCCCAAAAATATGAAAAGACGATTAAGAACAACTGACTTAAATGGAAGATATAATTATACCGTGTGTCCCGGGCCTTCTGAGCTATAGGAGTTTGCAGCTAAGCGTTCGCCACCTGGTGTCAACTAAACAAACAACGTGTTTTGGCGTCGATCCTAAGTATATGATGTATCAGGATTGTGTTATGTGTGATATTCACATTAAATCAACTCAAGGTTACTAAAAAGACAGGTTGCCTGGTAACTTTCAACGTCACTGCAACGTCACTCAGTAGGCCCATTTAATGCATATACACAAATAGATGGCCTACTGAATGACGCGTCACTCCACGACTTACCAGGCAACCTTCTCTCTTTAGTAACCTTGAAATCAACTTGTGTATTTGTATTAGTACGCACTTAAACACGTGCATTACAAAAATTCCGTGTAGCTTACAGAGGTTCAGATTTATCCACGGTAGCGCTGCGATCTTAAAATCAAACACCTATAGGAAATTAACATGGGATTTTAAATATTGTTGATTTTTATATGTTCTTCAGACAAAATACGATAAAAATTTACATGTCGTCTGCTAGTCCTCGATCGAATACAACTTAATATTTAAAATTATGAAGAATTATGCAACAGTTATTTAAATAATTAAAGAAAAAGGTTTTCGGAAATTAAGTTTAAAAGTTTAAGTTTTAAAATAGGATCAAGAAGGGCTCAGTGTTTAGAGCGCTTGGTCTAACAATCTAAAAGTCCAGGGTTCGATCCCCACATGAAGCAATAAAAATCGGGAAGTGGTAAACAACTTTACCTTTGTCTTTCTCAAAACAAGCCCAATGAAGACGTCACTCGTCGGGAGTTGTACCACAGATAATAGAACCTAAGCAGATGACTCATCAAATGAGAGACAAACTCGATGTTAGTTTAGAAGCAGCTCACCAAATAAGTGGTGGCACTACTTTGATAAAAGCAGAATGGAATAACGAAACCTGTAAATATAAGTAACATGTAAATAGTTAGGTGGTGTGATAGAAAGTTTAAAAGGATAATTAACAGCACATTATAACCCACTTTAAACTTATTTCACTGTTACTTAAAAGAGACATCTGGCGGTAAATAAGCCAATTGAGCTTCGGAATTAGCAAATGGTTTGTGACAATTGTTAAGTTTTCGAATTTGCGCAAATAAGTGACATCTATTGAGTATTTAACAAACTACTTTTGGAGCGTCCATTCGTTCCTATCTGGAGAGATCTATTATCTGCGGTTGTACCTACTAATTCCAAAAATGATGAAAAAGGATTAAGAAAAACCGTCTTATGTAGAAGATATAATTAGATAAAGTTGTGACTTTGATAGATCAGTGGTTAGTTATAGTAATCTAAAAATCTGATCATATAAAGCCTCGATCTCCACATGAAGCAATAAAAATCAGCGTCTTTGTCTTTCTCATATTAAACCCCCTGAAGACTTCACAGCAACGTGTAATTCACTGCCAAAACGTTGGGGGTTGTAGTAATCCCTAAAAACAACTCCAACTTTAAGAAGTCGATCGTTATTTCTCCTAAGTTCTAAAATTATTATTTCTACAAAATTCAAGTTCCTACAGGTCAAAAATCTACACCCCCCATATAAAATCAGGCGAAAGGAATTCCGACTAATTTTACTTTCAGAAAGCTATCGAGGGTGTGCTGCCTTACAGGCCGTCCCTCGTAAGTCCACTTTATTGCGCCCGTTGACGGTCATCCGCCATAAATACCCGGCCAATATTTATCGAGCGTCGCGCTGAAATACTTACTTGTAAGTTATGACGAGGCATTGTCGACCAGATGTTTTACAGCTCGTCAGCAGTTCTTTGAAGTGAATGGTTTACAGGCGTAAAACAGGAAAAAGTGCCTGGTGAACACGTTAAGTAGTAGTTACCAATGGTAAATACCGGATTACATTAGAAGATAACGCTGCAGAACCTCATCGGTTCGGATTTATTATCTGAGACAGGATGGGACGTCTTAATAATTGTGTTACATGCTTCCTGTTACTAAAGAAAGAAAAAAAATCGACTTCATTAATATTCCTTCTGTTAAACTAACTCTAATATTATATAAACCGACTACATACGAATGGGCATGCTCGTAAACGTGTTTGTGATTTAAATCAACTATATACATGTCAATATGCTCGTGAACATGTTTGCTCGTGATTCAAAAAAAAAGTTAACTCGAAAGATGTGATACTTAAAGTGGTAGTAATAAAAATGAAATTATATTTATTTAAATTTTATTTTACTACTCTGTACAATATAGACCGAAAGGGTGTGCATTACATAGAAATTATCCACAAATGGGACAGGTGTTGGGTGTCAAGTCTCTTGTAATTTACCTGAACCACGTAACAACGGGACCATTATAATTCAAATGCCCGTCCAGACGGATGAGGGCGTTGTAATAACCTCATAACATCGAATTAACCTTAAGGTGTGGCTACACATGTTACAGATTCCGGACGAATGCATAAGTATGACAGGAACACCTATTTCCTATTACGTTAAATTTATGCGAAACACTGTTTACTCGCACGGGGGAAAAAGAGCGGACGCCGCGGCTATTTATAATGGATCATTGTGTTGTTACTACAACTCTCGACAATGGTCGAGGCCGTGTTATTTTGAGCATTGTGTTTTGTACCGAGAGAATTTTAATGGCCGACGCGGATAATTAATTAATATTCACGGGGGGATTTGTTTTTCTCATTAATATGAGACGCGATTCTTGGGATTTCATTCGGGACAAAGTCGGGCCGCCCGCCCCAAGGAGAAGGGGCGGGATAATGTTCCAGATGTTAACAATTTTCTAACAAAAAAGCATATTTTATTATTCATAACAAACATGCTATCAAGATCTAAATTCATTCGTGAGCTTAAAGCTCCGACACTCGCCTGGATTTAAATAAAGAATGCACAGATGTGAGTTCAATCAATAAAAATTATTAAATTCAATTGCTTATGTAGATATTTTTCATATCGATTTGCATGGATATGAAAATTATAGGTTCGAGAATGCGCGTATGGCTTTTTAATATCGTTAAAAGTGACTCCGCTTGTGTTTTATTGCCATATTTTAGAGCAGGCAAATAGATATCTTAAAAGACGTGAAGGATATTGATTAGTAAATAAATTAGGCCATATCAACATACTTGTGAAAGCTCGAAAAACTGTAAAATCCAAACTACTTCTATTTCCAAATTATAAATTAAAAAAGGAACTTAGCATTTGCCATGCATATCTCTTTGTCTTTCCTTCTTAAAACTTTCAAGACAAACAGACGATTGTGCTTCAAGGAGTTCTTCCAACAGTCTATGTATGTGGAGTGGCCCTTAAATAATAAAAACAAGCTCATAACAAAGAAATTCAAAGATAAACTTTAGGTTTTCTATGAAATACGAAAACAAAGTCAAGCACCTAGAGAAATTGTAGCGAATAAAACAAGTGGTTAATTATAAAAAAAGAAAATAATAAAATGGAGAAATTTTTAATAAAACTCAATTCTGTGTGGTGGAATGATGGCTTAAAATTGAAGACAACCAAATAATTTGCAATAACTTTTTTGTTGAACGGCTTTTCTAAATACGATATGAATTGTGGAATGCTTCAGAGATCTGCACTGGGACCATTAATTTTCGTATTGTATGTTAATAACATTACAAAGCATGAAAAACTGATAAATCACTGTGTTTGCATGTGATGGAGAGAGAAGATCGCGGGATTTGTTTCAAAATGGCCTTACGTTTAATTTTCTTTCTTTTTTAAAGTTTTCTCTCTTCTGTTTCAAAACTCGTTGATTGAAGCTTTTTGATCAGTAGTGGGGCTCTAGAATATCCTTTCCGGAATATACTTCTGCTTGACATTTCCGAAACATCATTTCCCTCACCTGAGATAAAAAAAGAGAAAGAATCGTGGACCCAATCTTTAACTTTTTTCTGCCTTTTTAAGTTTCCTTTCTTCTTTTTCGTCTTCCAGGCTAACTTACGTCTTCTTGAACAGCAGTGGATTTCCAAGATTTGTTTGCCTGACATTTCTTGTTGCTGTCTTCTCTGACACGGAAAATGAAGGGACCAATGGGCTTGATTTAAAGCGGCTCTTTGACTTACATCTAATTGATCCCGATGTAAAGTTTCCAAGGATTCGACTATTCGAAACACCATTACTATATCCTCACAAAGAGAGAAAGCGAGGAACACTGAATTTCACATAAAGTGGCCTTAACCTTTAACGTTCCTTCAGTTTTTTGAAGTTTCCTTTCTTCTTCTTTGTCTTTCGTTATTGGAAATCAGCTAGTGCAATCTCTAGGATATGCTTCTTCTAAATCTACTCCTGCTTGACCATTTCCAGAAATATCATTGTCTGTCACCTCAGGCAAAGAGAGCGGGCCGCTGGATTTTGACTTAAAATGGTCTTCACCTTTCATTTTCTTTCTGTTTTTAAATGTTCTTTCTTGCTCTTCGTCTTCTATTATTGGAAATCAGGTAATGAAATCTCCAGGATATTATCCTTCGAAATCTACTTCTGCTTGACCGTTTCTCGCAATGTCATTGTTGTCACCTCAGGCAAAGAGAAAGGGTCGCTGGGCTTTTGACCTTAACCTTTAATTTTTTTTCTGTTTTTTACGGTTTTCTACTTTATCTTCGTTTTCCAGTGTTGTTTAATATCTTTTTGATCAGGTAATGGGTCTCCAGGATATTGTTCTTCGGAATTTACTTCACTTACTTTTTTTTCTAATAAGAAAAAAGAGAGGACCTCTGCCCTTAACCATTAATTGTCTTTCTGTTTTTTGAAGTTTTCTTCCTCGTCTTCGTTTTCGGCGTTGCTTAACATTTTTTTTATCAGGTAATGGATCTCCAGGATATTATCCTGTGGAATTTACTTCATCTTGACCATTTACCGGAGTTTTTCAATCAAGAAAAGAAAGAAGACCACTGAACTTGGAATTAAACTGGTTTTGGCTTCAGCTTCTGTGTGGTTTCCTCAGATGCATACATTGTAGTGGAACACTTTTGAAAATAACTAGTGCCTTTTAAGTCATCGTAGAAGACAAGCAAGATTAATTGATAAAATCGAAAACGTAATACATAAACGATGTTAAAGGTAATATCAGTAGAGAAAAAAAGTACAGATACAGAAAGTCATCAAGGAGTAAAAGAGAAATGATACAGGAAGAATAAAACAAGTCAAATAAAAGAAGATATGATAAAATAGAAATATGAAAACGGCCAAAGGATAGTAGATGATAAAATTGTTAAAAAAAAATGTCGGATTTGATTGCAGTGGATTCCTCGAGCATCCTCTGTACAGCTGTTTCAGCCCTATTTGGAACCAAAAGTGTTAAAAGGAAATCAGAAAGTCGACGTAGAAGCAGGAGGGGTGAAAGAATTAAAGGAAAAGAAGGAAGAAGAATAGACGATATCACATTAATTGGTAAAGTACGCCATACAGACAGATCTTAAAAGGGGAAGTAAAGGTAGGAATTGAAGGACAACCTAGATGGTACAAATCTGTACCTGTAAGAAGTGTAATGGGTGACAAAGTTGTGACATACACTTTTGTAAGTAAGTAGGTTCTTACCTGTTTTGTTGCCATAGCTCAGTTTGGTCGGAGGCTGAGGTGGATTCGGAAGGGTAATTCTTTGAACTATATTCTTTAAAACAAAACTTGCGTAATCCATGAAAAATAAACGTTACGTGACAAAAACCAAAGCTGTTGAGCGCCAAGTAATCTCTTTAAACTGTAATTACTAAAACAGTCCGGGAACATGACCAACGAACTCGATACAGATTATTAAAGTTACGCAAATTTATTTTAAAGAAATTGCTCTTTGACCATATCAATAAATGAAAAAGAATGTTTGAAAATGAAAAATAATATAATTGAAAACTATGTAAAGATTTAACATAAATGGTAATTTGACCAATAAATATAACTAACATGTGTACAATGGTTTAATATGTGACAAATCTTAAAGTAGTGTAGTAAAAATGATTCAAACTATAAATAATTGACCCATACAAAAAAATAATGTAACATTTCGCTAGTTAAATACGAAGGTGACCCAATATACTACAAATATTGTCCACTGACAATCGAAATAAACATTAATGGAATATACCATACGATACGGTAAGATAAAGTATTCGAAACGATACGATAGTTTACTCAATACTAATGAGTCTGTCTGTACGAAACTATACTGATACGTTTGTTGATACGATAATAACAATAATGGTTGTTTCTTACTCAATCCTGACGATATCTTGGCCTGGATTCCATTTAAACGACACCGCTGAAGTTTGGTTGAGCTCTGAAATATCAGAAACGACCCCGCAAAAAGAAAATCTTGTCCTTGTAATATCTTCAGACGACCACGCAGAAATTGGACTTTACTTCCAGGTACAACCACACCAAAAGAAAGAGGAACTCCTCTCCGGTAGTATCTTCAAACGACAACGCAGTAAATAGCAAGGAATTTTCCGATAAAAACTCTCCCAGTAGAAAAAACTCGTGCGGCAGGAAAACTCGTGCAGTAGAAAAAACTCGTGTGGTAGGAAAACTCGTGCAGTTGGAAAAACTAATCTTGTGCTAGTTTTTCCGAGCGAGAACTTGAACGAAACACGTGCTTGGAAATAAACGGTAAGCAGCTGAAGGGACTGGCGGCAAAATGACACAGTAGGGCATACGGAATAGTAAACACGTAATAAATTGCCAAACTGGAATATCTCGAAGCCGTTCAGCTCCAACAAAACTACAAAAATGGGAGTCACACGTAACGCGTCTGCGATGGCGTCCCAGCACACAAGTAATCGCCCTGATATCGAAGAGGACGGAACTACGTCAAAGATTTACTACGCAATTTCCGCATACGTCATCAAGAAGCATCGATCAATAATATTGACCAAAATGACCATGTACGACATCTACAGATTAATTTCCGAAACTTAAAAACAAATGGCTTAAAGAAGAATAGCGAAGTCCGCATTATTATCTGAAATTAAAACACAAGTCCTGAGAGATAGAGGCGTGAAAGTCATAATTACAAGATAAATTAAAAGAACGAAGCGGTTTTTGTTTGAATTTCATCAACAAATTAACGAGAAAATGCGCAACAAAGATAATGTAACGGTCAGTAAAAAATGTGAACGTTACAAAGTTGTTAGGAAGACATTAGAAGCAGAAATTACTAATAGAACTCAAAAAGAACATAAAAAAGGAGGGGAAATTAATTAGAAAGAATAAAACAAGCCACGTAAGACAAGAGGAATGAATGATTTAAGGATGTATTGAAGATACAAGACAGGAAGTATCCAAAATGCTCTTTTTCATCAGATAGAAAGAAAGTACTTTGTTTTTAAAGATATTTTGAGAATGAAAGATTGTGTTTTGGAATCTGACAACCCAGATGAAAGTGATTAATTAATCCAGATATTAAATTTTATTTATTTTTTATTATTCGTTCAAATCCCTGTCCCTAGCTAATGTTACATGTAATTGTGTATTTTCGTCGTAAATTTTGCTCTAGCCGGAAATAGCTTATTTTCACATGGATACGCGTTTCCTTTACCTATGTTTACTGATTCAGAACTGCACGATAATTGCATTACGGTATTTACATATTTATTTTCGTCGCGCTTATCGACACGTTGCACCTTGAAAATATTTATTATCACTGCGCAGGTGAGTGCTGCCTGCAACAACCAACAACCGTTTAACTAGGACACCTGCACATTTATAATCAAAATATCAAAGCGTCGGTGTTGACAGCAAATGAACACCCTATGTACATCAATTTGTTTTTAGATGGGAAGTGAATTAATATTTGACCTACAAACATCATTTAGATGAATGAAAGAGGGCTGAACAGGAAATAAAATTTGAATTTCAAGCTCGAATGCAGATTATAGAAATTATAGAATAAAATTAGAATTATATTGGATTTCTCACTTAGTCAAAATTAATTTAATTTGAACGTATTTTTAATAAATAAAAATATAAATTGCAATTTGTTTTATGTGTCTGCTCTAAGCTCTATTTAAAAAAGAAAAAAGAAATTCCAAAAGAAAAAATCAGACGGACGCGCACAAGCCAGGACATATTTTACGTCTGTTTACAACATAATCCGGACTTTAACGGTGTCACACGAAACTGGATATCGAAACTTTATAAAAGACCGTTTTTGTGAATGTGCCACATGAACACCTGCCCCACATCGATTAATTCAAAAGAGAAGGAACGCCGAGGGTGTGGGTTACTTACATTCCGAAAAGCGACTTCTTCTATTCTGAATTTATTATATTTCTTGCATTTATTTATCAATAATTATCACATTTCTGGCTGATTATTTTTGTTTTATGTGAAGAACCCAAGGCTTTTAGAAGACTGAAAATAAATGCCTCACTCACGCCATTGCGTTGCTTACCTGAATTGCATATGTATTATTTGTTTATCGCTTGAATTGAAACGTGCATTTGTATTTTACATATTAAGCAGTAATTTAAAGTACATGTCACAGGCGAGGCGCCAGTTGGTATTTATGTTTTGCCTCTGAAATGAGGGTCTGATTGTGTAGATGGATTCCTAACAAAAACCAAAATAAACCCGGACGGGGAGATATAGAAATATATACGGGGCAGATGTTAAAGCCGAGGATAACTCGCAGCCGTTTTATGTAAGCAACTTCCCCATAACGTAAATCAATAAGAGCTCATACGAATTCGGCTTCTAAATAATTATTTTAAAACGCATTCATTCACCTTTCACAATATAAAGCGAGGATCTTCGAGAACTCGCGCGACGTTTGCTGGAATGTGGCGTAACTATTAACGGGCCATTCCTCCCTGCTTTGTGGGTGGCCTATACACCAAGAAATGACAATACGGTTTGACGGTCTCCTTCTTGATTGCAGCTTAAAACATAATCGACATATTCCGTTATTAACAAACACGCTGTTTGCGAGGACATTTTAAAGATTTATGAAAGAAGTTTCTACTGCCAAGTCAACATCCAAGAGTGCAATTTTATTTACTCACGTCCAGATAAACGAGTAAATATTATTGTCAAATATTTTCATACTATTCCCGTCAGAGTGATAAAAGCGTTCAGAATTTAGCCCGAGCAAGATAAAACCGTCACGTATCTACTTAGCCCAACCAAACTCGATTTGCAGACGCCTAATTTGTCCACGCATCCACTTACTTACTAACATCTTCTTTTCGACGCGTCTATTTTCAGCTTTCACGTAAACCAAACCAATAAGCCTAATACATCAAGAGCGTCAATTAAAAACGCAATCAATATTTCATGTTCAAACGCATAGGGTGCGCATACACTCGTCTAGGATCTAAATTTAAATATTACGGGAGACCGTTTGTTATGCTGCTCAAGAAAAATACATAGCAATTAAGTCGTTTATTTAAAGTGCGCCAGTGAAAATAAACGGCCGGGGCAAGAAAGTCATGTAAATAAAGGCTTTTTTTCCTGTTTATTATCGTAATCATAATCGGAATAAAACACCATCCAAGTGCGCCGATGAATTTATTTCTAGGATGGGAATGCCGCTGCGCTTCTTGTGCGCTTTGATTGTGTAAACTGACGAATCCCTTTTAACTTTTTGTTTTTAGTGCTTCTGTTTTAGGTCGGAAGGCAAACGGCAGAAGCCGCGCGTAAAAACGATACGTTATGATATTTATTAAACTTCAAGTGTTTCTCCTGAAAGCTATCTGTCTCTCGGGCAGGTTTATTTATAAAAATCGCCGAAAAATATACGTTTGCATATCTTACACGTGCGAATGATGTAATAGAGTGGCAGAAGAAGGTAATACATTTAATAATAAAATGTCCACCTCAGCGTCAATCTCTTGGACGTTTTTGACAAATATAAATATATTATATTATAAAACATAGCGGACCCAATACTCAGCCCTAAGGCACTCCTTGTTCTATCACCTTCGGTCATTGGCCAAGTTTCAAAGTTTCATATTTCAGTTAATTACTAAAATCTTTTACAGCGATTATTAATTGTCTGAAATATACGAAGGTTGACCCAAAACTTATTTTTCTTACCGAGTATGAGACTTAAATAAACTCTCAAAATAAAAAATTAAAAAATTGAACGTTCAGTTTACGTAAAGGCCAATATGATGAAACAGAATTGAAAATAAAATTGTGATTAGGAAAGAAAATACGGTAAAGAATGGCGAAAGCATAGGTCGAACCCCCCTTCCTCTTCCGCTTTCCGTTCGTCAATTATTTCCGACCAATCCATTCAATTGTTTTGAAATTAAAAGTAAACGATTCTTTCTAAATCTTAAATACTTCGTCCTTAAAGAAAAGTTTAAAACGAGGATGAAAATAACTTTAGGAAAAAAAGAAGAAACAAGAGACGATTAGATTTGGCGTTGCGTAATTGACGATTTAATTATTCAAAGGAAGAAGAGGAAGAAAGTATGTCTTAGGTCAAAAAGAAAACAAAAGACAATTTGAATTATAACAAAAAATTAATATAAACAAAAAGAAATGATTCAATTTTGTTCCGAAACACTTCACCCTTAAAGAAAATTTAACACCAAGATGAAAATAATTTTCAGAAAATCGATGATCGTCTTTCAGAAAATAAATGAAGCGTTGCATAACTGATGACTTAATTATTGATTCTTGTTTAAGTTGAACATCAAGCGATTTAGAAAACAATTTCAAATCGATAAAAATTGTTCAATCTGAGTAAGAGAAAGACGCGTGCAAGCCATTAAAATAAAAGGCAGTCGAGAAATAATCTCTTTCTTGAATTATTCTCTCTGCATAAATAAAAAGCTGTCTGAAGGAGAAGAAAAAAAGTTGTTTAAATCAAAAAGAAAACAAGACAATGTGAAGTAACAAAAAATTAATACACTTTAGCTACGTGATAATCAATTCAAACCAAGTAAAAAACTCTAATAAAGTTTTGTTCTAAAGTAAACCGTTTCAAAAATACTGGATGTTTAACGTTTAATTTTTTATTTTTTTTTAATTTTAAAGTAGGTCATTTATCCGTTCACCTAATAATCAATTCAAACTAAAAAATCTAATAAAGCAAGAATACAACGTATTTTGTAATTTTCAGAATTTTTAAACTTTGTCTCAAAAGGTGTTCAAAATGACCCCCGTTGTTTTCTAAACACCTTCTAGCGCGCTTCAAAAGAGATCTAATTGCCTACACATAAAAAATGCAAACGATTCGATTAGTTATAGACTGATTTATTTCGACCTCGGTCCGTGTGTTGAGAAAAACTCATTCATTGCCTCTTAAGATAGTTTAGCATCGAGCTAATTTATTTAGACCTCGGTACGTGTACGATTTCAACTAATGCATAATCTGTAATTAATTTAAAAAATTGTGAAAAATATACATACTTTTAAAAAACAATTGTTTGCCGAGCAACATTTTTTAAAATTCTGTTTGCATAAGATATCTACACATAAAAATGAAAACGATCCGACTAGGTATGAACTGATTTATTTCGACCTCGGTCCGTATACTGAAAAAAGCTCATTGGCGCTTAAAATACGTTAGTCTGGAGCTGATGCATTTAGACCTCGGTTCGTGTAAGACTAAAACATGTCTTATAACTATGGGTCTGGGACTTGGTGGGATTGTACGATGACCTAATTAGAGCGCAAAAACTGTACAAAATACGTAAACAACAGTCAGTGGCGGATGTCGCCTGGCGCTCGCTAACTGAAATAAAGTAAATATTCCCACGTAACTTTACGTACGATCGAACGCGCGCCGCCATAGGTGTTTAGACTTTGGGCCCCACCAAGTCCCCGACCCATACTTATAACAGCTATTTCGTTGTTTCCGTTTTTTTTTTTTTTATTAATAAATTAGGATCTACTAAGTGAATGCAAAACTTACGTCTACGGTTGATTGCGACTGTTTTCTCCATGTCGAAATAACAGCAACTGTTTTCAAATAAACAGAAGGATTTATCAGTATTGCAGAGTGCTACCATAATGTTCAATTTCTTATTTATTTTTCTTTATTTTAAAGTTCATCTAATCATTTGTTCACAATGACCCCCATTGTTTGCTAAACACATTCTAGAGCACTTCAAAAGAGATCTAGTTGCCTTTGAACACCTTTTGAGATAAATTTTAAAAATTCTGAAAGTTATCGTTTTCTTGAAAAAAAAATTTATTAGTTTTCTTTTTTAGTTTGAATTGATTATTTGGTGAACGGATAAATGATTTGACGAACTTTAAAATTTAAAAAGATTAAACATTAAACACCCAATATTTTTGACACGTGTTACTTTAGAACGAAACTTTATTAGAGTTTTTTACTTAGTTTGAATTGATTATCACGTAGGTGAAGTGGTGACATTACGTCACGGGACACCTGTATAAACAGTAAAAAATAAATCAATTTTGTTCTGAAACACTTCACCCGTACAAAGAAGTTTAAAACAAAGATGAAAACAATTCTTGCTCAAGTTGAATGCCATGTGAAATAGAAAAGAATTCCAAAGTCGCTGAACGCAGTTCAATCTGAGTGAGAGAAAAACGGGTGCAAAACATAAAACAAAAGACAATGGAAAACAATCTGAAGAACTATTCTTGAATTGAATTTGAAATAAACAAAAACAGTCTGAAGAGGATAACAGGTCGTCATTAAATCCAAATTAGAACAAAAAAAAATTGATACAAACAGTAAGAAATGATTCCATTTTATTCTAAAGAGGCAAAAGCAGTGTTAGATGAAAAAGAAATTAAAGACAATTTAAAAAGAAAAAAGAAAATCAAGGAAAAACAAAAAACAAAAACTAAATTCCAAACATCTTCGATTCAATTCAATTTAATTATAAAACATCTAGTGAGAAATAAACGGAAGATGGAAGAAACAAGGCGAACGAAGGCAAAAATAAGAGACGATCGGCAATTGACTGTAAAGAAATTAAAAGACAAATTTGGATTTTTATTTCAAAGAAAGGCAAGGTAAATTCTCGAAGAAAATAAAAGGCGATATGAAGAAGTAAATAAATGAATACAAAAAGAAGAAAACAAAGCCTTTCGAAACAATTCAATTAGAGTAATAGAACAAAAGACGACCTGAACAAACAAAAGATGAATGTAAAAACAAATGTAAAGTAAACTTTGGATGAATGTCAAGAAAAGGACGATCGGCAAAAGTTGAATAAGAACAAAACAGAAGTCTAACGACAGATTATTAAAAGAAAACAACGCAAATACGAAGAAAAATATGAAGTAAAATAACGACTCAGTCAATGTAATAAAAATTTCGCCTTAAAAATGAAAGAAAACAAAACAAAAACCATCGGAAACGAAAAAGAAACAACAAAAACGAACTTTAAAAGGAACAACCGATCGGAAGATATTTTGAAGAAGCAAGAAAATAAGCTATTTTGTTTTTGTGTCAATATTGAGTGTTTACGTTAAAGTTTATGCTATGTGAAAAAAGCAAAATCTATCAAGATTAATCAATTTGAATCATTATTCAAATTGACAAACGACGACCTGAACAAACTGTCAAACATATTACTATGTTATGGTATATCAGGGTATTTTGCAATTTTTTTCTAAATCTTATTTGTTTATTGTTATTCTTATTTGTTTTCTTACTTCGTTGTTTTACTTGCGACGGCTCCTGCTTCGATGATGGATTTTGCAGTGTATCTCGTAGACAGATTCTTGCTTGTAGAGTGTATTTGTTGTGTGATACATTTTGGATATAGAATATAGATGGCACTCCCGAACGTTCACATTCAAAATTATCTGTGTCACAGTTTATTAGTACGCGCCGTCCTGCCAGCAGGATCTAATTTGGATACAGTTGTTTCTAATGGGATCCCATCCTCTCCGGAGGATGAAATATTCACCATTGATTACGTCGCGTCGTAAAATTTTGCCTACCTAATGTGGAAGTCTCAACTTGTTAAGACAAACAGTAACAAAGATACAAGGTAAAGTGTATTTTCTTCATCAGTATATGCAGTTCCAGTGGCATGCGATGTATATAAATATGCCTCTGCACAATTATTATCGTCTTCACAATAGAGTCAGCACAAAAGCATCTAACCCGTATATGGAATATGCTTCTGTACTGCCCAAAGCCGCACACGTCCTTCTGGCAGGACAACTCTTATTTAAAAATAGAGTACTGCCGGCAGGAGTCACGAGTTTGTCCAGGTGTCCTTCTGGAAGCTCTTTCCAGCAGGACAGATGCCTGGACGTTCTATCATTAAAGGGTTGCACAGACAAATTTATCCCATAGAGAAGTCCGGTTTTTTTTTTTAAGAGAAGTTTAATACGTTTGGACGAGTTTTTCACAAAAGACACAAAACCGCCCTTATAACTTACTTATAACGCATGATTTTTAAAAAATTTTATCAATTCTTGCCATGGAATTTAGACAGCATGTCGTAGCTTTACTGTAAAACAGCAAAAAGGAGTGCAATGACGGACTTTTCACTTAAGCTAAGACATGCCATCCAGATCTCTTGGCAAGAGTTGATAAAAAAAATTAAAAAATCACTCGGTATAAGATTTCGAACCGGTCGCCTGACTTCTTGACTAGTGATGTGTCGTTCATGAATGGATTCGTTCATAATGAACGAATCATCCCGATGACCTGTGAGATTTTTTAAAAATTTTCAACCTCGAGAAGTGCCCGCTCCACGAAATCTCCAATCTAATTTTCTCAAAATCCGAAAATTTGAAAATTTTGAAAAATTTTTCAAAAATCGAGAGATTCAATCACTCTCTGTGATCCTATCGTTCATATGATCCTAGTTTAGAATGTACAATTGTGTTCAAAAAGGTGTTGTACAGCTACGTTTTAAATATCTTTGCTTTTGAGCGGCAGTTGGGTTTCTATTTTTGTGTTCAATGATATTATTATTGCCAGAAACCGTATATGTAACAAAACAACTTGTAGAACAATTTTTTGACTTCATGAATGCACATACAAGTTTATACAGTACAAATTCTGTACAACACTTTTTTGAACACGACTGTACATATCGTGTTGGCCTAGCCACCAGTGGCTATGCGTTTATCGTGAGTAAATGAAGGATAGAATAGTAGAAAGCGCATGAGTAAACGAAATAGCTACATCAATCGACGTTGCCGATTGATAACGCGGGTCACGCTCCGGCCGCTGGCGCCGGCCGCATTCCTACCTTCGCACGCAACATTGTAATATCTCTATTTCACTTCCACACAAGTTTCAAGGAGCCTCTCCTTCATTCACTCACAATTAACTGTATACCTAGTCTTGGTCAGACCAACTGTGTATATGTATGATAAGTGCCGCGCCGGATGAACTGAATGTATTGAATGATTCACGACTGAATAGATGAATAGGTAGTGACTGATAATACCAAAAAAAACAGAAGATTAATAATAATATGAAATGAAACTGAAATGACTTTCGTTTCAATAATTATTTCGTTTCGAGGTTTCCACGTCTACATAATTCCGCCATGGTGAACTGCACCTGCGCGATAACGAACCATGAGCCAGATGAGCGATTTCAGCGAATGAATCTTATCCAAACAGCTCGTATCATAAACCGGAAGTAGTGTCGAGTCGCTAATCATCATCTCGTTCATATGAACGATTCTTGGGGACGGGTCATATGAATGAGTGACCTGGTGGGACCCAATTCATAGAAAAGAACCGGGTCTTACCATCACTATTCTTGACTGCCTCCGTGCTCCGGGCCTCGGGGTTATAAAGCGCGACCGGGAATTTCGCTTACGGTATCTAAACACGGCGCCCTCACTTGTTCATTTTCCGAACTCCTTACTACTACCTACAGTTTCCTTCTAACATCCGGATTGTCATGACATTATTAAATAAATTTTTCCAATATTTACAATTCTAAGCTTAATTCCTATGTATTAACATTGCAAAAATTCTAAATAATTTATTTATAATAATAAACATTTAATTTTAAACCGCCTATTTCTAAAAATATTTACATAAAATTAACATATTCTGAAAAACACACTTGAATTCATTAATTTCAGAAACAAATCCCGTAAAACACATCTAATACATTACTCTCAATTTACTTTATTATTTACAAAATAAACATTACGTGCTGCTCATAAACACCGCAATATCACTATGACCTCGGATGAATGCCAAGAAGAAAACGAATAAGTACAAAGCCAAAAACAAAAGACTAATGGGAAATATTTTTTTAAGAAACAAAAAGACGAATACACAGAAAAATGTAAAGTAAAATAAGGTATAACGAGACGGTCCCATACGTATGTTGTAACTTCGCTTCTTTCCTTGTATATTAATAGTGGTTACAGTCAGGACCGGGTTTTCAATATTGGTTTAAAGTAAATTCAGAGTTTAAACTGAGTTTAGAGTAAAAGTCGTTTTTCAAATAGAAATCAAGCAGCTAATTTATATGACAGAGAACTGAGATCAAGTGATGAACTGAGTTCACTTGCACTGGAGTTTAAACCAACATTGAAAAACCGGTCCTAAGTGAAACTTATTCGATTACACACTGTATACAGGTTTCACGATTTATTTGCTTGGCTTCCTAACAGTGTGAGTGAAATAAACAATGCGTATTCAATAAAGAAGAAATAAATGAAAGCACAAGAGTGGGCACTTTGGATCAAACTTTCACTTAGAAGGTAATTACATAAAACATAACTGCATATTTTGTATTACTTCAAAATATTTGACTGCATAACAAGAAAAATACGCAAACTTATAAGCGCTAGCGCAGTCAAAATTATAAATTTATTTTGGTGGTATTTGAAATTCTACCCATTCTGTCTGCCAAGACAAACAATTTATAACATTGCGGGAAAATTCGAATCGTGATGTTTACGAAGCTGTTACAGATGTCATCACATCCGCTACAGCTACTAGGTTTGTTCGTTTGTTCTGCACTTTCTACACTTTTAACTCCTTTACTTTATTTTTCTATATTATATTATATACATCTCACTCTCTCGGGAGCGGTTGGTGCAAAAGTGTAGAAAAGTGCAGAACAAGCGAACAGAGGTACTGTGTATAAGAGAGCTAACACGTCCGCCATTTTGAAGCTCAATCTTCCCTTATTTAAATAGCAAATTACACCCTAATTCAATATTTGTGTTAAAATATCAAGTTATCATGTCAATGTTTCATTTTCTTTGTTGTTTCTGTTTTAACCACTGCTAATGCATAAGCAACGCCAACGATTGGGTACCAGTGGCTCTAAAGGCTGGTCTACATGCAACGACTTGTCGAATCAGACAAATCGTATCAAGTAAGGCGGAGCGTGTGGATCGCAAAACGTACGTCTAGCTTTACGTCAATTACGTCTTACTTGATACAATTTGTCTGATTCAACAAGTCGTTGCGTGTAGACCAGCCTTAACAGTGGCGAAATAAAAAATTATTAGTTGAATGTTTGGCAAATTTAAAACTTAGTGATCTTAGAAAAGCGTGATTAAAGAAACCAAACGAACTTCAGAAGTGAGAGAAAAGTGTAAAAATCTAAATAAAGCAGGAAATTTGCGAGTATAGGCCTTTACGAGGGCAACACTGAAAATATCTAGAATGCCATGTTTCTAAAAACAAATGAAATTAATTTTTATTTGACAGCCACTTTTTAATGTTTTGGGAGTTGATTGTCGTTTAGTTTGGTCGATTTCCTGTAATAGTTTTTTAATTATCATAATTTAAAGATCTTGTGTCCACCCAAAAATGAATTTAACTAGAGAACATTTCCGGGCTATGGTTTTTTACGATTTTAAATCGTCATTAACGCCTAAACAATGTGAAGATCGGCTTAGAAATGCATTTGGCGAAGAAGCCCCATCTAAGGCAACAATTTATAATTGGTTCAACGAATTCAAAAGAGATCGGTTTTTTCTTAGTGATGAACTTCGTGAAGGAGGCCCAAGAACTGCTGTTACTGATGAAAATATTGCTGCTGTTCGAGCAATGCTTGAGGAAGATCGACGGACATCTTATGAATTTATTCGGGCGACGTTGGGTATTGGTATGAGTCAAATTCAAAACATTTTACATCAACAGTTAGACGTGAGAAAACTTTGTTGTCGATGGATTCCACATAAACCGACTTCCGATCAAAAAGACCAACGCATCGAATGGTGCAGAGAAACTCTGGAAAAATTCAAAGGCGGCACTTCAAATTTGGTTTGGAATATCGTCACAGGTGATCAATCTTGGATATATTGTTATGATCCTGAAAAGAAAAGTCAATCGGCTGAATGGGTCTTTCGAACAGAACCTAAGCCTACAAAAGTCCGACGAATTCTCAGCGCTGGTAAGAAAATGATTGCTAGTTTTTTTTCTAAAACGGGTCATATCGCTACTATAGCATTAGAAGATAGACATACCGTTACTGCTGATTGGTACACAAATGTATGTTTACCGCAAATTTTTGAAAAAGTTTGTGAAAAACGGCCAAAAGGAAAAATAATTTTGCATCATGACAACGCATCGTCCCATACAGCAAAAGTAACAACTGAGTATCTGGATGCCCTAAAAGTCAGCACCATGAAACCTCCACCATATAGCCCTGACCTAGCACCTTGTGATTTCTTTTTGTTTCCAAAAATTAAAGATAAAATGCGTGGAATCACTTTTTCGTCATCAGATAAAGCAGTGGAATATTATAAAAACCTGGTTTCTGAAGTGTCTCAGGAAGAGTGGCACAATTGCTTCAAGGATTGGTTTCATCGAATGCAAAAATGTATTGATGTTAAAGGGGAATATTTTGAAAAATTATAAAACAATTTTTATTTTTTAAAACTAATCCTTGTTTGATTTTCTAAAAATTTTCAGTGTCGCCCTCGTAATAGTTTTAGATTAGAATGTTTTTTTTTTATATGTATACTTTGTTATGTTTATGCTTAGTAAACAATATTATTATTATTACAATTAAAACGTAATACAAAAAACCGACGAAACGTGTGTAAGGGGGCAATGTGCTTATAGAATCTCTTCTCTAATAATGAGTCATCGCACTAGAGACAAGACGACGCCAATTGTAGAAGCACTTTGCCTATTTACATAGGCACCATGTCTCGTCTCTAATAGTAATAACTCCTTCATATTTTCCGTTTTAAATAAAAAATATTTTTTAATAACATTAAGAAGAGACATCGTCAGACTTTATCATCCATCGGATTAAACAATTTTCCCCCTAATCGAATTATATACACGAGATCCAAAACATAATCGAATAAGCCCAGCGAAAGACGGATTAATTTCGTCATCGTTTCGTCCTGCCTCCCCCTTTTTGAAACAGGGGTCCGGACGAAAATGAAATCGCAATTAAATAAAGAACTGTCTGTCGCAAGTGCGGGCCACAAGTAGCCTCCTGGGGGGTGCGAATTGAAGTAAGTCGGATTATTGTTTTTGAGAGAGAGGATTTGCGCTTGTGGGTGTTTTGAAGCGCGAGACTAATCGTTTCAATTACTGAGATTCTTCCGCCCACTTGCGCACTCGTTAGCAATTTGTGTACGCATAGGGGTTCCTAATTGTTTTATTGCTATAGGCATAAGTGCGCTTGTAATTTAACGAAATCGTCAAGAAAGTGATTCCGAGAAATAATATGTGAATGTGAACGTGACGTTGATGCATTAGCTTCGCACATGAAAATTCAAAGCGCGATGGTACCGTCGCGTCTCGGGGGTGGATGGTTGTTATTATTGTCTGACTGCAAATGGCTTTGTAATGTTGTTTGTTGGATGGGGGACGAAAAATATGTGAATTTACGTGGCTTAGAATCGTGCACGAGTTCTGCTGTAAACCGTAATTCAAATTTCTAAGCGGAAGCTTTACAACACATTAATCTTTTGCACGCAGACGAAAATTTCAAACGTAATACCCAGGAAGTTGCCTCAGGAGGCATAATCCCATGTCCACCTTAAAGCATTTTAGAAATAGTAGTTGGCTGTTTGGATTAAAACTTTATGGCATTCACATCGTCACCACTAAGTAAAGAAGAGATCAAATTAAGTTTAGAATGAAATTTTTCGGGTTAAATTAAAGGGAAGATTCTAAAAATTTATGAAGACTTCACACTTTGGAAATGGGTCTTCAATACAAAAGCAGAATAATCATAATTTTTTCATGAATTCTAGGAGTGCATACATTATTAAACTTTTGAATTCCTTTCATTGACACAACGGATCACGACGGTCTTTGTGATGTAAATTCGCAATTATACCCCGAACGAATGAATGCGCCAATCAAAACCCTAAAAGTGGAAATATAATGGATTATTGACGAGCGATAACTATTAGAACCCCAATGTCTATTATTTTCTGCGAGCGGGGCTGTAATTTAACAATGAAATCACTGATTATTGAGTCCTTCTCCCCCCCTCTGGATTGTCAACGCCAGCCGCGTGTCTCCTTCGAACACAAACGCACAGGACAGGACACGTGCAGTAAATGATACAGCACGGATCATCAAGTAATAAAATACTGGCGGAATGGTGTTGATGACGCCGAATGGAAGGCAAACACGTTTTAAAGCTTTGTTCTTGGAGGCGCGTGGGAAAAATAAATTTCTTCGTGTGAGTAATTACTGGCGACGTAAAATATGAGAGGATTAACTAAAGCGGATATTATTCCGGACAGCTTTATAAATACTCTGAAAAGTACAAATGGTGTGTTTATACTGAAAGCATTTTTATGTCGGCTTAAAGATTCGATAAATTCGAGGAGCTAATTGTGTTATTATGATTGATGGGGACTTAAAAATACCGACGTTCGGTTTTTTTTTATTCGAAATCGAAGGTAACTCATTAATTCGGTTCGAAAACGATACGCTTCCTTTGAATCACTTGCTCAAAAAGGCATAGAAGACACAGAAATAGCAACGATTCTACAAAAGGGGAATAATAGGCAATGTTAAGAAATCGTTGGAATATTTTTGAATTCCTTTTGTTAGAATTTTGATGGAATGTGTCTGGGTATTTTAACTGCTGTTGCCAATTGAGACAAAGAAACAAAAATCAACTTAAAAATAGTCAGTCATGTGAAGGTGGAAAATGAAACACTGCCAAAGAAAACACGCACCAGATATAATAGAAGATTGAGAAGAGGTGTAAAAGCTTAAGCGTGGGTTTACAGAAAACAAATATTTAATTTCGAATTAAACTAATCACGATTAAGTTGCCATAAGAATTACATTGCGAACTGTCAAATTAACAACGTCATTAAAATTTGATTGCAATTAAATTTTCTGTAAACTGGCCCTAAGAGTTTTATTCAAAAAAAATTTTTTTTCTTCATTTTACTTAATGATTTTAACGTCTTAACTGCACGTGAAATAAAGAAATAAGAAGGACAAGAAGGATTTATACCAGCGTGGATAGAATGAAAACCAAACAGTTACTGTGGGTATGGTCTGGATGACGAAAGATAACCAAAGAAAAAACCAGAATTAGATAAATCAAGACAAAGAGAACAATCTAGGAAGGAGATTGAGGAACCATGTACCATGCAGAGTTTTATCTGAACATCTCTTTTTCGGTGCAACCGCACTGCGGTTCGTTTTTCCAAAGTGACCGAATTGCGGTCAAAACATTTCTATCTACCTGGCAGGATGTAATCCTTGTCCGAACTGCGGTCAGAATTTCAAAGTGGGCAAAATTAAGGATTAATAAAATTTAGGACACTTACCAAGCCTGAGCAAGATGAAAACGACAGCCAATTATGTTTGCTTCTGGGAAAACTTGAATTATAATAGAATATATGCCTTGTTCGAAGTCAATTACGATAGATTTCGGATTGAGTGCTGGCGATTTACAATTGTCTTTTAATAATTGAAATAATTTTATGTAATTGAATTTTTGTTTATCTTTCAAAAGACAAAAAGCAACAGGAACATACGTTTCTTTGAAAAGAGCATGAATTGTAAACATTTGTAAAAAGTATTTCGTACAGTAGTCAAAGGTACCGTTCATGTATATTGTATCGTAAAGACACATGAATTTGATATTAAAATCACATGAAAATACGACAATATTATTTTCAGTGTCGTTTATGAAAAGAAACGGTTCCTTCTTGACGGTGATAACGCAAGATTTATTTAGAAATTCGTGTACTTCGTATATTGATTTCGGAAATTTGGAAGCTAGTTGCAATCGTGTGTGATTAATATTTTTATGAATGTAACGTATGCCCTTTGACGTTAGTGAATCCAAACAATCCTCGTTGCTGTTGATCTCTTGATAGATCAATTTGGAAGATCTTTCAGACAAGTTTTCTTTACTTTTTCTTTTCACAGAATTATTAATTTTCTGTCGCACAAGAATATTTTCTGTTAAACTATGATTATGTTCACCACATACATTATGTTCAACATACGTTGCAACTCCATGTCTTAGCAAAACTAAGACAAAACTACGGTTTCAATAATTACTCCGTATTTATTAATTCAACGTTTCCCTATATTTTGTAAACAGTATACAACAGTACAACAGTACTACAAGTACATTTATTGGATGTACGACAAAAATATTAAGGGATTAAGACCCCCACCTCGGGATTTAGGGCCTGACCGCAGTTCAGTCGCGAAAAACAACCTCCTTAATGACCTTCTTACATGTTTCAATTTTGACCGCAGTTCGGATGTCCCCCTTTTTTTCTAGCTTTTTCTTCGTTTCACTTTGTATTTCCAAGGTCTCGAATACATATGAAACAAAGACAAGCATGAAAAGAGTTGCTATAGTATGAGCATGTGAGATGACGATGGAAGATGAAAGATGGCCAAAGAAAGATCGAGACACACGTCAGAAAATGAAGATCGAGAAGCGATAGACTTACAATGTAACGGAAAGTCGGAGTAAGACGAATCAAGACAAAGGCAGCTATCAAGGAAGAAGAGAAAAGCAGGAGAATTAGATCTTTTTTCTTCATTTCACTTTGTGATGCCAAGGACTCATGTACTTACACACATACATACATACATACATACTTACATACACACTAAATGAAAAAAATGCAACATTTCCGATCATTAAAAGTTAATTATTTGTAAGATTCGAAAAAATGTGTCAGCTTGACATTTTTCACTCATAGATCTTCCTACGCTTCTTAAGAAATCTTGAAGATGGCTCCAGATACATAGATACATAACAACATCATCTGCATATTGCAGGATGCTAGAGTGATCAGGAATAACAGATTTCTAGAGATGTGATCCAGAAGAGGACGTAGGACAGATCCCTGCAGTATACCTTTTGTACTGTCTTAATTAATGCCTCCACTTAATTAGATATTATGTCTTTGATCAAGTCCTACAGTTGTTAATCGGTTATGAAGGACAAAAGAGTTTATACTAGCGTGGATAGAATGGAGTCCGAACAGTTGTTGTGGAAAGATCATGTCGTAAGGATGGGAGATGAAAGACAAGACAAGGCACAAGAGGAATCAACAATGTTAAGAAATCATTGGAATATTTTTGAATTCCTTTTGTTAGAATTTTGATGGGATGTGTCTGGGTACTTTAATTGCTACTGCCAATTGTGACAAAGAAACAACTTAAGAATAGCAAAAAGTGAAGGAATTAATTGAATACAGAAGTCAAAGCTTGTTGAGATTGTGAGGAAGAAGAACAAGCTAAAACTAGAGGCTTGGGAGAGGTAAAATATTGAGGGAATTACCTGGACGGAAGAAAAATGAAGATGTCATGGATAACCATAGAGGAATTATGCAACTGACCTCCTCAACAAGCTGAGAAAGCTTGGGGTAAAGATGGATATTAAAAAAACAAGAATAACAGGGAAACACGAAAAAAGATTCCCAATATGTGAAGGCAATTGAACGACATAGAAAGAAATCGAAAAGAATCACCTTTGGGTTCAGCTATGGGCTTAAGTGGTCTGTTAAAGCTTCGCCTATATACGAGGATCGTCTCAAAATTAAGTATGCCTAAGTAATAATAAACAGAAAAATTATTTTAAAGAAATCCACATCTGCCAGCCATACTCTGACTGTCACATCGACTTCGTCATTCATCATGTTCGATTAAAATAATGTTAAACTTAATTTTGGAATCCATAGAGATAAACAAACAAACAAAAAATAGGTCCTTCGAGCCTCTTATAAAAAAATCATTTTATAAGCAAGATTTTAGATGAAGCACTGACTTCGTAAGGCCTCCTTCAGCTAAAAAAACAGTCGGGTCTGCAGAGTATGGTGGAAAGCCGAAAACCTCTCAAAGGAATTGCGTCAGCAAGTCTTGCCCAACACCTGTCTGCGTTGATGATGGTCTTTTTGACAAGAAGTGAACCAGAAATCGCCTTTACAGTCCCAAAAACTGTATTGCCTTTCTTGGAAGTAAATTCGTCTGCTTCTACTCAGGTGATGACTCTATCTCTTATTGTGAGGTACTGTGAGGGTCACCCAATTTCAATAAGGGTATAAAGACAAAACAAACCGTATTTTTATCTCTTCAAAACATCTACCAATCATTTATTTTTGTTCTCCTTCATTTTTTCAAAGCGAAACTTTTATTAGTTTGATGGAATCGTGCCTTTGGCCGACATACAGAAAAAGTCACAGATTATTTGTATACGTCATTCTAGTAAAAAAAAAGTAAGGAATAAGCTTTTGCTTCCAGTTTACGTATGACGTAGGAAAATTAGCTACCCTTTAATGTATTAAGGCGCACCAAAATCGATTATAACAAACACCCTCTAAATTTCATCGTGAGTCATCATCACCCGGGCTTAGGTCGCCATGTAGATCTAAATATAATAATTCTTGCGGCAGCATTGAGCTCGAGATTAATCACAATTTAATTAACTAAAACCATCAAAGGCGGCCTGGTGAATATTAAACTTTGCGGACCTCGTTTATCGCGATAGCTTTACTAGAATATAGTAACAATGTTAATTGAATATTTAGAAAGTTTTCAACTCTGCGTTGAAAATTGAGTTGAATAAATTAAGTAGAACCAGCCTTAGAATCCTCAATCAAAATAATAACCTACCTACGTGTGTTCTAAATAGACTGCAAAGGTTTAGGCAATTTACTAAGGTCTGTGGATTCTTTTTCATGTTATATTTAACTGATGATCATTTAACTGAACCTACAGTTATTGTTCAGACTCCTTACATCAAGAAAACAAAAATTATCCTGTTTATGTACTATCTGACTTTACTTATTAATGAATGTTGGACACATTAACTGTAAATTGACCGCAGACATATAATTTATCCCACGCCTGATTGTACTTGTGCGTGCCACGTTGCCAATCAATCATGAAAGTACACGGGACACATGCGGCGCGCTTTCTTCATCACAATCCCGTACGCTTTCCTAAGAACACATCAAATTTATCTCCGAGATTACTGTTTACATACAATTAGTTAGTTACCGGCGACCATTGACTAATGAGATAACGGCCCGAAGAACGAACGAGCCTATTAATCTTTCATAACGCGATCGCATTAGATAAAAGCACGGGGCCCCATCTCCAAAGACATTTATTATCCGAAGGTGTGTGGGTGTTAACCGTATTTTAAGAACACGCCGATAGTAAAATTTCACGAGACAATAAATATCATTTTATGCGTTATACATGTATACAATGTGCGAATAAATTTCCTCTCCCCAAAGATCGGATGACACCCGAAAAGAAAGAGGTACAAAAAAGAAAGAGCCTCGGGGGCGTATCGGCTTACGCTTACTTCATCATCAACAGGTGCATTTAGATGGTGTCGAATTACGCCCGAAACTCCAGCGTGTGCCAAAAAAAGACATGTGGGATGATCTCTTGTTATTTCATTGAGGGATCGAGGGATTGTAAGACCAACCAGACGCTGACATCATAAAGTGACGTTTAAAAGACACCATTCATCTTGCTTCTGCGTTTATTGCGGCTAATAAAAATATTATCAAGTGCGTTATTGTCGCGTGCTATGACGCGCTTTGAAGAAAATCATATTTATCATCGTTACTGTGATAAAATACAAAGGATATCAACTATTATGCCATTAGACTAAAGACCCCCGGCTAACCAAGTCGATGATAAAATCTTTTTTAATATGGAGAGTCCTACGCTTTCAAATTTTATTATTTTAAGTAACGCTTTGTACTGTTTTCACCTGTTCGATCTTTTACGTGTTTCTTTGAAAAAGAAATTCTTTATGATTCTAGAGCCTCTGACAAAGGAACAAATCATGTGTCGAGATGTAAAGCATACATATAACATGAGAGTGTCTTTGTGTCCATCCTTGAAATTCAACCCGGAAATTAAAACCTTTAGAGGCGTTTTATCCAGCTCGAAGGATCAAATATTCTGAGTTTTAGAAATGTTGTTGTTCTTGGTACCAATCGCACCATCAAAAACACACAAGGTTATTTTATTATGGAACAGAGAATACCCTGTATAATATGGAGTTTTTTGGTTCTACATTACATACGCTGAATTTTATGCATGTATGTCACATCAGAGACGAGCGATTTTCGATAACACTGACTTTTATTAAGAGACTTCAACGTTTTCATTGTCATTATTTTAAAATTTAAAATGGTTAAAAAGTCAGAGACAAAATTATACACAAGCATTTTTTTATTATTATTTAAAAAACAACTGAATCGCCTTAGGTGTTTGTTGGAATTTAAGTAAAGTACGATGTATGTTGACTCGCACTATAAGAAGTTCTGTTCCTAATTATACTCAGCGCCAACATACAAAGATTCTAATGTTGATGTATCTGTTATGATCTTCACATTGCTAAATTGACATTAAACTTTAAGAATGAAGATTGAATCATTATTAAGCCGTGTAATTTTGATCAAGAAAGAAGAAAGCAAATGAATCTAGGTTAACTAAGAAAATAAAAGGAAAAGAAGAAGAAGGAAAAAATATTAACTAATGAAGAACAGGAGTTCTAAATTCAAAACAATAAATATATTTTATTAGGTAGTTCGAAAAAAATGTCGTTTTCTTTTTAATTCAGAATGTTTATATACATAAGTATATAAATTTTGATTAAACAATATAATGACCATTTGCCATCTTTCTGCTAGCAGTTGTATTCCACGATATCACCCAACTTTTCTGGAATCAAAAAATTGTAGACATAATACGATATTTTTTTCCGAACAACCTAATATTTTTTTACCGATTCATTAACTGAATGAGAAACAATAATAAAAGCAAAGGAAAAAAAGAACGAACAGAAAACATTAATGATGGAAAAATAATGTACAACTTAAAAAAATCAAAGAAGCAAAAGATGTACGATGGATTGAAAAAATGAAAATGAAAAGTTACTCATCATCACAGCAAGAAAAGAAAATGAAGCAAAATAATAACAGACAATTTAAAAAAAAGGAAGTTCCTAATCAAATAAAAATTACTGACACTCAAAAGATAAACCTGTTCATCATGAAATCAAGTGATTGAATGAAAATAAAACAAATAAAGGAAACAATCAAATTAAAAAGAGTATCAACTGTTCGCGCCCCAAACAAGAATGAATAAAAAATAGTAATATTCAACAATGCGTCAGCATCAGCCTACCAAGAAAAAACGAGTCCACTGGCAGACAAAAGATAAAGAGGAATTACAAGAAGTAAATTAAAACAACGTAATAAAAATAAACGACGATTGATGAAGAAAACAAAGAAGAGATATTCAAAAGGTGACGCAATAAACTTGAAGGCTTCCGCAACCGTTCTTTTAAAAGTCAAAAGTTTCTAGGTGTACCACGTCACAATTTCTTTCTACCAACGTTTCAGTTCCCACGGAGCAGCAGCAGCGGTTAGACAGAAGAAAATCAACAACCGTAACCCTGAGGAAGTCTTTTTCTAAGAAAAGACGAAACGTCAGAAAATGATGACGTAACATTTGAAACTTTTCATTAGAAATCGATCGATTAATCCGTCAAAAAAAAGAAGGAAGCAAAAAAGAAAAGTAATGACATCCAAAACGGGGGAGGATGGGGGAATAAATAATTCGCTTATTTTTTTATTAGACTATTGATTTACTTTCCTGATTTAGAAAGAGAGAACAGAAAACTAAAGTAATTAATTTCGCGTACAACGTAAAAGGCGGATTCAATAACAATCGTGGATTCGATTAAAAAATGGAAAACAAAAAGAAAAAAGAAAAGTTATAAACCTCCAAACGATAACTTAACAAGTGAGTATTGCAATCGTTTTTAATTAGATTGGTCGATGAAAACAAAAGCCAGTAAAAGAAGGTATAAGTTGCGCGGAACAACCTCTATGTTATTGTATTTTGTTTTAATAATATCCAGGTGGGGGCTCGCACGTTGCCCAACGACCAACGAAAGACGTCATGATGACAACAGAACGTCAAAATGACGACTGTCAGAAACGTCATAATAACAGGAGTATGTTCAGAATCTTTACCTGCGAGAGCGTCTTGGGCGTGTAATCGTGTCTTTCTCACTCACGATTTTTAACATATTTTGCGTCTCACTCATCCGTGTTAAAACGTCTTGTGTTTACATTATTTCCATGACAACGGACGCACTCTTCACATCCCACTTGTAAGTAGGGCGCTTAGAGTGTGCCCGTTGTCATGAAAATAGTGTAAACACAAAGATGCGATTACACGCCCAAGACGCTCTCAAAGGTAAAGATTCTGAACGCACTCCAGTTGTCAGAAACGTCAAATTGGCAGACATCGAGGAACGTCATATTGGCAATTTCAGACAATGTCAAATAAACAAATTCGGGCGAAGCGTCACGACATTTGCGTAACAACACAACGATGTTGATCGTCGCAAATAAACAAATTAAGACAGCCCCTTGCCGAATTCAACTAAAACCGTATTCGATCATGATTGGCCCGCAAATAAGATCGCATTCTCAAATTCGATCGCTAAGACAACCTCCGGAGTAAATACAAAAATACTGTCCCTTGACGAATGAGGTCATCGGTGATTCATTTACACCCTTAAGGTACGGTCTATCTTCAGCGACTAATCGATGCGAATAAACGCAGCGATTAATCGCATTAGTTGCTCATATGCATTCCGACTATTAAACGCAGCGTCTTTCTGCGACTTGTTGCTGAAGATAGACCAATCACGTATGCAATGCATATGAGCAACTAATGCGATTAATCGCTGCGTTTATTCGCATCGAATAGTCGCAGAAGATAGACCGTACCTTTAGACCAACAAATCAGAATTACTTCACCCCCGCTACGAAAAAGCCATATAAAAGCGAAAGCACAGACCACTCCAGTTGATCCTGTGCACTCAACCCTGTGTAAGTGTCAAGAACACTCATCCAAAGCCTCCCGTGCATAAATTGTCAGGAGACACACAAAGCATCCCGTGCATTCATTGTCAGGAGCAATACGCACACTTTTCTTCGGATGTCAGAGGCCCATCAAAAGCCTCCCGTGCATTCATGGTCAGGAACAATACATATGCTCTTTCGTGCAACCTATTGTCACACACTTCCTATCGAGGGCAACACTCCAGAGACAGCTGTTGAACAAGAGAAGAAGTGGAACTCAAGTAGAAGCAAGATACCCTAAGATAGTTCCTACAACAACCCCGTGCTCGACATCCGTTACAAGAGACGTCGTCTTCCAGTAGTCCAGTTGATAACCAGCCAGGAGAGCAGAACGTCGTATATATTGTTATTTAATGATCTTATATTGTTTATCCGTTTATTGTTAAAGTTCAAGTTGTGTTGAAATAAAATTATATACCAGAACACGCCCACACCTGACATTCTAGAATTATTATTATTTTATTATTGTTTTATTGTTTAGCATACACTAGGGTGGGTCGAAAAACCAAACTTTGAGATAATCTTACCTAATAGCAAAATTATGTTGTCTTTTAGTGATATTATGATACCTACGAAATATTTTTGAATTTAATGAATATTTAGAGGGTGCGCCTTACGTTTGAATTTTTGAAATTATACGAGAAAGGCCATATAGTATGCCATGAAAAGTTCGTATTTGCAATAATAATAATAACAGAGTTATGATCAAAACTGTATACTAAAAGGGTAAGAGAAGGTGGATAAAATTAAAACTCGAATCTCGCAGCAACACCTAAATTCGATAGCAAGAAAGATTTCAATATTGAATGATTTTCATTCATTTTTCTGTTGTATTATTTTTTTAATTATTAATAAATGATTATTTTATTCTAAAAACCCTATTTTCCTTGAGACATTTATGTTATATGACTACCAGAATATATTCAAGTTATTCGTATTTCCAAGGCAAAGCGCAACCTGAAGATGAGGTGCTATTTACTTTAAATTTTAGCATTACACTGTTTTCATGTAAAGGCAATATAATTTTGCTATTAAAAATCAAAAGCGCAATATTCGTTTTTTTCCATACAAAAATGACCCACCCTAGCATACACCCGATAGTTTTGCAGCATTTCTCCAATCATATCTGCTACCTTACTTATTTTGTTTTTCATTTGCTTTTATGTAAAATGTCCTTGAACTACTGTAACTGGTAAAGTTTATTCCATTTTTAAACGCAAATCCTTAATCGTCTTTTATTTTATTTTATTTTTAATCACTTACAATTTTTTTTCATTTTTACTGGTCTTAGTTTTGTCGCACAATTGGTTATCCAAAAACGGTTATATTAGAACGAAAAGTGTACAGTGAAACCTCAACTATCTTTATCGCATTAGTTCCTGTTATTGAAATACACGGAAAAATATTCAAGGACATCAGAATCTGATAATTAGAGAAACTTTTTTATGTTTCTGTTGCTATAATTATAGCATGCAGTATTTATACATGTAAACAATTGCGTACGATAGTGTAGCATAAAGAAATATTAATTATGTTAAAACATTTACCTTCATTTAACTCTAAAATACCCACTTTTTGATTATCCAAGCCGATATGGCCTTAGATAACCGACGTTCTACTGTATTCATTTCTTTCACAAGTTAATCTTTTCAACGAGTTCTTCCTAAACAGTAAGAAAAACATGTTCTTACCGATTAGGGCATCAATTTTTAACACTGATTATTTTATAACATCCGCAACACGGCATTCCCCACGTAATTAATGAGTTATTAACTGGCGTTTACACGAATGTACACCTTCTCCCAATAATCATCGTAAGATTGTTATTAAAGTTTACGCCGGTGGCAAACAAATTAATAGCCTGTAAAAACTTTATGTGTACGAGAGGCCGTAAACCTGGAAGTGCACAGTAAAACGTTTCGAACGCATCATCAAAGGAAGAGGAAGATGATGATGGTTGGCGAGCGAATGGAAACGAAATTTGATAGGCCCATAACTTCCATCCAGAAAGAGAAAAAGTTAATTACGACTTGTACGCTGCTGTACGTTTTTGGGAGTTATTCAGAACGTAGGTATTCGATTTTCTCCATTTCTTGCGTCAATTTCTTATTCTATTTCTATTCTATAATTACGTAGACTGCTAATAAAATTCAAACGGAACGCAGGCAACATTAGCGTTAATTTACAGTAATTTCTTTCCGGGGAGCATTAAATCCAAACCTTAATTAAGATGCAACTGCATGGGGTCCATATCTTGCAATAAACATCTAATTCAAGCGGACAGCGCAGAGACCGGTCATGTTCCCAGTCAGTATCCCATGTTCTCTGTCGAGCCAAGAGAGGAGTCTGCAACATACCACAAGCACAAGCTCTTTATGAACCTACTCAACACGGCGTCAGTCAAAACCGTCGACGGGCACTTTTCGTTTTTTCATCTTCCCCGAGAAAGCACCGAAATTTCTGGTTACGTATCCTGCGAACGTGTGAGGTCCTTCGGATGCATTTAAATAAGTCACATGTGTTGAAGCTTTGGCTTTCATTGGTACGAGAGGCCGGTGAGCCCTCGATAAATCTCGGTGAAAGCGCAAATGTATTTCGATGAGAGTTCAATTTATTTTCAGTTGAAATTGAAACTCGAATGTTGACCTCATACTTTTTCCTTGGTCTAATAAAGTCTAAAAACTTCAGATTTTTTTTAATAAATATAGATAGAAAACATGTGATAGGCTGATAGGTAATTGGTTACTTCTTCAGTAACTTTTGGTGTTGCAATTAGTCAACATGTAAATACCTCAGAGAATTGATCGTGTGATATTCAGGAAAGTACGGACTGACCCGAGCCATAAATCTGGTCGTGCCCGTACATCATGATGGTGCTTTTCCTTAAAAGGAAGAAACGCAGTGAATCAATCAAAACACCGCCGAGGCGATCACGTAATTCACGTGCTTTGCACTACGTCGGGAGCAGATACGCGGACATTCCTAAATGGCGGTGGCTATTTCTGCTCTTGCCGTGGTATTTGCTTCTATAAACATTGACTGTAACGTATTCGTGCGCCGGGAATGATTCAGTACCGAGTTTGTCATGTTTGTGTGTTTTCTTAGGCCGTCGGAGATTAACGCTTGACAATTGAGAAGCAAACCGAAACGACTTTGTTCGTCGAGAAAAGTTTCACTTAAATATATCGCATGATCAAAAGATAGTTTTTTTTTTTTATATACCGCATGATCAAAAAATAGTTCCGCGATACTTTACAATGATTGGGCGTTAAGGTAACAAGTTAAACCGCAGAAAGGTTTGACGGGGACTCACCCAGTCGACTTATTTGGAAAGACGGGATCGCATAAATAACGCCGCAACGTACAAGTGACTCATGTACGTAATGTATTAACTTAACAGTTTTAAATGTCAGCGCGCGGACAATGCGAAGAATGGAATGAGCGAGGCATGCAAATTTATGTCTCTTTCGGAGAAAAATCGCCGTAATGGATCACTTTCTGCGCGAAGCCAACAATGCCGAGCGGGAAATCTGGACGACTTTGTTTTATTGTCGGCACTTAAATATAGAAGTTAATCGGAACAATGTTGCCAATCATTTCTATTTTCGATTTAAAACGCAGACGCTGTTCCAATCATTCTTTTTCTTGTGGAAAACGACGTATCGACCAAGAGGTAGACAAGTTTCTTACGAAAATTTAGTTGATTTAATAAGCTAGTATTCTAACAAAAGAATACACGACAATTTTTGGCCCACAACATCTTAGGGCCAAGACAATTTTTGGCGCCCAACGTGGGGCCACGACGATTTTTGGTGCTCAACGTGGCAACTAACTAAATTTCTACTGAGTAATAACATTTTAATTAATATAATTAATCCACCATTGTTTTTTCTTTTGATCAATAATTAAAATTAGTCGAGTACGTTCAGAGTTTTTTCTTGTATATTTTGGGTGATTTATTAACTATGAAATTTAGTTGTCCAAACAGATAATCTTGTAGGTATATTAAAACTGACGTGGTTGTTTAAACGAGGCAAAAATGAATATCCTCAATTACGGAGTAGACTAAACAATGGCCGGTTTATTTACACCTCGGGAACGCGAGGACGTAAAAACGAACGAAGAGGCATCCAGGCCGTTTCCTTCGACAAATCCGAACCTTCACGTCCTTAATTGTAAGCAATGGAAGAGGAAACATGTGCCGGTTGGAAGTGCCAGCGCCCGGCGTCTCGTAAAGTTCTTTTTATTATTCACATCTTAACGTCGTCGGCAGACTTGCGGTGACAGCTTTTATGATCACTTCAGTTCATAGCCCCATATGTAGGTATTTATGTTGGAACTGTAAATGTTCAATTTGTTGAGGTCCACACACGTTGAGGAATTTCATCATCTTTATATTTGCATCTACGTACTATTGGATTAAGTATTTTGACCTCCTGGAATGTCCACCTAAATTCCTCCTTTAAAATAAAATCGATGGCCACTTAATTTCTGATACTGATGACCCGGCTCTGTTATTACCAGACTTCGGACATTTCGAAGCGTTGCCATGCCACTTTTCATTGGTCCTCGTACTGCGTATCCATGGCAACGCTCCGAAATGTCCGAAGTCTGGTTATTACTTTCAAAGCATCATGGTTCTAGACGTACAAAATTCGATCTCTTCTGCTATCATCAATGTATTATTTTTACAATCTTCAAGAAAGTATTTTGTTATATCATTCCACAAGACACTGTGCATACCAAAAGGATACAGTTGATGTTGGTGTATAACAGTTGTACTTTCACGGTACCAAATTATGCAGTTCTCTTATTTGCTTGTGATGAAGAATATATTGTTTGCTTGAGGGGGAAATTAAGAGAACGAATTGGGGATTAAAAATGAACATATCGAAACTTAGAGGCACAAGATTTGATGCAAGAAAATTGAAGATTGATTAGTCAACTGGCTGCTTGACGAAGTGTAATGCATATAATCAAGCTGTGACGATATGGACTAAGTACGGGAACTGCTTAGTCTGCCCTTAAAGGAAAATGGGAATCAGTAAAAATTCCTTTAATACGAGAAAACTGGAAAAGCCCAATGTTTGCCTTTTTTTTAAATCGATGATTGATATCATGCTCAAGTTTTTCTTTGTAAGGATTGGATACTTTCCCAAAAAGGTTGAAAGGAACCTGAAATTCCGAGAATTTCAAGAGTGTCATTCATTACTGAAGTAAATAATAGTACAAAAGAGTAACAATTCATAAATTTGGCGTGAGCATCAATCACGGTGGTTAGACGCATTAAGTAGGAACGACAGCCGGCCGACAAGGAGTATTACGGCGGGATATATCCTGGCAATGAGCGAACTGGGCGTCGGTGTCGAGTTATTAATGAGACGCGTTCCCAGTCAGGACACTGACCGCCGCCGACGTCGTTCGCGAAAGACGTCGGCGGATTAAGAATAACATCGAAAGCAGCGAGATAGAACTAAAACAATCAAATTAAGACAGATAAATCAGTTTAAAAGACCTTTTATTATTTATCAACGTTCGAAATGAATTCTTTTTTAAAGAAGAATAAAATTAAATCGCTTTAATGTTAATTAATATAATCGTACCTGCAACGCTGCAACACATAAAAGGATACGACATAAAGATAACTTCACGAGGCGGCGATGAAATTTTATTTCTAGATTTGCATGTTGATGGTGAAGCAAAAAATAAATGCACTTCTTAATAGTTTAATACAGAAAGGGCCGAGTTTAAGTGCGTTTAATAAGCGGCCGGGTCTAAAGCCGATAACGAAAACGAGTCCGGAGTGTGTAATTACAAACTAAAATCGTATTAGGCATTAATTTCCATATATTTAGTAGGTCGCAATAAATTCCCTCCTATATGATTATGTAAAACAGTAAGAACATAACAGTGATAAACTACGTTAACGGTTGACAGTTTTAATGAAATCAGGGAGCCGTAAAACTAAAGGGATTGTAATATCCGGCCGCTAAAAGCTTTTATAAATCAGGATTACGCCGGGAGTCGCTTTCTTAAATTCACAGTAATAATAATAGTATTAATAAACCCGCCCCTCAACATGATTCTAAAAATTTCTGTTTTGTTTCAGGTAAGTCAACGTGGGTCGCGTGCGCCCGCATCCACCGCCGACGCCCGCATAAATCAGCCCCTTATCTCGCCACTACAAATAATAAACAGCCCCTGTGCTGCTCGCCATGAATTTCTGCGGAACAACGTTTTCCAGCGCGGTGGCGGCAGCGAAAAAAGCGTAACACATTCGTATCGTGTCGTAATTGAATAATACCATTAAAACAAGCCTGCCCGAGATTAAAATTCCGTGACGTTTAATGGACGGATTAGCTTTATTGTTTAAACGATTTCGCCGTTACCGCTGATACGTTTGCATGCGTTTCGGAAAGCGATCCGTTTGTTTTTCATTCGGTGCTGCGTGTAAGTGGTTAATTATGAAAAAATGTAGTAAATTATACAGGTAATGGCGTCGTTTTTAAAACCCCGACGTCCGAAATATATCACACACAGGAAAATAAAATAATTAAAACACAGAATGATTCATACTGAAACAAAGAGTCCTAGATTTTTAATTAGCAATTCTGATTTTGAAACTGGTTGATAGTTTAAGTATGTTACTCCGAGCGAACCATCTATGTATCTTAGGAAGTATCAGTTTCACAGGATTCGATTTGCGTTCTATAAAGTGGTCCACGCACAAAATATCGTATTCTCTATAGGCTTGGAAAGTTAACTGCGCTGTCGCTGACACACATTAACGGAAATCTTCAGGACGTGACGAATGTATTTGTTGTGTTAAAGGAGTGTGCTCAGCTGGCTACACAAATACTAAATTTACGCAGGCATAACCCGAGCTTTCGTCTCCTGCTTTCTTGAAAGAGAGCGACGCAATAATTCACCAAGCCCCTGGCAGTTTGAAACATTTTGTAATTTGGGAATGCTCTTCAATAATTACAGCCGAAATACAAATTTGAAAACTGCAAATAATTGTTTTAGAGGTCGCACTAGTTAAGGGTGCGCATCTTCAAAACTACTACGAAGTGATATGTTTTTAAAAGAAAAAAATGTATTTAGTAGATTGTTAAGATTAGCAAACTTTGGAAAGTACAACCGATTTTTTTTATATTGTGAGAAAAAGGTACTGCAGCAGAAACATGTGAGAATGAACACTTTGTGCTTATGATGTTCCACAGTGTAATCGAATAAGTTTCACAAAATCTTTTCAGCGGACACTTAAAAGATTTTGTGATACAAATTTCATCGGACAAGAACCAACTGTAAATATGAATAAGTTTCACTTACAAGAAAAGAAGCGAAGTTACGACGTATGTATATGTGGGGCAAAGATCAATAAAAATCTATGTTTACTTTTTACAAAAAACGTTTGAGAAACACTGGATGTGATTTAAATGCCCCAGTAGAGCGAAGCTTACTATGATGTACAATAAATGGTAGAGCAGTAAACCCCCAAATGATACAATACACGCTAAGGCAGATCATGTATGACTTTCGTACGAAATAATACGGAGATTAGCAGTTAGTGACACGTAAGCAATAAGAAAAATATTGATGAGACATTTACACTCTATTTTTTATTACCATTTAAGCAATAGAAATGCAGATTTTTCTCAAAATAATTCTTGCATAATAATAACTTAATAACAACAATAAGTAAAAAATTAGTTCATAATTAATTCAATTGAGGTCACATTCTAAATGTATCATTGGAAAAAAAGACGCCGATACTCATCACCCCTTAATGTATGATTTTATTAACAAGTGAATAACCCTGTGTTTAGTTTTGATTGTACGGAGTCTTCATTTAATCTTGTATCCCACGTGATCTATGATCTACTTAAGCAACTACCTATAAGTTGGCTAAAATGGTAGGTCTCAACGCAGTCATTACATCTTCTTTTAAAATACGACATCTTTTCCAAAATGCATTATTTTAAACATGAAAAACTTTGTCATTTTTTGAGATTTATTATGTATATAAAATATTTGTTAGAATCGAAAAATTGAAATAGTGGCAAGCACAACAATCACAGTACAACCCATGAAGACCTTCATCTATGAACTCATAAAGACCTCCATCAATGAATCTATAAAGAGCTCCAACACTGTAACTAAATTTAAAACTGCCGCAGTTCTGCCAACAGTGTGTAGTTGTTATTGCGTAACTATCAGGCACCACTTGATCACGTAGGATTCAAGCAATTATGACAACCCTGTAGATGTGACTGCAAAATACATAAAAATATGATATGATGATGAGGTATTTAAACTGAAAGCAACGTGATGTATGATCAAAGCAGTAAGATAAACAATTATATTTCGTAATGAATAGAAATTTTCGATAATTTAACTTTTGTGTTCGAGAAGTTCACTGGGCCAAACATGTTCAAACTTGAAAACAAGTAACGAAAAAGTGCAACTTTCCCAAGATCTTAGATGAAATGTTCGGTATACCTGTGTGTTATACTTATAAGATTCCATAGTATTCTTATCACTTCCTGTCTTTGACAATTCACAGGGTACCATTCCATACCATAGCCAAGGAGTAAGTACTATTGCGTCCACAAAATGGAAACATCTGTGGGATTCAAACTTATGAAAACCCTGTACATGTGACTGCAAAGTATGACGTGATAATGAGGTACTTAAACTGAAATCAACGTGATGTATGATCAAAGCAGTAAGAAAAAAATAATTATATTTCGTAATGAATAGAAATTTTTAATAATTCAGCTTTTGTGTTCAAGAAGTTCACTGGGCCAAGCAAGTTCAAACTTGAAAGCGAATAACGAAAAAGTACAACTTTCCCTAGATCTTAGATGCATTGTTTGGTGTACCTATGGTTATGAGATTCCATAATATTCTTACCACTTCCTCTCATTGACAGTTCACTGGGACGGTACCATTCATAGCCATGGGGTAAGTACCGTGCGGTTTTTTGAAAATAGGCCAGAGTTGGCTTTGGAATCTCGGTACCATTCATAGCCATGGGGTAAGTACCGTGCGGTTTTTTGAAAACAGGCCAGGAATCTCCAAACGTATGTCTTTAATAAATTTAATTTTGACAATTAATATCCAGATTTGTCAAGGAACAAATGTTAAAATATTTTTAAAATTATAACCAGAATGCTTTTTAATGAACAAAAATTGTTTATATTAGAAAGTTTAAATTTAATAAGACGGATGCAATTATGTTTTGCTAGTGAAGGACAATATTTCGAGCATTTATTGTGATGTTTTGACATTAACATAGGTAAAATTATTTTGACCTTTCTATTAAAAGTAATCTTATCTAGGACGTAAGTTTGCACATTTCATGGCCCACTCTGGCCTGTTTTCAATAAATCGCACGTTACTAATGCGTCCAAAAAAAAAAATGGAAACATCTGTTTCTGTACTTTTCAATAAAGATTTTTGAAGACATCAAATAATAGATGATTAGAACGAACGAAAAAGCATGAGATTGCAAAATTCTAAGGCAAGTCTCCGTTGATTTAAATGCAACTATAGGTTTATTTGTAAAGTAAAAAAGAAAATGGATTGAGGATCATGCTATTGAATGACGTCTTCGTTCTGGATATCCAAAATGTCCAATTAAGTAGTGTTGGACGAGCAGAGCCGCCCAAGCCCGAAAAGTAAACTTTCTACTTTGGCGTTTGGTTCTTCCCAATTTTATTTATTTCTTGGAGTAATTCACGGATCAAATCTTCTTTGCGTCTTGTCTTTTCTGTTGCTGAATATTATATCTTTTTAATACCTTGTATTTATTCATAAGGATGTAATCCTTTAATTCTGAGTTTTCGAGCCGGAACCACCTGGATTTTATTTCTTCCAGTAGCATTTCGTCCTCAAACACATGGAGTTGGTTGTTCTACTATTATTGCATCTTTTATTTAAGAAATTATCTTTGCTTCTTTTTTTAGCATCAATTTTTATTAGTAACATTTTCTTTTCGCTTGGCAATTTTCCCAGTCCTTTCTTCTTAGTTTCGGTAATACTTAAGTACATTAAGACTTCTTGTGTGTGTCCCCCTCCACGACACACCTTTAGTATTGACAGAGCATTTACTTTTCTTTCCTATTTTGCTCTGTGTATTTGCTTCTTTTTTTGTTTATTAATGCTGATAATATCTTCAGCCATTTGTAAGATTTTCTTTTCTTAAGTCTTAGGAATCCAGGTGCTATTACGGCATAGATTATTACTATCCATTATCCATCCTATAAAGTGTAATTCTTATTAAAAATTTTGTTGCAAGTCGGTTTTGATTGCAGCGGATTCCTCGAGCATCCTCTGTACAGCTGTTTCGTCAGCAGAAGCAATGTTAATGTTAATGCAATGTTAGGTCAAAAAGTGATCGCAGGATGTCGCGATTTAAACATTTCATTGTAATTCTGATTACCTAATTTTTTTGTTACAATTTTCATTATTTTATTTCTGTAAGGTCTTTTCGTGCGTTTTTATTGGTGTATTTCCTTAATTGTCGTGCCCCTTGTTTTATAGTTTTTTGTATTCTTGTCGGTTTTTGTTAAATGATTGTTGATGAACACTCTCTTAACTTTGAATTCTCCCAATTCATTTTCTTAAAGCCGTTTTGTCTTTCTTTTTCTGTTGAACCCATTGTTTTGGTAGCCAGTGGTTGGTGTTACAGTGTCCAGTTTCTTTGACTTATAATTATCTATTAAGTTATTTCTGGCGTTAAGTTTATGTTCATTTCATGTAGCAATCAATTAATCCTAGTTTCTTTTCGTTCTTCGTATGTTCCACTTTTTCTTTGGACCTTCCATATCTGCGTTCTTTGTTTTCCAATTGTTTTTGCAATCACATAGTCGAGTTGGTTGGGTTCTTTTGATACTCTGTTAAGTGCAGGTCCGATCCTGTCTTAGTACATGCGAGTTGTATATGAGAGACAGTACTCTCATATCTGGAAGCTTATTAGAACTGATTGCAATTGAATCCCCAATTTCCGAATTGAACGAATGTTGAAAGAAAAAATCCGTGCAGTAAGTCGATCGCAGTCGCAGTGATTGTAGGCTTGAATCTAGTACAGTAACAGTTGTGAAAAAAGAAAAAAAATATTCTTTTTTGTGTATACATAATTTCTTGCTCTTCTAAAATGCAGAAAAGTCACTTGCCTATTTTTTTCTTGCTTTAATTTGTTGTAACTTTGATCGAATCATTTCATGAAAATGTTCTTGTCCAGACGGACGTGTTTGTGTACTGATATCAAATAATTTTATTTTTATTTCATACTTTTGATAAAGAGTTCAATTTCAAGTAATTTAAGTAGACTTCACAGGAGCATGTGTTAAACCAACCCCATTTCCATAATTACATCCGTCTGAGGATTGGTTAAAAAAAGAATAACGCGATCTTTCGTTTCCGCACGAGACGTAAAAAACGCCCCCCATTTCTCATTGCGGCCAGGCGAACTAATCTTCGGCAATTTTCGAGAGGAAATTAAAGAATATTTCACGTGCAAAGGAAAATCTCTCCCCGAACACGAAAAACGCACCCGGTACATTGCCTCCGGCCATTAACGGGAGAGAATTACGAGGTGTACGTTTAATTTTTTTGCTCGCGGTGGAATTCGATGGGATTGCATTTTTTCGCTCGCACGCAAACAAAAGGAGGCTTCATTTGAATAACGAATGTATAAAGTAGAGGAAAGTTCCTCTTCCGACGAATTCAATGCCTTCGGGATGAGGAGAAGGTATTCTGCAAATAATACCCCTGGGGTGCATAAATATTTCTGGCATTCCGAGTACGGTGGGCTTAGGTCAGCGTTTTACTTAAACGCTCTTTTCCATTTTGTTATTCAAAACAGTTGCCCCAAAATCAATAACGAATCAACTCGCTTATTGTCTGGGTTTAATCGAGCTTGAAAACTTGATCAATCAAAATTTCTGAACAGTCTCCTCATAAAAAAATCAGGAACTTATTTGAAAGAAAAAAATCCACCAATAGTATTTTACATTTAATTCCCTTCTCTTTGTCGATTTAGATTGTATTACTGATGGAAATAATGGTCCACTTTCTCTAAGATGATTATTGTTCATATTGGGCGACTTTATACGTTTATACAATTGTGTTAATGTCTTTCCCAGGTTTTTCCCTCAATATATTTCTTCTCCTTGTCTAGATCATTACGCGAACTGTTATGTAACACAAATCGTATGAGTGTGGTAGAACGATTTCTAAACTTTTATTCATCTCAACCCTGTTTAATAAGGGGTAGTAATTTCCACGGTAATGTTGAAAAGCAAACAACAACGAGTTAAAGAGAAACGTTGGTTCGCAATTAGCTACATATCAGCCAGAGAAGAACAAATAATTCCACATGAAAACAAGTCTTAATTAAACGGCCGGCTCGCCCTCGCGCTAATATTTACATTGAGCCCAATTTGAATAATCAAATTCTTTCATTTAAATTTCGCCCCCGTTCCGATGTCGGCGCGTCGGGATGAAATTAAAGAAAAATATTTTATGCACAGTACTGGCGTATAAATTTGCATCCGATTTCGGGGCGGAAGGCGTAAGGGCAAAAAAAATATATATTCATTAGGACCCTTCCGTGTTTATTCGTTTTTTTTTTTTTTCATGAATATACGAAATTAAACTCGAATACGCATTTTTTAATGGCCTTTCCTAAATTAGATTTTAATATCGGTTTGAAACGTATTTTTTTATTTGCTCATTGTTCATCAGTTTCAGTGTTGCCAATAGTCGATGCGCAAAAAGTGTGAACACTTAGCTTAAACACTAGAAGCAGAAAATAATTCATTAGAAACAAATTATACTGCGTTTTCACTTCATTTTTAAATAAATACGATCGATTGTATAAAAAGGGCAAGAAACAAAAAAATAACAAAACTGATATATTAAGACTATAAAAACAATTTCTGATCAAGTAATTTTTTAGGCGCTTTTTGAATATGATTAACGAATTATTGTCCTTAATAGAATCAGGTAGATGATTATATATTTTCGCGCAGATATAATTCGGCTGACTTTCAAATTTTGTTGTTGAGTGTAACGCGGGTCTTAATTTAGATTTATGTCATGTATTACAATTATATAAACTATCGACGGTACAAAAGTCTTTCATATTATTTCTAACATAGATTACACATTTATACAGGGTTGGGCAAATGTCTGGAACCAACCTCTGAAAGTTTGTATTAGTATACAAGATTTTAAGGCGGATCTAACTAACATTTGTTCGTTCGAATCAGACTTCCGGTTTAACTGGAAATGATATTAACTTTTGTTTTTTAAATGGAACACTTTGTATATTTATAAAGATTTAAAAAGAGCATCCTCTTAGGAATTCAATGATATAAATATTTGAGTCCTGCGATGTTAACATACTCCAAAAGGAATTCTTTTATTTATTTATTTATTTATTTATTTATTCTACTACAAATTTTCAGAGAAATCGAATTAACGGTACAGACGATATTACCTTCGCCCAACCCTGTATATAAATATACAGACCACAGTTAGTATCCCATTGCTTATAAAAGTATTCTCACATGATTCTATCGGTTTTAAATCATATATAAACCTAATTATTTTCTTCTGAATTACAAACAGTCTTGTAATGTGCGCCGAGTTTGTCCAGATTACAATATTGTATTGAAGATGACAATAAACAAGTGCATAATAGATATTCATCAAAGAATTACATAATAAGAAATACATAATAAGAAATATTATTTTTTTACATACACCGTCTATATGGCTTTCCCAGTTTAATCTAGAGTCTAATGTAACTCCTAGGAAGGTGGTTGATGTAGATAGAATGATATCCTGCTTCGTAAACAGCGTTTGAGGTAAGGATTTCCTGTTGTAGAATTGAATATAAATGGTTTTGTTGTCATTCAGAACAAGGCGATTAGCAGAACACCAATTATGCATTTCAGCGATGACGGTATTAATTTTACTGATAAGTAGATCAGGAGATGGTGCTGATACTACGACTAATGTGTCATCAGCGAAGAGGCAAACTTGACCAGTTGATATGTAATCCAGTAAATCATTTATGTAAAGAAAAAACAGTAAAGGTCCTATCACGGATCCTTGTGGGACGCCAATGTTAGTCTCGCAGGCACTTGATAGTGACTTTTGTTTCAGGACGACCATTTTATTAAAAGATTGTATTAAAATTTATTTTGCGTTTTGTTTGTAAAGAAGAACTCGATTTCTATGTTTGACAAACATTGCTAATTATTTTATGACAGAGATATCATCCCCAAATTACAGAATCAAATGAAATAATTATTTATTTTAGAATGGTTTGGTTAAAATTATTTTCAAATGAAATCACTGAAACCACTAAATTTTCGACACGTTTGAACTCACCGGAAGTTGTCTGAAATCTCAAGCACCAGAACTAATCGCTAAATTCCCAACATTGGTCAGTTTCACCAGACAAACATGATTAGTTGATTACATAATTATAATTACATTCTGATGGATAAGTCACCAATAAAGTAAAGACTTGCCGCTCCATCTAGTTAACTTCACAGGAACTTTCGTCGTTAATTCGCGAGGGAGCTCAATTATAAAAGCAGATGTGAGCACTACATTTTAGACGACCGTGAATGATGAAATATTAAAAGTGTTTAAATTAATAAATAATTAATATTAATATTTTCAACTCGAATATTTTCCAACTAAAATTGTACTCCTATTTTCTACTTGTCCATTATTTGTTAATTTAAGCAAACAAAGGAGCGTTGTGAATAATAAATCATTTGTCTGTGCTTTTTTTGAGGGATAACAGCGTGAAGACAGATACGTACTCATCGGTTTATTATCATCTCGCGGCCGGTGTCGCAATCAAATGTTTTTTTTTTGCCTCATTTTGATACGCTCCGTTCGCAATGATATATCACTCTATATATTTCATGCGAACAACGCAGGCATTCACATCAACAATGCCGGTATTCACAGGTAATCCTTTCTTATATTCATATATCCGCATATCATCGTGATTTATGATATCCTCTCGTCCCGTTCTTGCGCCTCTTTTGTTATTTCGTATAATATATATAAGTGTGACATAATATATGATCATATAAATGCCTCTTCTGAGTATCACACGCCTGTCGTACATCTATCCATCTCTCGACGTGTTTTCGTACCTAGATATTTCCGGATCGAAAAATATGTATTTCTGTTAATAAAAAAAAAGTACACCTGCATACGCGAGTCGTCGAAAATAAAATAAATTATTTATTTTAGGTGGGGTAGTTTCGAGCGAGCGAAAAGCGCTTTTCAAGGTTTTAATGTCGCTTCCGCTTCTGCTTAATTCCGGGATCATCGGCGCTCGCCGTTTCTGCGCTCATTAACGCAAATTGAAAAGTTTTTCAGTTCATATTAATCTCGAAGCCAAATTACTTCCCCGTCATTAGTGCTCCAAGTATCAGTCAGCGCTTCAGCCCGGGCTCTTCGTTAATTGTAATTGCTTTATCTCCGCGGGGCGGGTCCGGGATCAACCCCTTCGCTGTTTTAACTTATCTCGGAATGAACGAAAACGCCGGATAATTTTGGACGTCACTCGAGAAACAATGTAAATAAATAATTTTAATGGAAAATGAAAAGCGACTTCGGAAACGAGACGCCTTAAAACACGAGCTTAATGGAAAATTTTAGATAACAGTAAACATAATCAATTTATAAGAACGTTTCGACTTTGACCATTTTCAGTAGACTATTGCCCGCTTGCACCAACTTTTTAAGCAGAGCTTAAATTTAAGTGGTGTTTAGACTGTGACATTATTTATAATTGTAACAATACATTAGTCACATTCTAATGGATACTTAAGTTGAAGTTTAAATGTCAATCAGAATGTATTTGACATTATACTGACCATACGTAAATGTCACATTCTAAACATAATTTAAATTTAAGCTCTGCTTAAAAAGTTGGTGCAACCGGGCATTAGTATCACAAAATCTTTTAAGCGGACACTAAATCGCGCACTATAACACTTCACGTTTCACCGTCGTTCGACAGCTTCGTCAAAAGTGAAAAATATGACATTTTAAGGTTACACAGCACTGTGTAAGTCATATTCTAAGTGACTGTTAAAGTTAAGCTCAGCTTAAATGTTTGGTGCAAACGGCCATAAGACTCTCAGACGTATAATGACACGTTTAAAGATTGTTGGATTGTCATGCTTCTCACACTGTATATTGTGATATACAATGTATTATATTGCTGCAAGGTCTGACCTAGATAGATGCATCCATCTGCATTCAAGTTCCAGCAAGTGTACGGGAAGTCATGCACCCGGAATGAATGCGCGTTATAAATTGCATCCACCGTTAATAAAATTAATTATTTTATAAATTAAGCTTGGGTAATCGTCGTATTCCGAAAAAACAAATAAATCGGGATTAGACTCATAAATATTCATGCCCCTTCTCCAGACAGATTAAGAAATTCATGGCCGCTTAAATTTTTAATTGTCCCCATTTAATTCCTTATCTCAGGACGAGATTACACTTAACGAGGGATTCACAATTTCCATTCTTCTCCTGGTCGCGCCGAAAACTCCAATTTTCGAGTTTGCGTTTGTTATGAAGACGTAATTAACAAGCATGTAAACAGCTCGGGCACAAGCGTTCCCTGATTAAGATACGCTGCATACCGTTAATTAAAGCGTTTGTATTCCGTAAGCGAATAAATTCGCGCGGGCGCAATTAATTATGCGCCGAAGAGAAATGCGAAATGCATAAAACACATAAGATTACAGAGTCGGGGGCGGAATAATTACGGCGGGTCGCAGACACCTTAACTAATTCCGCAAGGGGACCCTATTGTTTCCAGGCCCGCCTTCGGCAATAATCCGGAGATATATGAGACGCGAGAGGACCAAAAGTTAGGCGATATAAACAAATGAATCCTTTGTTAGGTTCTTATTCCTCGCCTCGCTCCTTTAACCTTTGTTTGTTATTCAGAGAGGTTTATGTAATCGTCTAGTACCTCGTTATACGTGGTCGGAATCATTTTAATTGCAGCAATCGCCAATGATATACAATAACACATTCATGCTATTTATAAAGTCGAAGGCGTGGATGGAAAAATACGAACGCCAACAATGAAGTATTTTAAGAATTGCAGACTGAAAGTTAATCAATTCAAACGAATTGAAACATCTCTTCTTAGACGAAGAAAAAATTTCTCCCTTGTGAGTTAGAATTGCCTACCTTTAACCTTCTCCTACATCTACATACCTCAGAATTGGGCTAATGTTTATTTTAAAGACATAACTACGTGAGAGAAATAAATGAAAACACAAACGATTTCTGCATTCAACAAACTCAAACATCTAATATAGAACCTACGTCAGTTTTTGGCTCAGTCTGGTAGGATTTCTTTTGCTGTTTAGATACACGATAACCGGAACAAACAGAACATAAATAATATAAAAGAATAAATTTTATACGATAATTCCAATTTGTAAAGAGGCCTTCATATTGCTGTGACTCAGCAAAATTCAAATATTTTGTCTGAAACTTTTCATACTCAAATCGATCTCATCATTGTGGCTCAGTCTGTAGGATTCCTGTAGTCGTTTTAATACGTATCACTCCTACTAAATTGAATAATTATAGTGAAATACAATTTTTAAAACAAAAATGGCACAATAATGTATACAGTGGTCCGTGGTCTTCGTTTTCTTGATTATTTATTGTAGTTTGTTTCTATTACTATCCTTTCGTACCTGTACTAAATATTTCTTACTAGCTTAATACCTTATGCCCGGTTGCACCAACTTTTTAAGCACACGTTAAATTTAAGTGGTGTTTAGACTATGACATAATTTATACATTTAACAAAATGTTAGTCACATTCTAAGTGATACTTAAGTTGAAGTTTAAATGTCCATCAGAATGTATTTGACATTATATTGACCATATGTAAATGTCACATTCTAAACATAACTTAAATTTAAGCTCTGCTTAAAAAGGTTGTGCAACCAGGCATTAGTGTTATATTTCATTTTTTATTCCTTAGGCTCTTGTCTAAATTTAAGCCAGTATTGGATATTTGACGTTTGACATAATTATGTAATTGCATGTACGAGTATTGTTGTTGTGTCTACTTGGTTTTGGTGTTGGGCACAAATAAAGCATTATTATTGTTATTATTAACAGTTCTTGTAATATGTCATAAGCAGAAAGCGACCAAGGTTTTTGATATCAGAAGTAGGCAGTATGCCTTAAATAAGTCATTTAGAAGATGCCGAATGAGTGTGAATAAGTAAATACAAAATAAATATGCAAGATTCCGTTAAGTCAATAGTTATGCTTTTGGATGACCTTTTCGAAAAATGTGGTCAAAAGAAAGTTAGAAAACAACCTGTGTAATAGTAGAGAAAAAGTAAGACTCAAATATGCATTTGGAGAGTGAGATATGGAATGTGGACCCTCTTTATTTGTATTTTTTTTAAATCTGTGGTGATTGCCCAACGGGGTCCTAAGTCATGGACTTGTCAGGACCTCAGGAGCGGGAGTGTATTTGAGTGTGTGTAAAGTGGCTTCGTTACTTCCAAACCGCCTCGCCGTTTAAGGGGAAGCAGTGTAGAATTTTATCCCCAACACTGAAGCACAGAATACTAATCTAAACAGAAGCGTCACTTGAAAAGGAGGTTAATAATTAGAAAGAGTAAGAAGTGCACTACCAGTTTAAATGTCTTTCGTGTCCACTCAGCAACTCTCGCGCGTTTCCTTCGACGCCTTGCTTGAAGGCATAACGCGAGAGAGAAAGAAGAATGCGCTATCCTCGAATTAACACAGGATGGATAAATTTGATTATGAAGAAGCAAGGCGGAGTAAAATTTCGTAACCAGAACTACCCAAGTGCGACCTAGTAAGAGTCGGGAGAAAATTTTGATAATGATTATAACTGAATAACATTTACAGTAAAAATGTCTAAAATGAGCGATAAACGTGTAGCAGGGAAAAGGAAATGGGGTACCGCTTGTGCTTATAAGGGTTGCGAGTACAAATTTTATTCGAAAAATATGGAATATGTTTTATTAGGTGCATGAAAATAGGTCTGTTTCTGCAGCGATCCGGACTAGTTTGAATCTGTTAAATATATTCGCCCGTCGAATTAATTACCGCTTTTAAGAGCTGCGTTAAATGTGAGACTTTGTACGACGCATGGTACTGGCAACGTTCTGGCACTTTCGGATCAGTCAGGGACTGCTGTAGAAACAGACCTAAAGATATTCTGAGTGCGCACCAATGCCACAAGTGGAACTCGCTTTAAAATTAATAGCGTAGATTATAATCCCATTTCCACCTCATCTCTAAATATTTTCAAAGCACGCACGCATCTCTACTGCACTACTGATTTAAATGGCCAAGGTCATCGGCAGGTTGCGTGGAAGATCAAAGGTGCCGCCTCGAGTGATGCTTCTGTGTAGATTAGTATTCTGTGACTGAAGGGTGCCTGAAGTCGATACCGACCACCCCCGAGAAATATCCCGAGCGCGATTCCAAACTTCCAACCGACGACCATGCGATTGCAAGGCCGGTCCCTTACCATTTGGACCGTTCAGGCGTTAATTAATTAATCATTAATTTAGTTCTAATTTTTTTTTTTTTTGAAAATATGACTTTTTGTAAAAAATTCCAACCAAAACTTCGACCTTACCAAATTTTGTATATCGAAGTCAAATCCTTAACAATGTTGTTAAATAATCTATTGAAGCAATGTCAAAACATGTGATTCCTCGACGTAGACCACCATTATATTCTATGCGTGTCCTTCGCCATTTTGGAAATACTTGAATACCCAAAGAAAAAACTTCTTTTGGTCGCACGCACGTTGTTCTACCTTATTCTTCTTTGAGTTAACCAACAAACATGGTAATCGCTTGGGGTGAGATCGGGGGAATAAGGAAGATGTGGTAGACACTCAAACTTCAAATCTTAGATAGTTGCCACGTTGTTGAACGTGCAGTAGGTATGTATCCGCGTGTTGTCATGCTACGAAAGAATGCCATTACGCAAAGATCCACGCCTTTTGCTTCTGATGGCAGGCTTGACATGATTCTTTAAGAGTTCTGAGTATGTGACATTAGTAACAACAACCCCTTTAGGCATGTGGTCCTCCAAAATTACCCCTCTTGCATCCCAAAAAAGGGTCAGCATAACCTTTCACGCTGAGAGTTACGTGCAAAATTTTTGGGTTTTGACGAAGTGGTAAAACGCCATTCTTTGCTTACTTTCTTGGTTTTAAGTTGATGATAGTGCGCCCAGGATCCATTCCAGTCATAATCCTTGCCAGAGAAGCATCTCCTTCTGCGTCATATCGTCACAAAAGTTCTTCACAAGCAATTTTTCAATTTCGGAGTCAATTGAAACTGGAGGATGTCACGTATAATGTGATGTCCAGAACCTTGGCTCACATTCAAAACTTCAGGGACTTCATCAAGAATAAACAAACCATTTTCTTTCACTATAGCTTGAACTGCTGCAATCGATTCAGGCGTCACAACACAATTTGCTTGACTAGGTCGAGGAAAATCAGCTACGGAATTGCCCCGATTTGAACTTGTAGCTCCATTCAACACTTTCTGGACTGACAAACATGAATGTACATATTGTGGCTTCATTCTATGATGGATATAAATACATAGGTTTAACCCCTTCACTGTGCAATAATCTTCTCTGATGGAGTCGCCATATTTTTGCGATGCAGCGACTGTTTTAAAACATTTACATTTTCGCGTTGAAATGGTGACGTCGAATGACGAATTTTTTGAACCGCATTCATTCTGTTTTGAAACATTGCGTTTTCGCGATCCTTTCAAATGATGACGTCAGAAGCTAATACGGTTCAAACCATTTTATGAATTGCTTTCAACGCGAAAATATACCTTAAACTATCACTATGTCAACATTTTCAAATGTTGTTATGATCTGTCATTGGCAAAGCCTTCTTTCAAAAATAATGTTTCTTCCAATTAGACAAGGTTCTGTTATAAGGTACTATGTGTTTTTTTAAAAATGCCATAAGGGGTGGCTGTGGAAAAGAAAATTCATGTCTTAGCTCCATTCATTTACTTTAAATTATCATATTTACAGCAGTCGTTCGACTGCTTCGTCAGAAGCAGTCGAACGACTGCGAAACGTAAAGTGTATAGTTGCGCGATTTAGTGTCCGCTTAGAAGATTTTGTGATTTAAATTATCAGTTTTGGCATGTGTTATATGCCAAGCTACGACATGAGTTTTAATTTTCATGGCCAACCTTTATGGCATTTTTAAAAAAATACACCGTATAATTTTTAAGGCACTTTTGAGGTTTTCATTTGACTCTGCCTCGTGCGTATTCCCTGAGGAAGTGATTTTGAATTAAGGAAAGTCAATCCCGAAAACATTAGAAAGTTGTCTTTGCCTAAAATCTCACATTTTTTTCTTCGAATAATGGAAAAGTCGTGTTTCATTGTGGTTAGTCGAAAGCACTAAAGGTGATGGTCCTCTTATACATCGTTCTTTCGATTTTCAACTTGAGCACTTACGTCTTCGCTTTCGCTTTCGATCTTTGATTTTTGGGTATTTCACATCTTAATGCTCTTCTCATTCGTATCCTTTATTTTTCTTAACAAAATCTGCGAAGATTGGAAGGATCCAAGTAGTTCATATAGCTGCTAGTTCCACTCAACTTATTAGACAAGTGAGACTGACGTATGAATTTCAGAAATTGTCTAACCATTTGGTTTCTTGGTAAATCTGCCAAAATGGTGTTTGCATAAAACTTTGAGTTTTGCCTTTGCGATGCAGATGATCAACGTGTAAACGCCAAGCGTCGTCTGGGACGCACTTTTGGATTAGAACAAAGGGATTTTGAATTTTAATGGTAGTTCCACTTTTGTAGGCTCATGGTCGATTGCTGCTGGTTCAGTTACTAAACAATGAGGGTCCATTAAAAAAAAATGTCTTACTGTTAACTTCTTGATGAATCTTAGTGCATAATCAAACTTTCGGTTTGGTTTTGAAAGAGTTGGTGAAGCACATGATCGATGTTGTAAAGGACTTGTCAGAGACACATTTTTTAACTATAACCAAATAATTTTGAATTTTTATTAGCAGTTCCATCTCGTGAATCGGTGAACAAGTTGAATGGTTCCAACCATATTTGTCTCAGTTATTTGAAGAAATCAATAAAGCCGACCAATCAGATTTTCTATTTATTGATTAGTTATCATTGATGATTATTGTATCCCCAAACAAAATGAAGCGCTGGTTTTCTAAGACTGAAAAGCTCTATTTTTTGGTGAGGTCTTCTTCTCCTGGACGTACTCTATCTTCTTCTTCGGCAAAGCTTCCAGGACGGTATACCTCGTAGGGACATTTAAAATGTTCCAGGTTATGTTCATGCAATAATCTTCTTACCCTTTTTTCAACCTTAGACGAAAGGTTTTTTCGACTATTAAATTGCATCTGTTCGTAATGAATCAAGGAAATTATGAAACAGTGCTATGCATTTCTTTTTATAACGAATTTATAAACGAGTCTAATTATTTTAATCAAACAAAGTTTTTCACAGAAGAGTCATATGACGACTCATATCTCCACGAGAGCACGAACCAACATAATCGTAAACGAAATGCCGGCGAGGAATTTAATATAAGGCGTATATGAGATCTTACAAAAACGTAATAAATATCGTTAGTGATACATATGAACCGGGCCAAAGTATTTATAAAGGTCCCGGGGGCGCAATAAGCCCCGAAGCCTAGGCTAGGTGAAGACCTGCGTGCAGGCGGCGTCGCCATTCGGTAAAAATAAATTAAAAGTCACCCCCGTTCCTAGCCCGCCAGTTCATGGCTTATTTTACAGTCGCCTGAAGTGAGCCCCTGAAACCTATATTTCTCTGAGTTAATTCCGCGTTTATGGAGATGGGGCGCGCTGCTAACAAATGCCGGAATTTATCGTCAAGGTACGTGTTATTTACTGCCTAGTTCCTGTTAGTGTTATTATTATCTTGTTTAATCTCGAGGAAGATGATAAATATACATGAGCATCATGGACTGAATTGTTTCAGAAAAAATAAATCAACAATTCGCAGCGCTACCCCCGACATTTTTTAGTAAAAAATGTACAGTTTCTGCAAATTGTAAAATTAATACTACAGACCAAAAGTGTAGGGTCCAACTACTGACTTTTCCACAATTAATTTAAAATCAAAAATTTTAATATTTCCAAGCAAGCCAGCGTACCTATCCATCCGAATGATTTCTGCTCAGACTTGGCAAGCCCAACACAAAAATAAACGAGAATTACTCAGTTTGCTTGTAACGTTCAAGTGAAACCCGAGAACAGAAGTAACGGATAATAAATTTTATGGTAGCCGAATGAATATATTCCCGAGAAACATAAATTTAACTCGCGGGTTTGCAGATGAAACGCAGGTGTATCTAACGCGCGCCTCTGCCAAGAAGTGCGTGTGTGCAAGTGGTCCTTCTCCTTCCGAACATGTGGCCATCAGCGCCTTAATAATTTCGTCGGCAGCTCCTCGAGCTATTAAATTTCGAAGAGGTGTGCGAATAAGTTATCTCCTCCTCATCGTGTTATTTCAACGCGCTTTTTTAACTCTCCTCGGATATCGTTTACTCGGATGCGTGTGGTCTTTGAAGTTTTATTCTGGAGGAAAAGCTGAAACGCATGAGCTCGGCCTTTAGACTAACGTGACACGGATTCCAGATGTGTATAATGGGAGATTCGAGCGTGTCGCCGTTTGTTTAGGCTACGGCCTAACATATGTAAAAGGGACGGCCGACTAAATTTCTTTAAATGTATTACACACTAGTGGCATGTCTTCGTTTCAGTTTCGTCGAAAAACTGTAAGAATCAATTCTTGGTCATTAAATTTGTTCGCCCATTTTTAAAGTGCAAAGAAAAACATGGGAAAGAAATCATAAGATTAGAACTTTAATAAATTGGAATTCAAAGACAAGCAGAAAGTGCAAAGTTGGAACTCTTTCTAAAACATCACAGAATTTGAGTATAAATGAGAGGGCATAAAAAAGGTAATAGACACTAAAGATCACCAGAAGACGCTAGTACGATTTCTGATGAACAATAGGACAGCACAAAAAGAGCAAATCTTTGACCTGCAATGGACAGCAAAATAAGTTAAAGAAGAAAATTTTCACACACAAAGAAAGGATAACATCTAGAAATTGATTAGGATTCTTTCTGAAAGACTTAGAATTTAATTAGAAAAGAAAGGACATCTAGCACCAGTAGAAGAATACAAATAATATTATAATGGAAACCAGGCATCACCTACAAGGCTCCTCCTACAAGATGATTTACTATGAATAATGTGATGAAAATTGGGAACACAACAGAGAATGAAAAAGAAGAAAGTAGGAATCGGCTTGTCTAACAATTAACTGCAAAATAGATTCAAGAAGAAACTTTTCAGAAACAAAGAAAAAAACAAGATCTAGAAATTGGTTAGGACTCTTTCAGAAAGACTACAAGATTCAGTTAGAAAAGAAACGACATGTAGCAACACCACAAAAATACAAATAATCACCAAGAGCTCCTCTTATAAGATGATAGGATGATTTACCATGAATAACGTGATTAAAATGGAAAGCACAACAAAGAAGGAAAGGGAAGAAAATAGAAATTGTCTTGCCCCTATTGGACAGCAAAATAGATCGAAGAAGAACATTTTCAGATGCAAAGAAAAACAAGATCTAGAAATTGATTAGGGCTCGTTGCAAAAAACCAAAGAAAATAATTTAATTACAACAGAAAGACATACAGCAATACTAGAAGAATACAAATAATATTATAATGAAAACCAAGAATCACCAAGAACTTCTCCTACAAGAGTGAACTACCTTGAATGATGTAACGAAAATGGAAAATGGGAAGCACAACAAAGAAATAAAGGGAACAAAGTCGAAATCGTCTTGCCTAACAATGGACAGCAAAATAAATTGAAGAAGAAAATTTTTATAAGCGAAAAAAGCAAAACAGGAAAGTAAAACACCAGACCTAAAAGCTGATTAAGACTTAAGACCGCTGAAGCTAAGTGGAGAAGGAAGAACATGTAGCAACATTAAAAGACAATGGAGATTAAAAAAGTAGTGTAGTGGAAAGCAGAAATCCCAAGAGGTCCTAATAATGGATAGCAAAATAGATTGAAGAAGAATATTTTCAGAAGCAAAGAAAAATCTAGATCTAGAAATTAATTAGGACACTTTCTAAAAGACCAAAGAATTTAATTAGAACAGAAAAGACATACAGCAATATTAGAAGAATACAAATAATATTGTAATGAAAAACAGGAGTCACCAAGAGGTACTCCTACAAGATGGTAGAATGATTTACTTTGAATGATATAGCGAAAATGGGAAGCACAACAAAGAAGGAAATGGAAGAAAGTAGAAATTACCTTGCCTAACAATGGACAGCTAAATAAATTGAAGCAGAAAATTTTTATAAGCAAAAAAAAACTGAAAAGTAAAGAACCAGACCTGAAAGATGATCAAGACTGCTGAAGGTAAGTAGAAAAAGGAAGGACATGTAGCGACATTAAAAGACATGGAGATTAAAAAAGTAGTGTAACGGAAAGCAGAAATCCCAAGAGGTCCTTCCATAAAATGATTAGAGGATTTGCCATGATAGTGTAGCGAAAATGGCTAGCAAAAGAGGAGATGGAAGGAAATAGGAGTGGCCTTGGTTCCTTTTTGAATAGTAAAATTAGCTGAAGAGAATTTGCCGTAATAGTATAGCAAGAAAAAACTAAATGGAAGGAAATACGATTGGCCTTTGTTCGTTATTGGATAGTAAAATCAGCTGAAGAGGATTTCTCTGCGCTAATGTAGCAAAAATGGCTTACAAATAAGGAAATGGATGTGGGATTGGGCCTTTGTTCGTCATTAGATAGTAAAATGAGTTGAAGTGGACTTGCCATGCTAGTGTACCGAAAATGGCTAATGAAGAAGGAAATAAGAGGGCTCTTGTTCTTTATTGGATAGTAAAATGAACTGAAAAAAAATTAAAACGATGAAACACTTGAAAAAATTCAAAAATCTATTAAATAAAATATAAATAAAGAAAATGCGAAGATGCGAAACAATAACAAGGTAAAAGAGTCAGCTGCTGATGAAGATAGGCAGAAGATGAGAAACTTGATTTAAAGATTAGTTTGTTTGGATTTAGTTGTGCCGATTTCGGTTATCCAAATTTGCTCGAATTGGATTTCTTAGTTTTATTTGGACTTGCTTGACTTATGGCCGATTTCTTCATCGCTTTATCTTGAGGTTAAATTTATCTGTCAGTTAGAATGTGAAACATAGGATGTGTACGGCCAACTGTACGTCACATTCCAACTGTTAGCTAAATTAAACCCAGGTTAAATATGGTGAAGAAATCGGCCATTAGTCAGTTAGTTTAAAAAAAATGTTGCAAGTCGGTTTTAATTGCGATGGATTCCTCTAGCACCCTCTCCCTATTTGAGGCCTCTTCAGAAGAAAAGTAGGTCGAAAATCAGATGTTGGGGCCTCTTCAGTACAAGACTAGGTCCAAAATCGGTCGTTGGATGCCGCGATCTCAATTATCGCTAACTAGTCAGTTGGGTTGAGTGAGTCAGTTGGCTTAGTTGATTTTTTAAATTCCTATGAACTCCATCCTTTTTTGCAAAGGAAGACAGAAAGAATAGCTATAAAAATGTGAAAAAAGCAATCCACACTCTAAATTGCATTAAGAATTTCGCATTCCTAATAAAATTGTATCAACACAGAGGTACTTGTGTAACATAGAAGAACTTGACACTTACACTTGCGTTACATAAAAAAAGAACACTCAGTATACCTTATGACATTGCCTTTTCTTTAAAAAAAAAATTCATTCGAATGTGTAGCGAGAGCAAAGAGGGTTTACAATGACTTTGGAGCTTTGGTTTTAATATTTTAAGTTTCGGAATAGCCGAAAATTTCCAAGGAAACTTTGGAAGTCAGTTTGAGGCTCATAGATGAAGACTTGCTTGTTTTCTTTGAATGTCAAGAAATCTCTTTCTCTTTCTAATAGGAGAAGAGCTACCAGTTGATGAGTTCAAATATATGTATATGTAGTTTAACCTTCAACTCGAACTGTTTCAAATGTAAGACTTTTAAGTCTTCAAAATGACACTGAAACAAGAATCTCCTTCAGGGTATTATAGCTGCATTCGATTCACCAATTTGGATCGATCTAAATCGATTCAAAAAGATTTTGCACGTTCGATTCGTGCAGGCTTTGCCATAAGCGAAACATAACGGCATAACGAAACTGACCCAGATCACTACTGATCTACTGATGAAAACGAATTGATTTCGGCTACGAATCGAATGCAGCTTATATGAAACATTTCAAACTTCCCGCCAAATAATTTTGAATTGTTCCGACGGTGGAAATGGCGATTCATATAATAGTTTGATTGCCAAAATAAAATCAGAATTACTTGTGCTTGTGTTCTTGCTTCAATAGAGTTCTACTTTGAGGAGCTCTGAAACCACGTGACTTTGTCTTTCGTTATTCCAAAGTTTTCCGTGTATTACAAAGTATGAAACTGTGCTTCTGTTTTCTATGCGCAGGAAATGAATCACAAACAGAATTCAGAACGGAAAAAGATTCGAAAACCGTTCGTTCTCCCACGTCATTGAATTATGATTAGCTCCAACAATGCGAACAGGAGCTCCCTTCATTCAATCAATGCGGCGCAATGCATTAATTTCGCTATTGATTTTTCTAGTTTAAATTGGACCCTTTTCAGGACGTGGACCTCCATATTTCCGCTGGCTGTGCACTCTTGTCTCGGTCAATTTGTTCGCCGCTGCACGCGGTTTACGCTTTCCGAAGGCGAAGCCATTTTCATTAATTCAATAGGTAAATCAAAATTGAAATTAATTTGGACGGCGATTGAAATTGATTTTCTTCCACTGTTCAAATTAAAACGAAACGTACGGTATATTTATGTGAAGATATTCTGTTTTACTCTTTCTGAAAACAAGGAGTCTCTCTCTATGCGTCGTCTCTTTTTGGGATTTGTTTAATATGAAATCTAATTAGTCAAGATTAAAACAAGTGCAAACAAGACGAGTACGTCCTCGTTTGTTTTGACTTTTCCCTTGTAAATCCGTGTTCGCCGTGCCGACGCACTTAGCGAGATTAAAATATCCGAGTGAATGTAATTTCCTGCGACGTGCAACAATAACAACGTCATTAAGTGTATCGTTAACAGATTCTCCACCGCGGTGCGGCTAACGACAATAAAATGCGAGGCATCTTCAAAGAAACGTCGTTAACTGTTAAACGCCTATTTCCGAAACAAGCTTCCTGCGCCATAAAAAAAACCGTCGCGGTCGTGCGAGCGTCAAAAGTGTCAGGACGGGATCCCGAACGAGCTAAGTTCTTCTCGGCGAGGAATGCGCTTTTTGTTGTTGAGGTTCCCCCGAATGTGCGCTTTTTGTGTTGGGTCGTCAATTGATAGCTCTATTTTAGAATCGGAGCGGATTACAAGTCTGGCAAAAAAAGGTCTCTCCCCGAAACTTTGCCAAAGTATACATAGTTCAACAGACTGAAAACTGCCAACAAAAAAAGTACACACTTTGAAAGCAAAGAAAAAAATGATGTCTGATGTTCTTCTACATTCACCGCAGTTTTATTATAAATTCCTTTATGTAACATTTTCTCTAGTTATTACTTCGTAATATACACATACATAAGAAAAGAAAGGATACTCTTCCAGTTGACAAAAATAAAAACTTTTATGAAATTTTATGCGTCAAATACACTTGACTAAAACCACAATAAACAAATAAAGGCCTTCTTTCCGCTATCGTCTGTAAACACCTGTTTACCAGTGAGACTTTCAGAGATTAATTAATCCTGCCTGCCTGCGCCAGTCCACGCCTGTTCCTTAGATTCTATCACGCGGAAAACATTCAAAGAGCGTAGCTATTTCCAGATGCCTTCTTCGGCCGTCCGTCGGGGCATTTTCACACATGAGGCAATTAATTTCATTATTTTTATCGCGTCTTTGACGACGCGTGTTTCGAATTTATTCGAACGGCGATTTGTTAAATAAATAAAATGGAACTGTGTGTTGTTGGACCTGAGTTTCTTTGATGATGTTTCCCAGCACACTCATATATATTAGTTGAAAAAAAATAAACAAATTCTTGATTCATTTCAACTTATACAGGATGTCTTGAAATTAAGTGCAAAGAATTGAAATATGGCGAAAATTAGTTTCTGATTTCGTTCTGTTAAATATATTCGTGCCCTTAGCACCTCTACGTGTGGAAAAGGTGCCTTTGCCAGGTCCCAAAAAAAAATAATCCAAAAGAATTACGTGATCGTGGCTCTCTATCGTCTTCTAATTCACTTGTTTGTAAAATGAACACAAAACCATTGTCACATATTTATAGAAGTTCTCTTAGTGTTCGCAGTAATTCCGAGGGTATTTCTGTCCAAAATCAGTTTAACTGCAGTTTTTTGCAAATTAAAAATAATTTATAGTGTAGTATTATAAAAAGTTACATTAAAAAATTCGACTGGGTTCATGTATTTATAAGATTACGTGGAGGAGCAAACGACATCTTTTGTTGTTTACATGAATCTCAGCCTCGCCCTATACACATGCTTTGGTTTTTTTATGTATTTGCTTACGTAATGATACCTAATCGTTGCCTTGCAGATTTAAGGTTGGGGCTTCTTTTCCGTAAGCAAAGGAAAAGATGTTTCTATCTGTTTCTATCTATTTTTCGCATTTCCTCATCCAAGTCTTTTTGATGTCCCTCTGCTTTTCTTCTCATTTGTTCTTGCTTCCAAGTCACTTCACTCGTGCTTCTGATACGGCAATACAGGAAAGGAAATCGACGATAGATCAAATCTTTATCACGAAACAGCCCCAAAAAATACAGAATGTAGGTTTTTATCTGATATTGATAGATTACAAGTAGACTTATGACTCAACAAAAAGAAAGAAATTGTATGGCGCAGTGAGAAAATTGGAGATGCCGTGTAAGTTGAGGAAGTTGGCGAGGATGACGCGACGCTTGGAAAAACGGAAAATGAAACAACACTCGAAGAAGTATGTCAAAACAATTCACAGTAAGAAAGGGATTTAGACAAGGATATCAATTGTCCACAGGGCTCTTCAACCTGGTGCAAGAGAAAGTGGTATAAAAACAAAAAGTTTAATTTACGGAAGCAAATATCAGTGTCTGGCCTATGCAGACGACATGATGTACTGATAGTTAGATCAAAAAACATAAGACTACGGGTTTACAATTTACGAGTACAAAACAAAATACATGCCGATGAAAGATCATGAAAGATGAGAGGCGACAGATATAGTCATAAATTGTGCAACAAGCACGAAGTATACAATAGAAAAACTCGAACAAATCGAATACCTGCGTTTACATGTAAAGGGGACGAAGAGAAAGAAATTAAAAAAACGGTTAGCAAAAGCCACGGGAAGCTTAACAAAATTATAAGAGCGAAGAACATATCAATATAAACAATAATAAAACCAACTGCGCAACTTGCCTGCGCAACTTGGACAATGAACAAAAAGGAAGAAATGAAGCTTGAAATATGGGAACGAAAAATGTTAAGAAAGATTTATGGAGGTATAAAAATGGATGGAGAGTACAGAACAAGGACAAATAAGAAACTGGAGGAACTTTATAAAAAAAAGGGAGCATCACCCAAACATGTAGCCACAAAGTCTGACGACAAATGGTTGAAGAAAGTTTTATTGTGAAAAGAAGGACGAAAGAAAAGAAAGATACGTCCTAGAAAGAGATGGCTGGAACAAGAAAGGAAGGATCTGCGTGAGGTCGAAGGAACTGGAGAGAAGAAGCCAAGGATAGAAAAAACTGGCAAAGAAAAGTGAAAAACCTCGAGGCCCAGGGCCACTAAGCCTGTAGAGCTTTTCTTGGAAAGAAAAGAAGAGGACGTCCTAGAAAGAGATGGCTGGAACAAGAAAAGAAGGATCTGCATGAGGTCGAAGGGACTGGAGAGAAGAAGTCAAGGACAGAAAAATTGGCAAATAAAAATGAAAAACCTCGAGGCCAAGAGCCACCAAACCTGTAGAGCTTGTACCATCTACTTCTATTGTTTGTTCTACAGCTTTTGACTTATTTTATCCATGATAGTTTTGCCGTCTATTTTCACCAGAAATCTCAGCTCTGCAGTTTCTATTCTTCTTCGTGGATGTCCAAGATTTCGCTACATAAGTTAGAATTGGCGAAGCTCACTTTTTAAATTCTTCAGTTCTTACTTCTTTTGGGATTTCCTTGTCGCCTAGGAACGTAATTTTTCCCCTGACAGTCGTTCTTTCTAAAAAGTCCTCATCTAGTGTTATTGTTGCCTCCAAGTACTTCAATTTTCCGATTTGTTCCAAATTCTCATTCTCGATCTTTTGTCATAGTTTTAGTTCTCTCTTTATTCACGTTCATGTTGTATTTAATCAGCGTCTTTCTCTAATGGATTTTTCCATCCTTCGCAATTATTAATTACCATGTCATCTGCAACTTATTTCGGATGTTTCTGTTTTCTGCATTTCCCAGTATCCAATTTCGTAACTTTTTATATCTTGTCTTGCTTCATCCAGGACTAGAGAGAATAAAGTTAGACTTAGGATACGCCCCTGTCTCATTCCTTTAGATTGTCTAGTAGTTTACAGCTCTTTTGTATATGCTCTGCATGCCTCTTATGCACTTTTCTTGTCTCTACACTGGGAAAAATAAAATGTTCAGTCAACCAAAAACGCATTCAGTGAATCAGTTTTTTCGTTTACCTATTGGCAATCAGGTGTGATCCTTAGACCAACAAGTAAAAATGTTAAATATTTCGGATTGAGAGAATTAAAAGTTTGGTTCAGTCAACCACATAGAAAATGTTTTACATATTAACTGAAATTTGTAGTTGTTTTAACATTTCAAAATGGTTGTTTTAACATGTTAACTTTTAACTCAACATGTTATTTATTTCCATTTTAAAATAACACACTTACGCTATCTACTCAACAGAATCAGTTTAACATTTTATAAATGTTATTTCAACAAATTCTACAATGTTTAGCTGAACAAATTTATGTAGGAGCGAAAATATTTTGTTTGAATCAACGCAGAAAAAGTTGACACGTCAAAATTTGTTTACTGAACACTTTCATTTTTCTCAGTGTACTATTTTCCATATACCTTATTTCTTGTTGTACAAGATTTGGTTCAATTTCTATAATAAATATTTGGAACAAGAAATTTCTGGGCTGCAAATACGGCTTGGAGATAGAACACATTCTATTTTTTTAAGACAGTTTCTTGATTCACTTTAGTTTTTGATACAATATACTATATAATTTAATTTGTCCGAGAAACTGAACCAAATCTTGATGGACGTTATTTAAGGCTTTGGAGATAATCTGTCAAGAGGACATGACTTGGTAAAGAAGATTAATTTTCATTAAGGAAACGACAGCTTTACACTATGTTTTGGAACACCTGTACATTAATATAATTTTCTCTGATAAATCATGGCGTTTCCTTTTCTCTTTCGATACGTTTAGTGGTAGATATATATTTTCCGTTCTCTTGCCTTGCTTCCTAACATGAAATATCAATTGTGTTAAGTATATTTCCTTCTGTGAATTTCCCTCATCACGATATTTTCCTGTCAATTTATATGTTGACCACCAATTTATGTATTACGGTCGTAAAAGTAAAAGGGATACGTCGAGTAAATTGCGACATAAAACAGATCAGAATTACGTTAGCGTTTCCGTCTAGACTACGTGTCTGCTTCGGACTACGTGTGCGACCGGAAAACCCCGGAAAACCGTTTTTTTCCGTGCAAAGCTCCATTAGGTTTCACGCGGTCGTAATTTTTACATCGCGCTTGTATTGTGAGCCCCCCTTAATCGTTTTCTTTTTATTAAAAAAAATACTCCGGAGGAAATTTGAAATATGAACGGCAACAGACGGCGCCGCGCGCGTCATTCTCGCCGTCGCTTCTGTCTCAGACGAACTGCGAAATGAAAAGGGTTCTCCGAAATATCATTAAGATGATTGACACGAAACACATTAAACGATGCTTGGGATTGCATGTTGGCCGTTAGAGGCACGTCAAGGTGTAATTATTCATATTTATCGTTTCTCTTTGTTGGCGGGCGTTTTTCGTTCGATCCGAAACGAAAATAAATTCATCATCAAAAGGCGGGGGAGGCAAACGTTAAACGTTGCTTTTGTCGGGGTCCAAACTCGTTGATCGATACGCGCTCGTTATTCTGACTTAACACGTCATAATTTTTGGAAATGGCCGAGTTTAATGCGCCAATAAATATTATAATCTATCGGCGTATTGAATTATTAACTGCGGTCGTAACAGTTATTGTTTTGGAAACGATCAAAATTGTAGTTATATATGTAAAATCACATTCGCATTTTATAACTAGAATGGATAGGTCAAGTGGGAGGAAGTGGGAATAAAAAGATGACTTCGAAACTGGAACGAAAACAAGGGCGGGCACATTTACAGAACGAAGAAGACAACGAAACGAGGAAAAAGGAGCCAAATTTCTCAAATGTAGGAAAACCAAAAAAGATGAAGGACATAATAAAAGAATTGGAAAAAAGGGAAAAATATTAGAAGAACGTGGGCATCACTTAGAAAAAATAAAATGACTTCTAAAATATATTTGGAAAGCGACAGAAGTTTTTTTTAATCATAAAAGTTTTAAGTGTGAGCCGAAACATCCAGAACCGCAACTTTGACGTTTAATATTCTGGAATTAGTATAAATTAATTGGACATGTTGCATGGTTATGTCGGACTTCACTGAAGTTATAAGAGCTCCGATGTTGCGGAAAAAAGGGGCACCAACAAAACACTCATTTACATTTCTAAAACTGCCGCTGAAACTCAGCTGTTACATGCACACATACATACATATCGCCAGCCAGCAATTTAATTTAACGATACCAACCAACCAACTCCCATGAATAATTTACACATCGGCGTATTGTATATAACGCCCACTTGATTCGACTTTATGGAACGTGCAGGTCCTCGGTAATTAATATACGATCTCTCATGGCTTCATTAGCTTCGCGTTCGGACACTACAGTCGCTATAAAGGGGTTTATAGACAAGATTAAATGCTTGAAGCGATACTCGACAGCTTATTACAGATTTCATGTTTATCTTTTTCAAACTATTTTTACAAAAATAAATTACTGATGAGATTAAATGTTTGATAAGATAGTTTACTTTTCATTTTTGTGTTATCAAACACTGCGTTAACTTTAGTAACTTCACCGTCTTCGTTATAAAAGGTAAAGTAAGTAATAGTGTAAGGCTATATTTTATGAAAGTCGTAAACAGAAGTTGCGTCGTCCCCCTCGACATTCTGCAATTTTCCTTTTTTTGTGTGTAACGACAATAAATTTTCATAAAGGCCCTGCTAATTTTACAACTAAAGATAATTAGCAGGATACTATAGTCTGTTGTATGCCGAGCATCCGAGCGCGATGACAAAAGGAAAAGCTTTCAATATAAATAGCAGACGCTGGTAGGTGAGTGCGAGCAACAAGAAGCTTTTCTCCTCTCAAGACTAGGCGGTCGCGCTGCTTTAACAAGACATTCTTTCAAGATGTTCGTCTTTTTTTGGCAACGTGCTCGGGAAATTCTGCTTTGTAGCATGATAATGAAATGCGATTTTCCCACAACTTGCTCGTTTAGTTGAAAATGTAGAAATATTAAATGAGGTTTCGGAAACTTTGTAAGTTCACTCGAATATAAATTTATTTGAAAATTTTAAAAATCGAAAATTCGTTCTCAAAATTTTTATTAGAATTATTAACACACTAAGGCCCGGTCTTTCCATCTTACTGTTAAAGTTATCCGGGGAATAACTTGATTTCTATGAATTGTTTCCATGGTAGTTATCTGTCAGTTAGTTTATCAAGAGGTGGAAAGACCGACCCTAAGAAGAGCAGAAGTAAAAACCAAAAAATATAAGTAAAGTTTTCGTTACTCTTTTTTTTTAGAATTTGATTCTGATTTCTTAATTTAATTATTCCCAATGATGAAGTAGAAAGATTTTTTTTAGCTTTTACTTAAAAAATGCATATTATTTCCTTTTTCCTTTGAAAAAAGATTCTTGCAACTCTTAGGTCTTAATCCTTTCCATAAATCACTGCCGCTTAAATTATTATTATTAAAAATTTGATAAAGCTACTTTATTATGATTAGATTTCTATTATTTCATTAATTAGTAGGAAATTTGAGAGCGGGGTCCGGACATATTTATTACCTCCGCGTTCGATAAATCCCGAAACCAGGAAGACGTAAAACTCATATATTACTTTCGATTGATTTACTTCTTTTAAATGATTGCCCGGAGGCATCCCGAGATACGAAACTTCATAAATTCACATCACCAACATCAAAGTTCAAAGGCCAAGCACTACTAGGCATCGACAAACATTAATGACGGGAAGGATGATATATTAGAATTCGATATCAGAAGAGAGTTTGAATTTGAAATTTTAATAGTTTAATGAATGCGTCTGAAAACAAATTGATAAATGGCTGGGCATTGTTTTTCCTTGATTATGCAACGTAATTAAAGCTTCAAAGGTGTGTTTAGCAAACAATAATAATTGACCGGTTAACCTTTCGAACTCCTATTCAGTATTATCTATTCCATACAAAGAGGCTCGTAAATTTTCACGCGTGAACAACACTCATTAATGCTGCCTCTCCGTTGATTAAATTAAATTCCACGTGCAGTTTTATGTTGCACTTCGGTTAGACAATGCAAGTCCCCGTCGGGCGTGTAATTCTCTTCGAATTACACGCCTCAACTTCAACATCGACTTCCGACAAGCTCATCCTGCAACTTGACGAGGAAATGAATTTTACTAACAAGAGGGCTTTTTACGACGGCGACGACTCCTGTGCAACCTGCGCTCCTCTTGTTAGTGTAATGATGTCATCAAAGTTAGTCAGTCTGAGACCGACTTCTTATCCCGTTTTAATGGGGATTTCTGTGGCGTAAATAAGATGCTTTCAGAAAGAAAAAAAAGTTCTGCTGCTGCCTTTCAGGCGTTCGTTTAGAATTCTAAAAAGATGCTTTCATTAACATATTTACATCTCGGTTGTAATACATATACATACAAATTGGATTTAGTACTTATTAGACGTACATATATCTCTAAGCCAATGACTTGACATGTAAAGGGTGGATCATTGAGATTCTTCCTACGGAAGTATTACAGTTTCGAGAGTGATTAAATTAATGTGTAAACATAAATTCTAATTGGCTTTTGAATTTATTTTAGCTCTTTAGTTAATTGCTTAATAAATTTATTTATTTTTGTTAAATATGGGGACTATTTTAGGAAATTGAAGGTGGCCTTCATGTATCCACTAGACGAATACTGAAGAGGTTTTAGCAAGGCCAACCAAATTCATGTTAAAAGAATTATTAGAAATCATCAAAATGAAAAGCGAAGATAAGAATGACAAAGAAGATTCCATTAGAAACCGTTGGGTGTCGGGGTTATGGTGTTTCATAAAAAGTTTCCACCCTCTTCTATCCTTCGCTTTATTTTTTGCCTTATTCCACGTCAGACCTCTCTTCTTGATTTCAGGTTTTCTTATATCTACTTCGTTTCCTCTTTCTCTCTCATCCAGCCTTCCCATAACATTCTGACCAAATTATCCTCTTTCATTCTTCTCAAGTGACCGAACCATCCAAGTTATCTCTCTTCAATTTTATATTAAGAATCTGTTCTATTCAGAGTTTCCCAGTCAGTCAAGTCTCGATACCCTTCCAAATCTTCTTAGCATCATTATTTAGTTTTTGGTTTACCATCCAGGATTCACTTCCAAAAATCATAGTTGGAACAAGGACAAAATTTAGGGTTCGGACCTTGCCAATATAAGTCTGAAGGCTTCCACTTTTTTCAAACACCGTTCCGAGATATTTCAAGTTATTCGTTGATTTGATATTATATCAGTCCATGATGATTAGTAGGTCTGCGTCTTCTCTTGGTAGCATCAAAATATCTGATTTATTAAAGTTATTTTTCATTCTATAACCTGTCAGTGTTTTATTCCATTCTTCTATTGCCTTTTAGAGTTTCCATTCTTCTATTGCCTTTTAGAGTTTCCATTCTTCTATTGCCTTTTAGAGTTCGTTTTTGTTGTGAGATGTTTATGTTTACGACAACTGGTTCTAGATTGCCTAAATTCTTTAGCCATTGTATCAGCAATTTTGGAGATTTCATCCATGGCAGTTACGAAAAGTATCGGACTTCGTGTGCTTCCTGTCTTACCCCTTTTGCATGTTTTAAAAGCTTCCTCAGTTCTCACTAGGTGTTAGGTATCTTCATATGCATGTGCTTTGGATGCTTGATCAATGCTTTTGAAACACCTTCTTTTGTTAAGCTTTTTCAAATACGTGTGTCGAATGCTTTCTCTAAATATGTCGGCAGTGCAAAGAAACATTTTACCATTTCCCCCTTGATCTCTGCCTATACATAATTTATTTAATATAGGAGTATAATATCCAAATCCTAGGTACTTTGGACCTCTTCTAAATCCTGCTTGGTTTTCTTCTATTTCTTTTCTTAGTCTTCCTTTTTTTTTCTTAGTCTTCCTTCAATTATCCTTCCATATAATTTCCTGCTGCAGACAACAATGCAATTAATTTCTCTTGTTACTCGCTTTTTTTTGTATAGGGATTATGATCTCAAGTGTCCAATCTTTTGGGATTTGTTTCGTGTTCCGGGCCAAATTTAATATTTCGTGCAGCATGTACTTTAACTAAACGTGCAGCGTAAAATAGATTTAAGAAATCTTAAATAAAAGATTATTTTCTTACGCCGACTCAATTCTAGATTGTTTCCAGCAACAACGTTCTACCATCAAAATTATCTTCCACATAAATAATGACAGGCTGCCTTACGTAAGTGATTTCTTGTACTGTTATTTATACAAGGCGCTCTTGTATTGTCCTAGAATCTCACGATGTTGTTCCGGAAAAGGAAATCTAAAAACAAAGCCTGAACTCTGGCGATCGTGTGTTTATTCAGAAAGGAATTCTAATTGTACGAAGTGATAAATATGCAGATTGAAACTTACGCGATAGGAAATCTGTACTACATCATCGTTTTGCGTTACAGTGAAGTAGCAGTGATTCTTTTTGAGTTCAAGCGCTCGGGGGAAAAAAAGCGTAGCCCGAAACCCGTCCGGACGGATCTGTTTATCTATAACTGTTGGTGACGACGAAATCTCTGGTGAAAAATAATCGCGTTAATATCCTTTTGCACTTAGCCAGCTCGTAAAGATAAAACCGGCCTGAAACATTTATACGATTGGAGAAGATAAAGTATTCATCGAATTACAGGCATCAGTCTGTGACACAAACCAGGCGTTGTCAGGTTCTTTTTTATGAATTCTTTCGAGTGCGCGACGTGTTTAAAATAGATCGGTAGGTAACAAAATGAAGATACCACGTGGTAAAAAAAAGAGAAAGTTTTCAGAGACGACTGCGATCATAGCCTACATACATACGAGACACATTCACATTAAAATAATTTTATTTTGAATTATTAATTTTTTATCACGATTGTTACGAGTTTAAAGTTTTGTCGACTAATTTTTTTTTAATCACGTGGTTTTGCTTAATGCTTGAAACTTTGCATTTTAAACGACTGAAATTACTCAGACACAAATTGACAAATTCAGTTTACACAACTCAGCAGCACACAGCAAAACTACTTAAAATTAGTCGACTCTATTTAGACTTCCGAAGTAACTTTCCGCTACATATATTTCAGCATGTTACTCTATGACAGCCAGCGACATTTCGAGCTTGCGGCGGAGCATAAATACTCCGAGTTAATTCAAACCAAAAGCCGAAAGTGTTTCCAACTCCGCAAGTTCCAGCGATCCGCACGTGATGGTGACAAATAAATTCGTTTCTGGCGGAGGAAAACCCGAAGAAGATTATAAGCTAAAAATCATCTTTGTATACATATTCAAAAAGTTACTAAATTATTTTTGTCGTGCATCTTTCGTGCATTGATGCCAATGATGTAGTTGTCGGAAGTGTCAGTTTTGCGCAGCATTTTAATTTAAAAAACAAAAAAAAAATTGATGCACCATTAGGTCGAATTATCCCGGAAAACTGCGATTGCCAACCTAAACGTTTTATCCTCGCATGTAAATGATTTAAACTAACCGTCAGCTAGTCGACCGCAAATGCCATTTTACATAGTAAATTAACTCTATTTCGCTGGATCGACAATGCCCTACCTATCTGTCTCGGTAACGATGCGGTCACCGCCGAACACTGAATAATTACACGCCGGTACGTCCACAAAGAACGCCCAGACGACAAACAATCTGATACGTGGAGCTTTTCAATTACGACCGGGGAGAGCTTTTTATTAACTTACTTTAATTTGCGACGTCCGCGGTTTCGCTCTCCTGGAGGGCTTTTTACCGCTCGGCTCGAATTACATCAGTAAAATTGGGAGCGCATTTTGCATTTTATGCATTTCATTTCGGTCCGGAGCGAATAAAATTTCGCGCAATTACCGGTGCACCGGCGGCTCAATTGACCGAACACTGCGAAACTGAAATTGATATTGATTCCAATGCAGCAAACATGACATTTCGAATTTCCGGTTATACTCGTACATAATTCACCACGAAATATCGACGAGAGCACCTGCCATCAGATGAAAACCAACCCTGATAACCCCCCTTTCTTGCTTTGACAAGTAAATAAAAAAGAAGAGAATTTAAATAATTAAGAATACATGGTGATTCTTGAATAGACTGACAAGAAAATACAGACAAGAGAATTTAATTTAATAGGGAGAAGTCACTGCGCTACGTTTTTTTTTTGTTGCGTGTTGTTTCATAAAGCAGGATAGGCGTCCTCTCTTTCTGCCAATAAATTCCTTCCGAATCTTCGAAGGCGTTCTCTCGGTATACCGAACGCGTTTCGCCAGCGAACTCTATTTCAGAATAGTGTTGCAAACTGTAGCGACTACAAATTCCGTAGCGACGTAGCGGCGCGGCGTCTACCGCGAAAAAGCCAAAAGTAACGGCTTTTTACGATTATCCTTAAAATTAATTAAAAATCACGAGGTAATCAAGTGGAATGTTTTGTTTACCTCTGACTTTTGGCGTTACTTACTAATAGTGACTGTATCAAGTGGTTTTTGTAATTTACGAAAGTGACGGTGATTAGTCCGCATTCGTTTCTTGCAATATATTTTTTGTACTTATTATACCGTGAGAGCAATAAAAACCCTTGGAATTTCGAAGACTTATCTTAAGGTACCGTTCCATTTGAGAGTAATTATTGGCAAGTAGCTCTCTCAACAACATTTCGAGAGCTACTCACCAATAATTACTCTCAAATGGACTAGCAACTTTACATTAAATAAAGTCGTCTTTTTCTAAGTCCTCGTCGTTTTGCTGAATGCCCTCGTCTTCCTTCTAAACAACATTAAATTTTTAACTGTTATACAACTTTTTAACTTACATACATAACGAGTGATCAATATCTTTTCTAATTAAGTGGCCTATGGAAATAAAATCGTGTGTCTTGGATTAGTTCATTATTGTTTCAAATACCATTTGAATTGTTTATATTGAATAAATGACATTTGAAAAAATGAATTAATGGAAGACATACGATTTTCTTTCCATAGGTCACTCGATTACAAAAGATATTGATCACGCGTTAACGCTATTACTTTTTAACGTATGAAGCTAACAAAGACAACAGAACCATATTCTAAGGGTATCATTAACTTTTTATTGCTCTCACGGTATATGCCTGTATTATAATTATAAAAGAAAAGGAAAACATAAACGTATCAGTTACTGAATTTTATTTAAAGAAATTGTTAAAAAAATCGTTATTTGTGAATTTTTATTATTTACGTTAAGTATTTAAATTAAAAATGTAGCGACTTTAATGTTTGGTAGTGAAATCAGCGACTTTTATTTCTTATTGTAGCGATATTTCACTCCAAGAGCTTGGCAACACTGCTTCAGATATGATTGCAACGAACAGAAGAAACAGCGGAGATTCCGAATGCGTTTTATTACCAAAGAGAGAACGCCTATTTGCTTTCAATGAAACAAAACGCAACAAAAAAAAAAACGCAGAGTAGGAAAAACGCTCGCATAACTTCTCCCTTACGAGTTACAATCACATATTATACAGGGTGTCCCGTAGCATAATGTTACAACTCCACCTGCGTGACTAGCAATTCAAACTAAGTAAAAAAAAACTCCAATGAAGTGTCTTTCTCAAGCAATCCGTTTCAAAAATAAAATAAAATAAAAGAGATGTGGTTGCTCTTAGCACCGTATCATTAGCAATTGATGAGGGGAAAGTAACCGCTTTAGTATTAATTGACTATAGTAAAGCATTTGATATGATTAACCATGAACTACTTATTACGAAATTGAATTATTATTGCCCGGATTCAAATTTCATAGCTTGGATCTCCGACTACCTCAAAAACCGTATGCAGAGCGTAACTTTAAAAGGAGCAATATCAAAAGGGAGAACTATTGTTAGTGGAGTCCCCCAAGGTAGTATATTAGGCTCCATACTCTTTTCACTCTTTGTCGCCGACCTTCCTAAAAATTTGACGTGCGATTGTAATATTCACCAGTATGCAGATGATGTTCAGATCTACATCAGTGGAACTCCGAAAAATATCAATTTAATAATTGAAAAGATCAACTACAATTTGGAACTTCTATCTACGTGGTCCGAATCCAATGGTCTTCGAATAAATCCGGACAAAACAGTAGCGATGCTGATTGGCACAAAGTCAACACTTGCTAAAGCGAACATTTCCAGAACAGCTGATATTGTTTTAAATGACACAGTGGTGCGGATTGTAGACAGTGTCAAAAACTTAGGTGTAATTATCGATCAAGAATTAACATTCAAAAAACATGTGGCGACTAAATGTAATGCATCGTATTTCAAGTTTAAAGCCCTATACAGACATAAACGTACTCTCCCTTCAAGAACTAAGTGGAATTTGGTAAATTCGGTTATTCTCCCCAATTTAGATTATTGCAGTGTTGTGTATTACAATTTCTTGACTAAAAACTTAAAAAATCGGCTACAGGTGCTCCAGAACAATTGCCTTAGGTTCGCCTACGATTTAAATTATAAAGAACATGTTACTACGTATTACAATAATCTGAATTTGTTAAAACTCGAGGGCAGATTTGCCTGACAATATGCGTGCATGCTATTTAAGTTATTAAGGTGTGAATATCCCAAATATCCTTTTAGTTCTTTAATTAAAAGAGGTGATGCACATGCTGTGAATTTGAGAAACAATAATATGTATAGTACACCGCAACACTCTACACAAAAATTCGAGAGTGCATTTTTATGTTGTGCCCCGAAGTTCTTAAACTGTTATCAGGATTTCTTTGCTAATGTACACACAATTTCTTCTGTTACTGTTTTTCGAAATAAATTTATGAGGACATTGTTAAATAGTCAAAACATCTAATTTTGTGCATATCCTATTCTTTAGTGTTATACATAATATGTATGCTCAATTTTGTTTTCTTCTCAGGTACACCTGAAAATCAGCAATGCTGAGTCTGTACCTTTTGGATGTAACATATTCTGTTATTCTATATTTTAGTTATTACCTTATATTTTTTTGCTATTGTCATTATTTACATTCAATAAATCTTATTATTATTATTATTATTACAATTTTTAATTAATTTTGCATCCTCAAAAATGTAAAAAAAAATATATTTCAGGTGTGAAATGTGTGAAAATAATAAACTTCACTTTCTGTTCACTTTTAATTTTTTGATTGCCTTTAAAAAACGTCTGGAATTTATTTACTACAACAAGCAAAAGTACCCTAAGAATAAGAAAATATTGTTAATTATTGTTAATATTATTTTGTGACATTTTTCTTTAAATTTATAAAATGTCGGGAATTTATTTATTTATTTAAATAGCTGAAAGTTCTGGACGAAAACATTAGTTTCATTATCTGATAATTTTAATTTTTTTTTTTAATTTTATAAAACACCTGAAACTTTTTTTTATCTATTAGGGGACGTGCTTAGAAATTTAATGTTATTTTTAATAATTATCAAGATAACGTTTTCGAATAATTAATATTAAGGTAGCGTAAAAAAGTAATTAAATAAATTGGAACTGCTCTACAAAATTAATAAACATGGAGAAATCCCAACCGCTTCCGGAGGTGGTCGACATATATCAAAAATAATAAAATATCTATAATTAAAATGATAGTGATGTGATGTGTTTAGCAAATAACGGGGGACATTTTCTACATCTTTTGAGGTTTACACATTGCCGAATTTTTGAAATACATAATTTGCAGTATTAGACTTTTTACTTCCTTCGAATTGATGATTACATGGATGGAGAGGTGACATTAGGTGAAGTTTAAAAAACTGTAAACATAAAAATTAAACACCCTGTGTTTCTAAAACGAGCTGCTTTAGAACGAAACTTTTTTAGAGTTTTTACTTAGTTTGAATTGCTTGTCACGCTTATGGAGTGGTGACATAACGTCAGGGGACAGCCTATATAATACATGAAGTTTAGTTTCCAAAATAAAAATATCAAAAGCAAATTACACTTAAGACAGCAGAAATACAGCTGCATTTATACATTGCAGAATATCTCAAACGCCGCACGAAGTCCACAAGTCATTGTTCTTTAGCGTCTTATTATATGCGCACTTTGATACCTACATACAGGGCGACTGACAATTGTTCCGCAAAAAAAAACTAGTAACAGAATGTATGTCACAGGTTACGAGTAAAATTGTATGGAAGAGTTTATATTAATTAATTTATCCTCAGTAAAAAGTCAATTTTTTCTTATTACTTTGCTCAAGAGCAATCTCTACGGAATTTGTTTAAGGGGAATTTCTTCTCACAGCTAAACGGTTTTTGTAGCACAAAAAATAACTTTACGAATACTAGAAGGAGTGTGCCCTTTGGCACTACCTGTAAGCCAATTTTTAACGGACTCTCCGTGTCGTAAAAATCTCCCAATTATATGGGTGTTCACATGTGCTACCAGAAAAATTTAAATTTTTAAATAGTGTCACTACATTTAAAACGGAAATCATACCTTTTGGATAAATGCCCATATACACTGAATGAATATTTTCATTAATGAAATGTTTCAATCGCGACATATTGCGATCACTTTTAACATTGCATTAGGATTGACAAATTGCAGCTAGTTTGCTACTTAATAAGTAAGTCATCCCATACAAGGCGGCCAAGCATGCTGTCAAACCGACTTGCAACAAGTTTTAATTAATGTTGTTTTAATATTTGTTTTACATATTGCTGTGTTATCTGGACCCTTCCAGATTTTAGCTTTTGTTGTAAATTTTCTCTTTCTGTCCCACGTTGGTGAAACCAATTTTATGCAATGTTATACCCGACATTTTGGATGCCAAATTTATTGCTGCGTTATGGTATCTCAGAGTATTTTGCAATTTTTTTCTATTTCTTATTTTGTTATTATTATTATTCTTATTGCTTTCTTACTTCGTTGTTTACTTGCGTAGTCTCCTGCTGCGATAGTGGACTTTGCAGTGTATCTCGTAGACCAATTCTTGCTTGTAGAGTGTATTTGTTGTGTGATAAACTTTGGATGTAGATGGCACTCGCGAGCCTTCACATTCAAAATTATCTGTGTCAGTGTGTGTGTGCGTGCGTGTGTGGGTGATTGATTAATAAAGAAGATGTTTCGTAGAAATAAAACGACGGTTTATTTGTCCAATTTCAAAGAGTTGCACAAACAAATTTATCCCATGAAGAAGTCCGGAGTTTTAAAGAGAAAAAACTTGATATGTTTGGACGGTTTTTCACAAAACCGTCCTAATACCTTACTTACATCAGATTCCGAACCGCGTGCTTGACTGCCCCGTACAGCGGGCCTTGCGTGTTATAAAACGTGACCGGGAACCTTCACTTACGGTAGCTACACGGCGCCCTCACTTGTTCATTTTCCGAGCTCCTTACTACCTACAGTTTCCTTCTAACATCCGGGTTGTCATGACATTATTAAATACATTTTTCTAATATTTACAATTCTAAACTTAATTTCTACTTATTTACATTTCAAATATTCTAAATAATTTATTTATAAAAAACATTTAATTTTAAATCGCCTATTTCCAAAAATATTTACATAAACTAAAAATATTCTGAAAAACAAGTTCGAATTAAATAGTTTCGCAAACAAATTCCCGTAAAATACATATAATAACATTACTCTCAATTTACTTTATTATTTACAAAATTATTTCTTTATGAAACTTAAAAAAAACATTACGTGCTGCTCATAAACACCGCAATATGCTATTTGTTTTATACATAGGTACATTATTATTTTTATTTTTTTGTAATAAAAATCCGACATAAATAATAATGTAATTTAATTGAATTGAACAATTTACCCAAAAAGTATGTTACGCCAATGGGTATGGGATAAAACGCCTACACACACATTGTGTAAACTATAAGGGCGTTGTAAACGTTTTATGATATTGCAGAGGCTACAAAAGCTGTAAAACTTGTCCGTGAATGCAGTTACGTTGTTAATCCAGCTGATGAAAAAGCAAAGCATCGTGATCGATAGTCGTATTATTTGTTTACCTGTCAAACCTGTGATTTGCATTTGTCAATAATTTCGTAAATGTTTTTGGAGCTCCTATTTTAGTTGATCCGTTTAAAGGTCAAGTTTACGTTCGACGCTGCGCGCCGTAACAATCATAAAACTATGATGACTGTATTTATTTCGTTCATCTGCTGTTCTATTTAACGAGGCACATATTGTCGTTTTGGGTATAATTTATGATTAATTATATCTCTAAAACTAAGTATCACAAAATCTTTAAACCATTCGACAGCTTCGTCAGAAGTGAAAAATATTTTTCACTTCTGACGAAGCTGTCGAACGACGGCGAAACGTTAAGTGTTTTGTGCGCTATTTAGTGTCCGATTTAAAGATTTTATGATACAATTTTCATTGGACAAGAACCAACTTTAAATCTAAAACTAAGGTACATAAATTTTTTTAACGTTCTCCCCATAACAGGTTTTTCGTATTTTTTGCGGAACAATTGTCAGTCATCCTGTATAATTAAATATGTAAATTTAAATTGTTATAAATGACTTCTGTTTCCATCGTAAACAATCATTAGATCACCTGACAAATACTGATGATTATTTCTAAAAAGAAAACAGCCGTTCTCTCGTTCCCAGCTAATGTATAATCTGTATCAATGTCATACTCGGATTCGGCTAATAAACATACTATTTTATAGGTTTATTTAAAACGTCGCGTTGTATTTCTTACGTAGGACACTCACAGACGTCCGCGGACACAAGATGTGATGTGATGCGTTCGGTTGAATTCGTGGGGGGAATTTGAGTTTATACAAACAGATGACATCTTGCGTTTGAAAAGCGTCTGTGTGTGTCCTCCTTTAGGCTAAGTTGTAAAATGATTTCAGGGTAAATTTTTAAATACAATTTTTCCTATAGTCTGTGACATCAATTCTCTTACTACTTTTATTTTTTTGAAACGAACCGGATTGACCCTGTATTGTTTAGAATAATAAAAACAAAGTTGTTACAATTTAAAGAGAAACGTGGCCGGCCCGTGGGTGCATACAACACACGTATATTAATTAAAGTTATGATTTGCGTCGTACGTGCTTTAAAGAATCAAGTTTTATGTAGTCGTTTATTTAATTTATTTAAAATTCCTTCCTGGAGCTCTTAAGTCGTACGGCAGCATACAAAATATTTCGAGGAATTAGGTAAATATGCCATAAAATCTGAGTCGCATGTAAACTTTTCGTCTCTGAACCTATTTCTAAGCACTCCGATAATATATTAGAACGCCATTACATTTATAGAAGCCGTAATTCAGAAACATCTAAATATATAATTACTTTATTACCCCTAAAATATTTTAAGGCAAATATGAGATCATTAATAAGGAGACTACTAAAACTTTACGGCATTCCTCGTAGACACAAATTTATCCAAGTTGATGTTGATATTCAGTAAAAATTCGAGCGGAATGCACATCGAGTGAGTTTCTAGTGTGTAAGTACGGAGGCGTCATTGTTGGCTTTAAATGGAAGACGTAATGCGTGCATTTAAAATTCAAGCCAACCACCGTTAACTTAATAATGTATTTATTTACATACGCGACGGATTTCCCGATAACGCACGCACATACATCAAAGTTGTTTTTAATTAATTCGGGGGGAAAATCGCCGACCGAGATCTGTTTCGTGCTGACATTAAGCCGCTTACTCCGGCGGAGCTTTTACACTACTGTTATTACATGGAAGCGCGCATGGATGGATCCTATTTCGTTGCGTTTAATGGAAATGAAAAATTGATGTTTCGCGACGTATGTCAATACACGCTTTGTGTCTACTCTTTTAGTATTTAATGTGATTTTGAAGCGCCCCCCCTATATCGGTTGCATGTTGCAACGTTCGCGTCGGTATTATACGAAGGTTACTCAAAAAATAAAGCAAGAAATTTAAAGTGATCTGGGATTAATGTGATTAATTTTGTAGACATAAGGGCAAAACGATCCCATGCAAGTGAACTTAACCACGATGGATTAACTTTACGTTGCTCTTAGGATGTTAAAAATATATGACGACAATTTGTTTTATTCCCGAGAAATCCCCCGGCTTATGACCAATATAAACGCACTTAAAATTCTGTTACTGGTTTACTTGAAATAAAACGACGCTTTAAAGAGGCAGTAAAAATAAAACGTATTTGTGACACAGAGGACGGGAAGAATACAACATTTGTTAAGCGCTCTCTCTGTTAAAAGTGGCTTCTTTAATAAAACATTTTCCATAAAAAATACAAACGATTAGTGTCGTATCGCATCGCGTTAAGCTCCTCTTATAATCCATAAGTAAGAAAATTTAGAGGCCACTTTTAGTTTGTTCGGTTGCAGCAGCACCGACCGCATGGACCGAGAGGAGTATGCATATAAAACGGTTATTAAAGAATTATATCGTGAAACGTGCACCGACTTCGTGACCGGAGTCTGTAAAATGCGTAGCTCGCCGAAGGATCGGTTTCGGTCGTGATCTGAAATTCCGGACTAATTAAGACGCTAAATTATCACATTATCAGCATCGTAAACATCTCCGGCGTTTTCATAATTCCAGAGCGTAATTAATTAAATTTTATGAAAAGGGACGCATTCAAGCCAGATAACGGTCTATTAAACGTTAAGTCGTTTCGAATGATTTATTCGCGCTACAGTTTTAAATGTACGACTACGAGCACGGTGTTACGACGTTATCGTGCATTTGAATTTTAATAATTCATGTCGTTGTTAATTACGGACGCGTGACGTATATATTAACTAATTAAAATCATTTTTGTAAACAACTTTCACTCCAACGTGTTTTTTGGCAAAGGCAACACACATACTTGAAAATGTATTCACTTTATTATTATAAATAATCCAGCCTCCATTTTACTAAAATTCTAATATTATTCGTACTTGTTCTCAATCAGAAAACAGACCAATGATGACCAAGATATTTTGAGATTAAGGTCTCTTCCATCTTAGTTAATGATTACCAAGAACAGATCACGCTTTTGTTATAAGTATATTTTTCCTTGTAGGTACACAGAAAGCTCCAACCTTTTCTAATTTCCTCAAAACTCAACTTAATAAAAAATATATAAAAGTACAGTCGCACCTCCATAACTCGAAACTCTCTGTAAGTCGAAATTTACTAATGTCCCTGCACATTGTGTATAATTGAAATCTCTTTCTTTAACTCGAAATTTCTATAACTCGAAGTATTTTTCCGGTCCCTTGAGATTCGAGTTATGGAGGTTCCACTGTATTTGATTTTTAACTTTTCACAAATTGGGAAGTCATTTTGATATATTTCTTTTTCTTATCCTAATTTTTTGCCTTTTGTAAATCTTAGAAATTTCCATAACCCCTCGTCAGGTGTGTTTCCATCGAACGTCTTCTCCGTAATCCAATATAAATCATCAATAGGTCTTTTAACAACTTTACCAAAAAGAAACGTGATTGTTCTTTTGGTAGACCGAACAGCCAAATTAAATCATTTTAGTTGTTTGATCTCCTGAATGCTTTATACAGTCCCCATTCCCACTTAGTCTGTTCTGTCTCTTCATTTTGCAAACGTAAAGAATTTATTTTTTCTGAATGTTCTGGCAGACCTGCAGTTTCCGAAAGTTACCAGAACTACCTTGTAAGGCCCGGTTTATCAATCACAAGTTAACTCTAACTTTCAGTTTGTTCCCATAGTAACTACTACGAAGACAATAATTTTTGTTATGATAGTTAACTGAAGGTTATCTTTAACTTAAAGTTAACTTGTGTTTGATATACCAGGCCTAAGAGGTCGATTTGGTGGTAAACATATACATAGGTCAGCTCCATGAAACTCCAGCATTTGTCTCTACTTCTTATGTATGTAAATAGTCTTTCTTCTTTGTTTTAACAAATGCAGTGCAAATTCAGACGAACTCTGATAACCTGTGAGCAACTAAAAATCAGATTAGAGTCGGCGGTGCAAAGAAAAAGTATGTCTATTACTAACGCGGCGTTAGGCTGATCTGACAGTTCATGAATGTATTAGATTAATTATTCAGTTAATCACAGACAAACATTTTCTTTGCACCGCTGACTCTAATCTGATTTTTAGTTGCTCACAGGTTATTTGGCACCATATTTATTAGAGATTGTTTCTTCTCTAGTTGTCTATATAAACTTGTTATATCGCGTTGGCCTAACCACCACTGGCTATGCGTTTATCATGAAATGAAGGATAGAATAGTAGAAAGCGCATGAGTAAACGAAATAGCTACATCAATCGACGTTGCCGATTGATAACGCGGGCCATGCTCCGGCCGCAGCATTTCTACCTTCGCACGCAACATTGTAATATCTCTATTTCATTTACACACAAGTTTCAATGAGCCTCTCCTTCATTTACTCACAATTAACCGTATACCTAGTGGTGGTCAAACCAACTGTGTATACGAAAAGTAAAGGACAGATCTCATAACACACCCTTGCGGCGTCCCTGTTCTAATTTGTTTTAACACCGAATGAGCTACTTTTTCTTCTTCTTTCTCCTTAGTTTTGAGAATCTTCCTTAAAGTCCTGAAGATATTGTATGGAGAGAAGTTTTTTTTTTTTAATTTGTACACTGAGAAAAATGAAATAGTTAAGTCAACAACTTTTTGAATGTCAACTTTTTGTGCGTTGACTTAAATAAAATGTACTTGTATCAACGGTAATATTCTTAACTGAACATCTTGGAAATTGTTGAAGTAACACTAAAAAAATGTTAAACTATTACGTTTGATTGAACGATGTAAATGTTTTCCTTAAAACGAAAGTGCTTAATATGTTAAATCAAAAAGTTGAAATTTCAAAATGATCGTAAAGTGCTGTTGCTTTTGTGTGTCTGTTTTGATTTTTTATTTAACGTAATAAATGTTAAGTCAAGTAAAAGCGAGGGTTAATTCCCATATTAATAAGCTATCGAGTTCCAGATGGCGCCTGCTAGAACTTCACGTATATTTACTGCCTGTCCCAGCATAACCTTGTTGTTCGACATCGTTTCTTAAACGGATAAGTCATTCATATTTCGAATGCGTCCGACATTATAAAGTTCGTTGAGGTTTATTCAGCTCCTCTTGTCACCTCAACAAAGGTTGAAGGGTTATCTTACATTGGCAGTATCGCAAAGAGGTGAACATTTAATTGATGTTTCCCTAAACGATAGTAGAGATTGAATTGACTCTACGCTTTTATTAGCCGTACTGAAAAATTATTTTAAACATATCAAAAATATAATTTTAATTCCCTAACGGCGTTCAGACAAATAAAATATTTAGCAATTTTAACAATCTAAAGTTCTTGTATCAATCTTCTTGGGCATTAAAGCAACTAGAAGGATGTCTTCATTGTATGCTTGCCTCAAATAAAATATTGAGTTGATTCAATCTAAAATATTTAACATTTTTTGACTGTTGGTTCAATGACCACGCGTGATTGCTAATAGGTAAACGAAAAATACTGTTACCTGAACGTGTTTTTGGTTGACTGAACAGGTTTATTTTTTTCAGTGTATATCAAACACTGAGGGCCGGTATTACCAACGTTTTAAGGAGACCTTAAATTTAATTCGTGTTTAGAATGTGATTGACGTTATATAAACCTAGCAGAAATATCACAATCTAAACACGACTTAAATTTAAAGTCTTCTTAAAACGTTGGTAATACCGGCCGTATATGTGTTATCGAATGCTTTGTTATGGGTGAAAATCCCGTTAAGGTCATTTTTAATATTGTCACTCACCCTGTATTCCGAAGTAACATGCGCGTTATTCTGCCATGCGCATTTCATTTGTGCGCCGTTAAACGAGAATCTTTGCTCGCAATACGGAATTGCTTCCATCTCCCTCAGACTCAAGCGTGTCGCACTCTCTTCTTCTATCAACTCCCCTCTTGATATCTTCTGTACGCCTGCAGTCCTTCGTGGCTCGTTGCGGGGTGTAGACATGTTGTTGTTGCCTTTAGTGTGTTTTGCGATTTCATTTGGCTGAAAACGCCTGGAGATGAAGTCTAACGGTACTTTAATTACCGGATTTTAAAAATCGTCACCCCTGCTTTTATAAGTATTGTAAGATATCAAGAGAGGGGTTGATAGAACAAGCGAGTGCATCAAACTTAAGTCCGAGGGAGACGGCAACAATCCATATTGCGCAGTAAAGACTCTCGTTTAACGATGCACAATTGAAACGCGCATGGCAGAATAACGGACAGTTCATGTTACTTCACAATACAGGGTGACTGACAATACCAAAAATGATCTTAACGGGATTTTCACCCGTAACAGCTTGCGCTGCCTCTAAAACAAAATCGATTTTCTTGCAAAGTTTTTTTCAAAAATATCTGATATGTGACTTTTCGGTTGGAACACCAAATACCAAAGTTTACAACAACAATAAATAATTGACTTTTCAAATCAGCAGCTTTTGTTCGACTAAGGCCTGGTCTATTCATCTCTCAGTAAAATGCCAAATTATTACTTGACAAATTAGCGAAATGCATTTGCCTCTATTTAATCTATCCAGTATCTTACTGGCAACTTAGGCTCGTTCTGTTCATCTCTCAGTAAAGTGCCAAGTTATTACTTGACAGAGTAGCACAATACGTTTGCCTATCTTTAATCTATCCAGTATCTTACTGGCTGCTTACTGAGAGATGAATAGACCGGGCCTAAATTTTTGGAGCCTGATAACGTTCTTGGAAAACTGTTTTGAGAACTTCTGGAATTATCTTATTAAACTTATGTTAGAAACTTCTTTTGGAGAGATAGAGCGAATGTTAAGTGTGTTGTGAAGTCTTCGTCTTTATATTATTCTAAAGTTCCAAAAAGTTTCTTCTCAATGTTTTACTTTCCTTTGTCTTCTCGTTTCTTAGCCCACCTTTCGCCTTTTTGCTAATTAGACGATTCCTTATTAATCTCTTTATTATCTTAGCCATCCTTCAGTGAGAGATTTGTATTTTAGAAATGCAAAAGGGATGACTTTTTAACCACAAGAATTTTTTTGAAGAAGTGCAAACGATTTGTCGAAATCCACATTTTCATATCGTCGGGTTACTGCAAAAACAAGCTAATTCCACTTGTTAATTCGGAGTTAAGTGCGTCATTAGATTAAAAAATGCTCAAAAAACTTACAGAATTTTTAAAACCATATAAATCTAAACAAAAGGTTAAGGCGGGAGAAACAAGTGGCCGAAATAATCCAACTGCATTTAATCTGCAATTTAAACTGACAAAGGACGACTTCTCAAAAGTTACACAAATGGAGTTATCTTATTTTGGCAGTAACCCGACTATATATCTTTAAATTAAATTCATCTTTCCTGTAAACAAAGTTTCCTGCCTAACCTGTCCCTGAAATTCTGCTTAATTTTGCAAAAAAATTAATTAATTAATTAATTGAAAATAAATAAAATCGATGATTATAACGCAATTAATAAATAGAATAATCTTAATCTTCATATTAATGAGAGATGCCAATGAGTGTGAAGAAAAAGAAATTAAATCGAACATATAACAACCAGAAACAAGTATTTTTCGACCTCTCTGCGTTCAAAAGTCAACGACTTGTTTACGTAAAAATAAAAAACACTTTTAATTACCAGCTTTAACTCCCAATCAGCCGTCATGTCCGTATAATTTTCGAGCAATCAAACAATGAATGGGGCGATAGATTCAATTACGAGAAATTCGTGTTTTCCTCGTAAGAGCCCCTAATTAAACGCATCGTTAAATTATCACGGATTCACTGGAAACATTAAAATTATTTATCTCGGGTACGACGTCGTAAAATAAATCAAAATCAAATAATTTCCGAGTCCATCGCATAGGCCATAATTCGAACTCGACGAGAAGAAAAAAAAAAGGAGCTGGTGCCACACGAGTGATAAATAGAGCTAAATAGAAGCGGAGCTGCCGTAAATAACATATAATTATGTTATTATCGAATTTAAAGCGAGTTTCGTTCTCCGAGCATAATTGAATTGTCGGCTTCGAAATGAATTGTCGCGTACCGAGGACGATAACATCGAGAGGAATTCGAACCGCTTTAAGAGCTAAATTACAATATACATAGGTTGGGTTATTTATAATGTATATTTTATAAACACATGCGCTTAGCATGCCCAGGTCTTTATCTTAATAAATTACACGCTAAGTAGTAAAAATGATTACGGCTGGGTAATTTATTTTTTAAAAAATGTCGTCGTCGGATTAGCTCTACCTACACGCGCTTTCGGATATGCTAAATAAATCGTCGATCGTCTCCAAATAAATGAGATACTAATTTAAAGTGCGTGGATGATTTCGGTGATGATTAATTCTCTAATTAATGCGCATTGCGTAATTGCGGCAATTATGTGGACGGAAAGAATTACGACTGTGTCTGTAATACATCAGAATTTGAATTGGGACATCAATCACGTATAATTAAAACGACTGATCGGCATCTGAACATTTGTTGTTGCAATAGAGATGAAATCACAACAAGTAAACATCTTTATCATTCAATATAAATGTATTTAAAAGAAAACACAATTTTTTCCCAAAGTTATCAATAATATAGTACAATAGAATACTTTTAGAATCATTTTAGAATATGCTTTCTAAAGCAAACGAATTTTTAACATTTTTCACAAAAAGTATAAGGGGTAGTGACGTTAGTAAAAGTAGACAAAAGTGCTCCTCTACTATAACAACTATGCCATAATATGACTGCACCGGTGACAAGATACTGGTTCATTCTGAAGCAAGTTTTCGAAAATTATTTTCTGTCGGCATTTATTGTTAAGTGATATTATACTAAAAAATAAATTGCACAATCGAGATTAGTAGTTGTATAGCTATGGGCGTTCTGGCTCATTTTCTTGAGGAGAATTAACGTTAGATATCAAATGAGTATGTATGGTTGCCTGTCGTTGCTCTGACAGACGTTCGGTGCGGGAGGCGTGCTGACGCGATGGACAATAGGCAACCAGACATACTCTTTTGATAGCTAATGTTAATTCTCCATAAGAAAGTGTGCTAGAACGCCCATAGCTATACTACTGAGACTTTTATTATTTATGTCATTGATTGACCACAGAGCTGACGAATATAACTCGAGTTGAGATCTTCACTTCTGATTTGAGGAAGGTAAACCCGCGTTTAATTTAACGAGCCAAAAATAAAAACACGAAGCAACTAAGGCAATAAATCCCCAAGCAATTTAAGAAGACTTCGACAGCCCTCACGAGGGTCAGTCGCATAATCCCCGGTCCGGTCAGATAACGAGCAAAGCACTAATTGCACGGCCAAAATCATGGATGGGAAGGTCGTTTCCGCTGGCGCGTTTTCATTTTGTGATGCAACGCCCAAATTGGACATTGTAAATATCCATTCGGGCGTCGTGGGTAAATGCGCACATGTCACATGCGTTATCATTAGTGCGTTCGAGTCGGTAATCAGTGCGTTGATGTATGGACGCTTCAATCGCGGCGCTGCGGTCGTTATTAATGATTTCATTGGCCGGAAAAAAAGAATCGGCGCTGTTTCAATTTATCACTTGAGTGAATGGGGACCGGCCGCGCCGATAGCTCAAAGCGAAAACTTCAAAGGTGCCAAAACGTTGGGAACCCAATTGTCATTTATAACGAAGTATTGTGGCGCCCGGAAAAACTTTTCTTTGTGATTCCAATATTTAGTCTTTTTTAAGTGGAAGTTACCAAATTTGCTCCTCCTTGCTTTTACTCTAATGTCGGCTTCACGATGAATAATAGAATTCTAATTTGAAACACCCTGTGTAAATCATTAGGATATTTGGGAGTCTTGGCGGATTAATAACGGCTGACGAACTTTCACGAACCGAAACCCCCTTCATCTCGAGCACCTGCCTCTAATTAGAGGACTCATTAATTAATATAATGCATCATGAACAAACAGCGGTTGCAGGAATAGATTATTGTATTTAGCCCGTGACGTATCTGGGCTATTAATAGGGCCCTGTTATTATGTATTGTGCGTGAAACGTTGGCAGGCACCTTAACAGTTGTTAACCAAAACTCATCTCCTGGATTTTGCAAAAGGAAACAAATTTTCTTGTTTGCCTTAGTTCTCACGTTTATAACACCCCCAAAATTATTTTGAAAGTCTAATTAATTTTGCTGTGGACATCCGAGGCTGAAGGAGCAAAGCAATTTCTAAAATTGCCGAACAAAATAATATAAAGTTCCGAAGACAATATCAATTTTCTTACGACATGAAGTTGAGGGCAACTTCATCTTCCACTTGCCAACAGACTCTCTTAAAACTTTGCACTTGCCAGTTAAGTTGAGGGGTTATCAGAAGCACCCGCGTTTATGTTATTTCAAGGCTTCGACAATGCCCTGGATTGTTGATGGTTTAACGCGCTACCGACCGTATCAATTCAATTATCGCGTTAAATAAAGTCGTAATTTTGATTTTGCTTCGGGTTTATCGAGTTAACGAAGGCCGAGATTAATTACGGCAGCCGTCTCTCTGTCTGAAATTGAATTAAAGAATAATAAACAGTTGTGTGAAGAAGAGTAAAAATTGGTTAAGTTGTAATGCAGAGGAAAAGTCGAAAGTAATGTTTATGTGTATATGTACAGGGTAAACCATGAAAAACTTACTCGTCTGATTTACTCAACATTTTTCTTAACAGTGAAGGAAAAATGCCTTTACAAATTATGCTACATTTTCTAACCCCAACTCGTCCAAGGGTGTATCAGCATCAACTGTCCTTTCTCCACTCATTATTCTCATTAATGGTATTCCTACCCCTTATCTACTTACTATTAGCCCCCAACAGGTGGAATTAGAATCGCATAGTTCTTGAAGGCGAAAATACAGAGATAACTTTGGAAAATATTTAAAAGAGCGAATACATAAAGTTTCCTTACGCAAATGTAACGAGTTTTTGAAAGCAAAGAATGACCATCAAAGAGACTTGAGTCTTTCTGAATACATGTAGCTTATGAGGACGAAACAAAGAACAGTGTCATCCACAAGAAAAAATTCCCAAGAAATACCTTTACTCCAAACCCCCTACTTAAACCAAGACGTTCCAGTGCACAGAAGCAAAACAAACAAAAAGATTAAAAGATTCTGATATATTGAGGTAAGAATATGTGAAGTGAAATTGGCAGCCCCCTTTGTAATGTTTTCCTTCTAGTTTTGCCTCTTCTTTAGTTTTGCAAATTATTCAAGCAGACCACACTCTTCAGTGTTCCAAAGAAGAAAATCGCACTTCTTTAGATTAAAAGGAGTCATCGAATTTCGCTCACAGTTCTCTCTCCCAACAGCCTTTGCAGCCTCAACTTGTTGAAAGTATATTGCAAACACCTTCCTCCGATAAGTAGAAACGCAATGAAATGAACATAATGTAAGGAAAAGGTTAGTTATTCATTGCATACCCTATACAATCGGAAATTGCTTTTTTTAATTTTAATATAAAATTGATCACTAGGTGTCTTGGTTTCTTGCCCCCTTCTTACCAAAGTGATTGACTCCTTAAGTCAGTAAGGGTAAGTAAATGAAGAAGTTTCGTCTGAATTGTAGTACATCTTCATTGCACACAACAATTTATTACTATTAAAAAGTTAATCCCGACCTACAATTCCTCACGCACACCATTAATTGTCATAAATATTATAATTAAGGCCCCCCGGTTATTATATTAGGCCTTTCATTATTCAGCATTATATCAGAACCTTATTAATCCTGTACCAGTTTGTATCAAGGCAGGCTCGCTGCAGGCACGCCACGATGTGTTTGACGGATACGGGGGTGCGTGCCGTACTTTCCCCTTAATGTTCGCGTGCATCCAGGTGGAATTGATGACCCGTCTACTTTCAAACTGCCAGAGATTTTACCGGCTTCTCAAGACAGACAATAGCATATCACGAAACTATTATTTTCTCTATTAGGCCCGTTCGGTGGAGTGGCAGTCAATCAGTGAACGTCGAACGATGTTATTTATGCATGTGTGTAGCACAAAGGGGGTGGGTTTCCTGTTCGATATTAATGAGTCATAGAAGTTTTTTCTTCTACACGTAGTTTGTGGATGAATAAAAATCTTCTTCTTCCACCACTCTGATATTTCTCCCGCGACCATTTCATGCGATATAAATATTCTTACTACTGCAGCACATAACCCATTTTAAAATTTCTTAAGACATATCACCTCTCTCGTTTCTTGAATTTCGTAAGAGCTTCCGGCCCATTGAATGTTTCATGGCACCATCGTAAGTCATCCCTCATTTCGAGCGTTTGTTTCGCAGCGAAGAACCTTTCTTCGGGCGTCGATCCAATATTCATTAGAAATGTTTTATTTATTGCGATACTTTGGAATTACACCCGTGGAATACTTCTGGAAATTCGGCGCGGTATTAATAGGAGCGGGCGTCCGAGAGTCGACGGCCTCGTAAAATTAGGTTTTATGGTTTAAACAAAATTTGGGCGAGTGGTTTAGTGGAAATTATGCGTGGGTGGTGTAAACAAAACACTTTCGTGTTTATCCTGTGAAGGAGTGATGATTTAGAAACAAGTTTGAACGACGTGCGAATCTGAAAGTGTCTGGAAATTTCTGGCGCTGCTGAACCGTGATACTTCAGTGAAATCACGAGCAAAAAGCCTACGATTTATTGATGAAAGTGTTTCAGGAATGTTTAAAAATACTAGGGAATTTGAGAAACAGGTTTCATGATTTGGAGTGGGAAGGCAAAGGAAAGGTAATCAATTGTTAGAGAAAAGAAATTTACAAGAAGAAGAAATTGTTCACATTTACTTGGTCTAGGAACGGAATGTGGAAAGTTGCTATTATGGAAAACTATTAAATGAAAGAAGTGGAATCATTTTCAGTAGCGATTTTTCTTGGTCATTTAGGGATTTGTGAAACACGTTTTATGCACAGTGTGAACTTTGGCGCCATAGTATTTAGTGTCGCGTTTTCTATTGACTGCTCTAGAGTACTCTAGGAATACCTAAGGTTAAAGTAAAATAAGAATACTCTGAAGGTGCTCTAGAGTAGTCAATCGAAAACATTTTAAGTGTGTGTATTTTCATTCTAAACTTGAGTAAGTTAATAGAATTTATAAGACGAAACAAAGTTTACTGATAAATAATCTTCATACGTTATGCTTGACCTTTCCCTTGTAAAAAAAAGAGAAATTTACTCACGGCAGTAAATTTAATTCGATACGCATGACTAATTTGATTACTCGTGTATTAGTAACGTATTAATTAACGAAATTACCTCAACTAATAGTTCGTAATTGCCTCGAATGCAAACTAATCCCGTTAGCAGTCGTATCACGTAAATAATCACACGTAAGATTAATTCTGACTTTCTCGGACACAATAAATAAATCTCAGCGGGGCTAATTTGCGTGCAACATAATCCGTTATTGCAATTAAAAATGCACGGCGAGGAGCGCGCAATTAAACTTTTCAGTAGATTATATTGTCGGGTTCCGCCTTCGCTTATTTACACCTAATCATGTTGGCGACTCATTAATCTTAATTCTTCTTCTTCTGCTGCTTGCCGGCCAGACATGGTTGGGGAGAACTGTAATTAAATAAACAGCAGAAACAATCAGTCTGGAAGCCCCAAGAAATTAAGAATGTCCAGCAAGCAGTAACGAAGCGAGGGTATTTAATGTCTGTGTTCGGACGGACACAAAAAAGCTCTCGACGTTCGTTTCTTATGTTTGCAAATTGAAAGTCTGATTTATTACTGAGTGTAACAAAAAAAGCAACAAAAATCTTTTAGGGATAAGTACACGTAAGAAGTAGATATTTCGACGTCACACCTTGTTTTAGGACCAATGATTTTTTTTCCTTCCAGATGCACTGTGACGAAGTATTTAAGTAAATTTAGCGATCAGGGTACAAACTGGTCAACTAGGTAAATTAACCTAAAAATCTTTACATAATACACATCTATGGATATAGACAAATAAAGCTTCCATTATTTATTAATAACCCTGAAGTGCTATACTTTTTATGAAGTAATAAAAACCTTATTCCACGAACGTTGGTATATAAACACCTACTCGGTGTGATTGCGTTTAAACAAGGGTCCATGATATGCAAATTGGCGGCAGTAAAACGGCGTTTAAAACGAAATTAAAAAGAGCACGCGAATGATACACTTCATAAAATCCGGGCGCGTAATAATTCGCAAAAGCCGAGAGAGATTTTATGTCAGCACATTGTTGTCTGTTACTTTTAGCCAGGTTATTTCGAGCCAGACGCGTTTACGCGCATTCCAATTCTCCTTTAATTTCTGCCCATCCAGATTCTTGTGTTACAGGACGAGTTTATTTGCGAAGAGATGATAAAAGCTCTTAACGCAGCCAGTTATTTCTTTATCGCGATAAGAACTTTATTTGTTTGACTAATAAGGATTAGTGGTATTTCACGTTTTGCAAAAAACTAAGAGGCCATTTTAGAGTGCTTTAAAACCCACGCACGTGAAGCTTTGGTTGAACTCGTCGTGTTTTCTCAAGCGATGGAATTCAAAAAGAATTCCAAACGAGCATCCCCACAGACTTGCCCGTATACATAGTTCGGTTCAGGAAAAAAAAAAGAAATAGTTTTTACGGTTCTTCAAGCATGTCTTCACGTGTGCCTGAGATCTTAAGAGTTCACGTAATTAGCTCTCGTCGGCCCAATAAATTTCGATCGAAATCCGGCCAAAATAAGCAAGTTCTGTTTCTGGTTTTCGTCGGGAACGCTTGGGTTTATTTGTACGAAATAATCTCCGCCGGCGATGAAATATTCAAGATAACGGAAACAAAACGGCGAATACAATCACATTCCCGATTGAATCCGATTCAGAGAAAATTGCCAAGAAATTTCAATTTAGCTTTGATCCACGAAGTCCGAGCGGAGCAAAGCAAAGCGGAGGCCGCGGTCTCAGACTTTCATAACCGCAGAATTTAATTAACCTTTATGCCGCTACCGAACATGGTATATAATATAATAACGCGTAATTGAAAATTTTAATATTTATTGCTTTTGTATGCGGCCGAACAACCGTTACGCGGAGCGCAATTTTTTCCTTGTTTTTTTTTTTTCGTCTCGTAATTAAATCCCTCGCGTGTAGCTTTTCCGATGTGGGACTTTCACCGTAAAACAACAGGAGTTTGTGCGTGTAAATTAGATCGAAAAATCCACGGGGCATTTGCATTTTTGCAAGATAAGAAACTCATTTCCGATAAGGCAAAACTATTCGACAAAAATACAATTTCCAGTTGATCGAAAGCTTTCATAAGATCTCATAAGAAATTAAATATTATAACGAATTCAGGGTTCTCAAAAATGTATCGTAGTTTAAATTAAAAATACTATCCACAAACGCTTAACCCCCCCCTCCAAAAAAAACACACAAAATAACCAGCTGCAACACAGCAAATAATAACTGCTTTACTAATCGCTATTAATCTAAGTAATAAGTGATTCAAAGTGCACGACGGGTTCTATTTATATAGAGGTCCTTACATTCTCGGATATTCTACAGCCCTTTATAGAGAGAGTGAAGACATGAAGTGGCAGTTTGAAAGATTAACGGACAAACAGCTGGTCAATCAAAAGCAAATTGCTCTCTTTATAAATGGATTGGATTTAGTTTATTTGATTGGCCAGCTATGCATTTCACCATTAATCTTCCAAACTGCCACTTCATGTCTTTACTCTCTCTCTCTATATAAAGGACTTCTGGCATATTCGAGTACCATCTGGCATTCGATTCGAAAGTTCTCTGGAAAAATCGTAAAGAGAGGCTTGCATATAGCCTTTAGCTTTATTTACTTTATAATTTTATTGGATACCCAGACGAAAGATTGAGCAATGGGGCACCCAGTGCTTAATCCTGGGGGAGCGCAGTATACTTATGTTTTGTAAACAAAGAGAAGGGGGAGAAAAATAACTAAGCTACCGAGAAATTAAAAAGAGACTGTCTTATGCACAAACTACAATCATTGGGTGTGCCACTGCCTTAGACGCGCACATTTTGGAAAATGGGAAGGAAAATGGAGAATCCATATGAGCATGCCAAAAAAAGAAAACCGCTCAGCTTATTGATGATGTCTTTGCGGTTCCTCCAAATCGTTAAGGGGGGAAGTAAAATTCTCACTGCCGCTCACCTCATTTCAAGCAAAAGGAACGTGTAATTTGTAAGTGAGGAAGCGAAAGTGAGGTGAGATAATTTTAGAAACGCGTTTTTGTTGATTCCATCCAGCGTTTAATAAACGAAATGTAATAATAAGATTCAATTGAATCGTGCTTCTATTTATTCGCATTGTACGGTTAACGTATTTGTTCGTTCCGTAACGGATATTATAGATTATTGTAAGTGAACGAGCATATCCCACAGCCATTCTAAATAATTCGATCCAATTATAGATATCGGATATTGCAATGTTGGCCGGCCTGGAGATATCGCATTGAGCTAGGATTATATCCGATCAGTTTGTTTCTTGTGTCAATATCACATCTTGTTAACTTTATTACGGCTTTCCGAGATGTGTCATCGGCCGGCGTTCTGATTTTGACAGGCGGTTATTAGCCCGGCGATGCACACGTTAAATGCATAACGGTGTGTGAATCTGCTGTCTTTTTTTTTTGAAAACTGCATCCGACAGAACAGAACGTTGCCTGTTCGGTGATTCTAAAGATATTTTCAAGCCTTTGAAGTCGCCCGGAGTAAATAATATCATTTCGCTAATGATTTCCGCAAATGGGGCATTATACTGTTTGTGCTCGTTTGTGCCGGATTTATTTTGAAAAATGATCTGCTCTGTTACGTCACGCTTTGTGGGAATCTGCAGATGAAAGTAATGGATAATGACGTGTTTTTTTTTTGCTTTTTTAAGGTCGCTTTTTTAACTTTAGAAGCTTGCCCCGGTTATTTTTGTGCGCTACGCCGGGGTTAATACATAGATGAAAAATGTTTTCATCTTGACGGAGACAAAACGCAAAAAAAAATTAAAAAACAAACCGGTGTGTCTTGAAACATTTCAATTCAATTACTCTTAGTTGTACTAAGTAATACAAAATTCTGTTGATACATTTATTTACGCAAAATAGAAGAAATTCTTTTGATACTTTGATGAAACTTTGTGATAGCATTTTCTGATTGTTATTATAATTCCATTTGACTTATGTATTGTTTTGTCTTTGCAGGTCAGTACCGTTCTCCTCGAATAACAGAACATCCGTCCGACACAATAGTAGCTAAAAACGAACCGGTCACGTTAAATTGCAAAGCCGAGGGCCGACCAGAACCAGACATAGAATGGTTCAAGGACGGCGAACCCGTGCGGACGTCGAACGTGGACAAAAATTCGCACCGCGTGCTCCTCCTGTCCGGTTCTCTTTTCTTCCTGCGGACGGTTAGCAGCAAGAAGGAGCAAGACTCCGGCGTCTACTGGTGTGTGGCAAGGAATTCAGCGGGACATGTCGCCAGCAGAAACGCAACGCTACAAGTTGCCGGTAAGTGCCAATATTTCATTTTCGAAATGAATCCTACCCTAGGTATTTATCAATTGGCTAAGCAAACAGTTTCGCAATCCGTATATAGCGGCACGATATGAAACAATAGTGCAGTGCGATGTTTATTTTGTTTGCTCGGCATGTGGAGGTATGCTTAATAGATTCCCGGAAACTATTAACGTTTATTAGCCAAGAGTCAACAGGCGAACCTATCCTTTGTTGAAATTGATACATCATGTGCAAATTGTTTTATTATGAAATGCAAATGTCAACGTTTATAATAAATATTATTCCGGGAATTTTAAATTCTTGCATTACACAAGAATTCGAATTAACTGGGACACGTCTTAATAACTTCATCTAACTCAAAGATTTGTAAAACGGTGCTTCTTATACCGATTGTTTTTAGTTTTATTTTATAGACAGATCATTACTCAGTTCTTAGGTCCTAAAACCTAAATCGAATCTGTCAATTAATTGATTATTCAAAAGCAAATTTATCGAAAATAGTCGATTACTCGAAGTTAATCGAATATTACAATCGAAACTTATTTTATTTATTTCGCTCCAAAATAAAATTTAGATTTTAGCGATGTCCATGTAAACGAATTTCAATTCTCTTTGGAGCTTTTTCACTCAAAAGAACTTTTTGTTTTAGAAGCTTTCTTAAGACAAAGAAAAACGAGGACAATAAACAGTGTTAAAGTACGCGGTTTAAGTGAATTGTTAAAAAAGACATTAAACGTAACGAAAGCAAATAAAAAATGATTTAAGCGCAGCCGTTCTTTTCGGTTGATGAAGGAGCAGCAGTGCAACCAACGCACACGTGGATCCATAAAAGACCGCGAATGTTTATTCCGAGCTTTTTTTAGGATTTTCCTCGTATGTCGCTTAGTGTTACAAAACTTCAAAAAAAGACAAGACTAATTCGATCTTGATAGAACACAAAAAAATAGTGAAGGAAGTCAGTTATTAATCCATTCTGTTTATTAGATTCGTCTTTACGGTAAGTTTGACATTTCTTTCACATTTTAGTAGTGTTGGCTAGTGAATCGTGATTCAAATCATGAATCCACTGATTCGATTCCTGTGAACCGACACACTGAATTCATTCAGTGAATCGAGTCAGCATTACTGTATCGATTAATTGACGCTGAATCGAATCATTGATGTTGAATCGAATCAGTAAATCAATGGGCGCATTCGGGGACGCTCAGAAATTTCCCTGAATGGACAAGCTGACAGACCGCTGAAAGAAAGCCGCTGAGATATTTACTCAGCGTATAAATTGTAGGCTGAGTTCCTCAGCGCTATCAAAAAAAAGTGGGGGCATAATTTAAATTTACCGGTTGAACTAACCTGTCATTAAACGAATAATGTTCATAATTTTGCATTGTCATCATTATACAGGGTGTTAATAAAAAAACTGTACACCGCTTGGCAGGTGATAGTAGAGGTCAAAACAAGAAAAAAGTTCTAATAAGCCCATATCCAATTCTCAATACAGGGTGTTCACGCCATGTGTTCACTCTTCTAGAATTTTTATTTTTTACATAAAATTCGGGAGCGATAAATTAAATAAAAAGCTGAATTTTCCGACATACCACTGGCCACCATAGAACTTCCGGTTTCGCCGGAAGTGATATCAACTTTCTTATTTTAAATGGAATGGCCTGTATATTTTTACATATTTGGAATCTACAGATCATTGTGAGTCCGAATATGTATCATTTGGTAATTTTGGTTTCCATGACAACGAAAAAAATTTTTTTTTTGTTTTTCAGTATGCAAAGCTATGTACGGTGTATTTTCGCTCTAATGCGACCAAATAATTCGAGAAAGCAACTTCTTTGGTTGCACTTTGGTTTATTAACATTTTTACAGCATGTGAAATTTTCATTAGGTCGTAAATTATTTTTTTTTAACGGAACTTATTTAAAAGACACTGTTTATGCCAGAGAAATTAATACAGAAGGTGAATTTTGGCAGAGAGTTGTAAACGCTTGTCAGCAACTGAAAAATCAAGTTGCTTTCAATCAAGTGCGCGAGTTTCTTCGACGGCGACTGCAACTTTGTTTACAACAGCAAAGACGACAGTTCGAACATCTTCTGTGATAATTTTAGTGTGTTAAATTCGTTATTGATTGTTCGATTCTTTTTTAATTAAACCATACTTCAAATGCCATTGAATATTGAACCTGGGTTTATTATAATTTTTTTTGTTTTGTTCTCTGCTATCACGTGCTAAAATGTGTAAAGTTTTTATATTAACACTTGTATACCGGCAATGGCTTATTTTTTCAGTTAAGCTGCCACATGCCATCCCAAATTTCATTGCAAGAGTTGATAAAGAGTTTAAAAAAATAACCCTCTATTTGGTGTCAGCGTATTTAAAAAAATGTTTTATTAAACTGCGCTAAAAAACGCAAGAAGTTCCGTTAAAAAAAATAATTTAGTTAATAAACCAAAGTACAACCAAGGAAGTTGCTTTCTCGAATTACTTGGTCGCATTAGAACGAAAATACACCATACATAGCTTTGCACACTGAAAAACAAAAAAAAAATTTTTTCGTTGTCATGGAAGCCAAAATTACCAAGTGATACATATTCGGACTCACAATGATCTGTAGATTCCAAATATGTAAAAATATACAGGGCGTTCCATTTAAAATAAGAAAATTGATATCACTTCCGGCGAAACCGGAAGTCCTGCGGTGACCAGTGGTATGTCGGAAAATTCAGCTTTTTATTTAATTTATCACTCCCGAATTTTATGTAAAAAATAAAAATTCGAAAAGAGTGAACACATGGCATGGACACCCTGTATTGAGAATTGGATATGGGTTTATTAGAACTTTTTTCTTGTTTTGACCTCTACTATCACCTGCTAAACGGTGTACAGTTTTTTTATTAACACCCTGTATAAATAATCTATAATTCACCATTATCCATATTTATAGAACTATTACAGTCAAAACCAATAGATTAATACTATATTTAAGGTTAACATAGGCAGGGGTAAGTGAACGGTTAAACTGATCAGTATTCAATTTTTGCAGTCGATGATTGGTCAGGTAATTTATTCTGACCGTTGACTTGACGATTGATGGGATTGACCGTTTATTTAACTCGCCCATATAGTAAGTCAAGCATGTGAGACAGCTGCAATTCAGAACTTCATTCAGGGAATCACTTAGAAAACGCTGACTAAATTACAGCTTAGCTAAGCCGCTGAACGTCTCTGAATGCGCCCAATGAAACCATGAATCTGCTCGGCGTTATTGATTCAATTAATTGTCTCGATTCACTGATTCGATTCAGCATCGAATTCAGTAACGATGAATCGATTCAGCGTTACTGAATTGATTCAGTTTTCGCTCACCTAAATCGAATCAACAGATCTATGATTCGAATCACAATTCACTGGCCAACACTAACTCTTTAGTCAAAGATTGATCAACGGATTTCAATCAATTCGATCGAAAGCTCTTGTAAAAAATAACGTCAATCAATTTACTGTCAGCTAAAAGACTCTTACTAACTAAAAATGATCAAAAATGTAACCGCGTCTTTAAATTCATCGTTTGCAAACGTTTCGTCCAGCTACGCTTAGAACTTCTTCAGCGTCATTGCTACTAAGCTTCTTGCTGCAACAGCAACATTCAGATAGGTCGAAAACTCTAGTAAAGAATAACGTTAATGCATTTACTGTCGGCTGAAAGTCTCTGTCAAACTGAGAATGATCAAAGATGAAGCACATCTTTAAATTTTTCTTCTGCAAGATTAAAAATTAAACCACATCATTAAATTCTTCTTTTGTACACGTTAGATCTTCAGCATACTTGCTGCTATCGCTACTGATCTCTCTGCAGCAGCGGTGCTTAATTCGGTCGAAAGCTCTAGTGAAGAATTTACTGTCTGCTAAAAGACTGAAACTAAAAATGATCAAAAAGTAAACCGCGTCTTTACATTCTTCCTTTGAAGACGTTTCGTCCTTCACTACGGTTAGAACTTCTTAGGCGTTGTTACCACTTCGCTACTGAAAAGCTCTAATAAAGAATCATGTCAAACCGTTTAATGTCTGCTAAAAGACTCTGACAACTGAAAAATTACCAAAAATGCTGAAACCACGTCATTAAATTCTTCTTTTGAAGAACCTTCGTACAGTTACATCTTCTTCAGAACCCTTGCTGGTGTCATTACCGACCTTCTCTAGTTATCAAAGCAGCAGCACTCAGTTCGATTGATTTAGGCCCAGTTTTACAATCGTGGAATAAGAACGGAATAACTGTTCGCCACATATCCTTTAATGTTCCTCCCTATGTACGTCACACCTACGTCACGTTATACCAATAATAATGCTTATCCGACGATTGTAAAATCGGGCCTTAAAGGGGTCTATTCTGTAAGCATTTCATATCAATTGTTATGCTTGCTATAATTGATATGTAACAAGCGTAACAATTAATTTCCTAAAAACCGTATTCTCTTCAATTGATTGTTACGGCATATTGAAACGTCATTGGTGGATTGCTGTGGCTGCTATGGTTACGTATCAATTCACTTCTCTTCAATTATTGTTAGGTATCAATTGAAATGAGTTGGTGCTTACAGAATACAGGTGAATGTCTGCTAAAAGAGTCTGACAACTGAGAATGATCAAAAATGAAACCAAGTCATCAAATTCTCCTTTTGAAGACGTTTCGTCCTTCGCTACAGTTAGAACTTCTTCAGCATTGCTGCTACTTCGTTACTGAGCTTCTTGCCCCAACGGTAGCACTCAGTTCGATCGAAAGCTCTTGTAAAGGATAATGTCAATCAATTTACTGTCTACTAAAAGATCCTAACAAACTCAAAATGATTAAAAATGAATCCGCGTCATTCAATTCTTCTTTTGCAGACGTTTCGTCCTTCACTACGGTTATAACTTCTTCAGCGTCGTTGCTATTTCGCTGCAATAGCACTACTCAGTTCATTCGAAGGCCTTACTGAAGAATAATGTACCTAAATCGATTTATTGTCCGCTAAAACACTTTCACAAAATGAAAATGATCAAACCCTTAACGATTAAGAACGCCAAGACCAAGAGGACCGAGAATATTTTCCCCAAATCTGCACGACAAAGCGAAGCCAGAATCAGTTTGCTATAATTTCAGGGCAACTTTGTGGATATTCAAAATTTAATAGCGCTTTCGATTCACTGCCCTAAAGCGATATGATAGTACCTCGATCCCCTATTATTACTTGAAGTTAAAGCAAGATGAGAGCGCTCGGGGCAAATAAATCGAAAGCGCTTTAAAAAAGACTTTGGACAACCTATAACTACATACATGCTTATGGTAGTTTCCAACTTTATCAAATGACGAAAAGTATCCTGTCTAATACCAACAGAAATGTTTGCCAAAATAAAATAATAGGAGTGCCATATTTGATTTGGCTTAGGGCTTTCGGATTGAAGCTTTCTTTTCTCCTTTTCTAGTTAATGAATGAAATCATTAATGAAGTATGTACATAGAATGAATTTACCCTTTTCTTTGTATGAAAAGATTTTGTAAGCAACAGATTGAGAAGATTATTTATATTCTCCATCGTCCGGTCCTATTAAACCCGATGATGACGATGACATTTACGAAACACTTTGATGTTAACAACCACCGGATATTAATAGTACAAAACGCTATTAAACGCAGTCGCCCTCGTAAAATAACAATGAGAAAACAGAGTCTGGTAAATTATGATGACGATGCGGTAGGCTACGTATAAATAATCCGGACGATCCGTCTCCAGCATTAAAATTTCAGAGCGCCAGTTTCAATAGCACATCATCGGGAGAACGTGAAACCGGAAACTGCGCCGGTGTTTCCGGATATACACACATACGTCCAACAATAAATAGTTCCTTGACCCCATTGCCACACGTATGTTAATATTGATGCAACGAAACCGGAGAGGCTCTAGGTTTCAAGCTCCCCCAAATTGAATCGAAGCAAATGAATAAAAACAAATGTTGCAGTTCGGAGTTGATGAATTTCAATGGAGATTATTTCGTTGGGACGATGTGAAATTACACACGTGTCTATAGCGTGTGACATGTGCAGTCACACCGGCTGATTTATGATGTCCGAGCATTCCCATTGTCTGGTTTTATCGAGCGTGGATTTTGTGGAAAGTAAAGTCGCTTACATCCATCAACGTCAGTCAGTTCGATGTGCAATGTTGGGGAACACCTCGTACATCGGAAGTCCCGGGTCCTAGGCTTTTATGATGTTTGTTTAATCGGAAAGTCATTTTTTAACACTGAGCGATGAATTCCATCGCTAGTGAAAATATTCTTCATTTTGCTTAAAACTTGTTAGAAATTCAGATACTTTAGAACAAACAAAACTTTCCACATACATCGCAGGTGCTGCGCAAGAACTTTCTTGCTGCGAAACTTATAACAAACACCGGCAGGATCTTCGTTAAATCCTGTCGTCCTGCCTGTGTACGTTTTCATACCTACACAGAAAGCAGTAAATTAATCTAATTTACAACACTGAAAGTATGGTTGGAATTACGTACTTCCTTATTCCCTCTTAATTTATTAGAGATTGAAAACGTGTTCCTCACTCGCTGCGTGAGCCCATAATAAAGTTATCCTTCGAAGGGAAGCGTAGGCATAACAAGCTCCAGGACCAATTAGTTTGGCGCAGGCTTTAATGACATAATGCACACGAGATATGATCGATTATATCAATTTGTCAGAACATAAGCAGCGCACATATTCATTACTAATCCATAAGGGTCCTTTCATGAATATGGATGACTAATAGACAATTAGGCGCCTAAAACTGAACTACCGAACGCACACATGTGACGCCGCGCCGCCTTTTACATGCGTGCACGTGTGCGATCGTCGTAAATGGGCGGAACGAACAAAGAGCCCCATGAATTTCGGAAAAAGCGCGCCGAGCAGATGTGCTTTATGCCCCCCCGAACTCTCGTTACCGTTATTGTTGTTGTTATTATTAGCGGGTACGGAATTCGCGTTTGATCTTCTCGGTAGAGCAGGCAGCTTGGAGTTACCGAAATGCTAATTACGCGGTTGGTTTGCTCAGTAAACAAAATTTGCACATGCGGATATAACTTTGGTAATTCCGTGTTTATCTTGCCTCGCCGTGTGTGTTTCTATTAGAGGCTTTTCATTTTCCCCTTTGTACCCTCTACCTCGACCTGAGGATATGTTGTGTTTATAGTTACATAATCAAATAGTAACAGAAATTTTAATAAGAACAAATAAAACTTACGCTCGCTTCTCCGATCATAGTAAACATTGGGGGCGGTATGCGAAAAGGATACAAAGGCACACTCACCGAATATTATATGTGAATGAGGATGATCACTATACCATACGCTTAAACAAACGTCCACCATGGTAATTTAAAATTGTTATAACAAATGTTCGATGCTTAGCGAGACACAGACTAGTACGGCGAAGAAGCGATTCTTGTGTACGCATTAGCAAGTCACGAGTAGCTCGAATACTATCGGCGGCGTTGTGGATACTCATTGTTAAGTCATTTAATGTGTTTATGAAAACGGCATACACTATTTGCTTCCTGTGACCTCACAAAAAAACATAGGGATTTAGATCTTCAGACCTCGGTAAAAGTCACACCCAGCTGATTCGCTGTAAAAACTTTATTGGAGTAGATGTGCTTTACGGGATTTGTTTAGGAAGGTATTTAATTTAAATTTGTTTTTCAGAATATTTTAAGTTTATGTAAATATTTTTAGAAATAGGCGATTTAAAATTAAATGCTTGTTATAAATAAATTATTTAGAATTTTTGAATTGTAAATACATAGAAATTAAGCTTAGAATTATAATACGTAATTAGAAAAATTTACTTAAGAATGTCATGACGACCCGGATGTTAGAAGGAAACTGTAAGAGTAAAGAGTTCGGAAATTGAATAAGTAAGGGCGCCGCGGCCATGTAGCTACTTTAGGTGAAGGCACCAGGTCGCGCTTCATAAGCGACCGCCGGAAAAACGGAGGCAGTCTAGCACGCGATTCGGAACCTAATGTAAGTAAGGTATATTGGCGGTTTTGTGAAAAACCGACCAAACGTAAAAACTTCTTCTCTTTAAAACTCCGAACTTCTTTATGGGATATATTTGTTTGTGCAACTCTTCGAGATTGGACAAATAAACTGTCGTTTTATTTACGTTTTATTTCTACGAAATATCTTCTTACTTATTCACTCACAGACGCGCGCGCACATACACACTGACAGATAATATTGAATCTGAAGGCTCGTGAGTGCCATCTACATCCAGAATTTATCACACAACAAATACACTCTACGAGCAAGAATCAGTCTACTAGATACACTGTATATTACATCATCGGAGCAGGAGCCGTCGCAAGGAAACAACGAAATAAGAATAACAATAAACAAAATAAGAAACAGAAAAAAAATAACAAAATACCCTGAGAGAACGGAGCAATAAATTAATACACAAAAGAAAATAAAACAAATACCCAAGTCGGGCATAATATTGCAAAAAATTAGCTTCACCAATGTGGGGCCAGAAAGAGAAAATTTACAACAAAAGCTAAAATCTGGAAGGGTCCAGATAGCATTGCAATATGTTTTGTAGAATTTGTGTATTATTTATTTAGGGTTAGTTTCTCCCTCACTTTCGTTGATCATTTAACGAAACAAATTTGAACGTAAAAAAAGTATTAGATAAAGCGCCGCCGCCAGTTAATCCATCGCCGATGGTTTTTATTTTATTTTTTTGAGAGGGTGTGTTTCAGGCCCTTTTTTGGATTAGCGTTGCCGAGGTTGGTTAGCATTTCAACATTGAGTCGCAGCAATACAAAAAAAAGTGTTCACCTTATGGACTTTTCGCCTGTGTTACTATTGTTATGTGGGATTTATTATATAAACTCGTCTATTCCATAAATAAATTTATCAATCCTAATGCAATGTTATGTCAAGAAGTAATCGCAGGATGTCGCGATTTAAACATTTCATAAATAAATAGTTTAAAAAAATACATCAATATAAACTCTATTTTATAGTATACGAGCCCCGTCAACTATAGGTTCGGACATTTTAACTTTTTGTCTTTTTGCCATATAACTGACCAAGTTTTTAATAAAATGAAAATATGTTTTAACATGCTATTGAAAGTATACATCATTTAAGTACGTTACAACAGAAAAATTATTAAAAAGGAATCTAAATTTGGTTTCAGTAGCTATAATACATTTTACTCAAGAAATAAGTAAAATCGTAATGTCCGAACCTACAGTTGACGGAGCTCGTTGGAGTAATAATTTTTGGTTTTTAAAAACTATTTTGCCAACTATGTATGACATGGACGATGTTAAGCAAAGGATAGCCAAGATAACAAGGATACTAAAGAATGTTTCGCAAACAGTCCACAGAAGAATAAAATTATGTAAAGATAAAGATATACGATGACATTTCTTATTTAATAATAAATAAATTTGCTTTCAATAGTTATAGTACATTTTACCCAAGAAATAACTAAAACCGTTGTGTCCGAACCTATAGTTGACGGGGCTCGTAATAATACCCATAATGTAAGAAAAATTCAGAATAAAAACGATCAGTGTAATACAAGAAATTCTAAATAACAACATGAAAATAGAAGTAGAAATAATAACGGAAAGAAGAAATATTCAAAATATAATAATGAAAAATTGAAATTCATTTCGGAGAGAGAAGAAACGGAATTCTGCACATTAATTAAAGCTTTGTTAGTAGTTGTAATTAATTACTTGGCGAATAAATTTCCGATTTTTCTCATCAAGCGTGGAATCCTGCTAATTTCTTCCCGTAATCCTAAATTTTTGATCACTTCAATTTAGTTTCGTTCTCGGCTTAGTTAAATTAAAAAGAAAAGCATAATCACTCGCGGAAAAGAGTTTTCCTTTGCTTCCGTTTAAAAACTGTTACGGTCCAAATTTCATTCTTCAAATTTTTCAAACCTTTTGTCTATTTTCGGATTCGGTTGATCACTAACGTTTTTAGGAATTCTCCTTCGTTCCGTTAAGTTGTCGCTGGTAACTTTTTCTAACAGTGGTAACAGTGCTTACTCTGTATTCTTCGCCTCGAATTCCGAAAACGGAAATGGAGGCGAGGTTAGTCATTTTTCCAAGTTGGTGTTTTTGTGCAGATCACGAGCACGCTTTACAAACGACGCTCTCTTGAAGTTAAGACCACTCTGAGTTAAGGTGTTTTAGTGTCATTTGTGAGAAGTTTCTGGAAGATTTACGCCCGTGTTCATAAACAAAACTTAAGCTATGCGTGTGATAATAATTCGCTAATTATTAATGAACTGTACGCATTTCAAGGTGTAGCGGACACTCAACTAACAAGAGTTTAAGTACAGTTTATAAATTACTTTCTGTAAAAGAAATTTTTGCAATACATAAACACATATTCGCAATTTTTTGGGGAACGCATAGCGTAAGTTTTGTTTATGAATACGGACCTTAGTTTCCAGCGCTTTGTTACGATTGAATCACGCGTTACTCGAGGATCGACGCGCCACGTTCCTTTAGTTAACCCATTATTCAGTGGGGTAAGTCTTATTCAAATCAGCTTCTCTCTCGTTATCGAGTTTCTCTTACATTTGTGTTTCTTCCGTTAGCACATTTTGAGATCTAAGACACCCCCTTGTTGAAGTTTTTGGCACCAGACGTGCTTAGCTGTAGATACCGACGATTCTCGAGAACCTTTCTACTACGACATCGCGTTCACAAAGGAGGACCCCTGTTGGTAGCTACCGAACCTCATAGAGTACTCACCGAGGGCTACACCCCCTTCCGTAGTCGAACACACTTGTAGATTTTTTTACGTTGTTTTCGTACATATCAATTTTATCTGTATCTGTACCCCCTAAGGCGTAATTGCCTGACTTGGTTCCTGGTTCCTTCTGAATCCGAATTTATTTTTTTTATTAAGGGAAAGTTGATTACGAAGTAACTTGCTGTCTGTAGACAGAAAACTTGTATAAACCTGTGGGATTTTCAGTTATTTTCAACACCGTGTGTGAAGGCCTAGCAAGTTTTACTAGCCTACTTGGACAACTTTACGCTAGGTGGCATCCTCTCTATACCCAGGTTTAAGCTAGAGTTTTTAACATCGACGATTTTCCCCAGTGTTCGCAATTTTATACAGGGTCAGACAGGTAGGTCGAAAAAGTAGGTAGCAAGACTGAGAAAGAAATTGATAAATGTTTTCCCGAAGCCGGAAAAAAATCACAATGAGAATTCAAACACGCATAGAAGTTGTTCTGCTTCCCCAACTGCTTGTGGTTGTGGTATCTCGGACTCTGAACTTCTAAAAGTAGTCCACATGTGTTTCGATTCAAAAGCGAATGTGTGAACTCCTGAAAAATCATAATTTTTGTGACCCAATAAATTGAAGTAAATTTTACGACAATCTCTGCGTATGTTCATAGTGGGTCACTTCACGCGCCAGACTTTACGATGACATAAAATTCGTGCTTCACGGGATTTAAAATTCAAATGCCTTTCCGGAGGAGACGTCAGTGTGTCCATAAAGTAGATAAAAAGTGTGTATGATGCACGGCGCAATAAAACATTTTTTTATTTCATTGGCATGCGATTGAGCAGCGCAATAAAATCGTCGTGTTTACTATTCAAAGTAGCAGTAAATTATGTGCGTTTTGTTCTTAATACAGGCAAAGAAATTCAAATGGCGGCTCGGAAGCCAGCCGGAGCCCACAAATATTGACTGTGGAGGCTCCTGAATGCGGCCGTCGTTCGTGTGTTTGCGATTATGCTAATGATACCATTTGACAAATTGACTCGAGAATATTAAGCAGGAGTTTTGTTTAAACGCACTCCTTTCTATCAACACTGTTTTGCGGAAAAGGAGTTGATGAATCCATTAAAATATCAGTTTCTCTACGCTGCTGCCTTGTGTATTTGTACACAGAGGACAGATTTACATAAGGCATTATTGATTTTTCTCACAGAACGGCATCGCATTTTACGATATAAATAAATAACTCAGTTAAATAAAATATTACTTTTACTAAACATTCAGGAACACATAACTAATTTCAAAGTATAACTCAAAGTAGAACATTGACGATGTCTTCACTTTTCTGAACTATTTCACAATTCATTAATTTATTTATAAATCCGCTTTTTCGTAAAAAATTCAACTAAATTCAATGTAATGTAATTTTTGATTATGTAACATGAATTTTCACCTCCTCGATTTTTTCGTCCCTTCAATACGAACGACGACCTGATACATTAAATTATCGTTTCACACGTAGGGAAGCTCCTTTGTTCTGGCCATCGCTGGAACGCCGGAGCACCGGCGGAATCGTGTCGAGATTTCGTGCCGACCGTGTTTTTGTTCTAATTAAAAGTTTTTAGTTTCGGTATCAGCTCACCTGCATTATTTCAGCCGAGCTCCCAGAATTCAGATGGTAGATTTATGTAATTATGGAACGAGTTTCTGCCTCGTGGACTTTAATTAAATCCGTTTTTGAAGCAGCAGTAAAGTTGCGTCCGTACACGTGCTGCATAAACAGACTTTCCCTCCATTACATCCAACTTTTACTTTTTCTTTTTTAATAACCATTAAAAACAGAATCAAAAAATTAAACCTACATTCTAATTTAGTGCAATCTTAATAAAAGTACCTAGTAACACGTTTTTGATAATAATCATTAAAAACAGAATTAAAAAATAAAATCTAATGTAATTTTGATGTAAGGTGTAACACGTCTTTAATTAATTCGTAAAAATAAAATTATTAAGCGGAATTAAGGAGCGAAAAGAACTGGTCGTGTCTGCGTGTGCTTTGAGGGTAGTGGCACGTGTAAAGGGTAGGAAAAGGTTGGCATTAAAACGCGTGGAATGTATTAATTAGTTTTTCACGTCCAGTTGCGACTGAGTTATTTTGACAGGCCGCAAATGCCCCGCTAATTCTGAAATGGGGCCGTAAAAGGGACGATTGACCGCATGAGTGGCGATGTGTTTTACGATTTCCTGTCGAACCTAGTAACGGACATCAAACGGTGCAAACACAAACAATAAATTAAATATTCCGTTGGGAGTTTAGAAAAAATTGAATTGCAACATGAAAGACTTTTGGACAAAGTGACGAAAATACATAGGTAATCATTTTTTGATACTTTTTTCTTTCTTTTTCAAGTACGATCAATTTTGTGTATACAGTGTGTCCCAGATTGAGTAGGCTATCATGGGTAACTTTCTTATTAGTGAAGATAGAGATTTGGTTAAATGGGCAATATTTTGCAGTTTTATGTGCTGATTCAGATTCCGTTGAAAAAATTTGAAAATTCCGAATAGTTCAGATATTATCGCAGAAAAACTGAAAATCGCTATTTTTTTTAATGTCCAATAACTTCGCAATTATAAAAGATATGAAAAAATGTTTCGTATAAAAGTTACTATGTTTGATAAAATACTGCTGAAAATACAGTCAAAATAAAATTCAAGATGGCGGCTGTCAAGATATTGATAGCAACTTTCTTATTTTAAATGGACGCCATATTGGATTTTTGTACGATTAAATAGCATTTTTTTTTTCTCGTTTCAACCGTGTATCACAACCCATATCTAAAAAAAAATTATTTAAAAAATTTAAAATTTTTATTTTAAATCAAGTAAGCGGGTTGCATTTACTTATTACTAATCAAGTAAGCGGGTTGCCTTTACTTATTACTAATAAGTAATATATAATAGTAACTTTTATACGAAACATTTTTTCATATCTTTTATAATTGCGAAGTTATTGGACTTTAAAGAAAATAGCGATTTTCAGTTTTTCTGCGATAATATCTGAACTATTCGGAATTTTCAAATTTTCTCAACGGAATCTGAATCAGCACATAAAACTGCAAAATATTGCCCATTTAACCAAATCTCTATCTTCACTAATAAGAAAGTTACCCATGGTAGCCTACTCAATCTGGGACATACTGTATAGGGTGACTAACAATTGTTCCGACAAAAAAGAACCACGATAAGAAGCAACGTCCGGGAAAAATATTTAAAAAATTCTTTCTAATTTAGTTTTCGAGAAATAATTAATAAAAATTAGCCCCAAGACGACGATGCGCCTCTGATTAAAAAATAGAGAAGCAGATGAACGAAATAAATGCCCTCACAAAAGTTTTATAGTAGGCACGGCGGCGTAGCATCGATCGTGAACTTGACCTTTAAATCGAATTTCACGTCAACTCCATTTTTAGGTCAACGTCCGACGCCGTGAAAATATTTACTTGACAAATGCATGCAAATCGCCTGAAGCAGATTATTCCATGCAAAGGATCACAACGGCCCCACTTTTAACACCTGCTTTGACAGGTAAACAAATAAATCACTAAAACGAAAAACAATTTTAATTTCCTTGTTAAGAATTCCCTAGTATTTTTCTTTCATTTTAATTTGAATTATATTGTAAATAAAGTTTATTTCCACAAGAAACGTGTCCCTTCATCAACAGAATTTAAAACATAATCAGTAAACTCATTCGTAATCTGTTTCGCTTGTTAATTATACTGGACAACAACAAAAGAATTTCCTATATACTAGTGGGTGCGTTTTATTTGTGTGTTCATAATATTTCTAAAAGCGTTATTAAAATTTTCTCATCACGTCACATTTTTGAGAAAATTTTAATAAACTTGATTATCAAATATTCCCTAAAGACTGAGATATTTTATAAGTATCTTTTATTACCCTGCGAATTATTGCACAATATTTGTAAAAAAAGTGTTGATTCCTACATGTTCTTACAAGTCGAGACCTATCTGTGAACCGCGGCTCGCAGGCTCCTCCCCTTTTTCTATGAGAACCAATCAGATTTATCAAACCATAAAGTGGCCCTCTGTGTAGGGTATACAAGGTGATTTTTTGAAAACGATCCACTTGAAATATTTTAAAAAGGAAAAGGAAAATAAAATTTTCCAAAAATTCGCCTGCTTTAATTTCTAAGAGGGGGGGAGTTGTTTATTTTGTAATAAAATGTCACTAAAATACTGTTATTTCCAATGCCTGTTTAAAGATTTAGTACCAATATCGTAATGTAGAACAAAGTGTTAATTTTTTAGTTTGTAATTAATTTTTTTCTAAAAGACAGATACGTTAACGCATTCCTTGGAGGATCAGTTTCATTTGAGGTCCACAGGATGGGTCATTCCATTAAAAATTTTTGAGAGGGTATTCGTGGGGGCACGGGAGTAAACGTCAAAAGTGAAATTCATAGGTCTAAACATGCCCCCCCTTGGAGTGAAAGTAGATGTGGTTTTGGAAAATTTTATAGTTACGGTAACATGAAATAAGGGACGTAGCTTAATATAACAAAACATTTATTAACAACTAATTACAAGTACAATTACATACATTGTATCTGGGGCACTTACTGACAATTAGACTAGATGACACTCTAGATGACACTCATTGTTCTAATTATGCGCTAACGTTCGTTTTGTCGCCTTTTTATAGGGGTTTTGTTTCCCGGGTATTACGTCAATTGATGCCTTGACATTTTGCACACGGCTCTGCGCTAGATCTGTGCCCGTAGATGAGTCATAAGATTTTGCGCACGGCACACGAATGAATCATCGCTGTGATATGTGCGGGTGCATTTTCTGCAACGCGGGTGAGTCATACGTTACATAATTGCAAATGAGTCATTCTTATGTTTATGTTATCATCTTATGTTTATGTTACGCTCGACTGATTTTCAGCTGTACATCTTTGCTGGTTTTCTTATCCTAGTTACATTATTTTCCTATTTATTTTTGAAATATGTATTTCAAATGGACCGTGGATTCAAAAAATCAACCTGCATAATAAGTCGAACTAAGTAAAATAAATTATAACAGAATAAGTTATAAACCTTATCAAAATGTCTCGAGCTCGTGTAAATTACCCAAACAGTTTCTGCTGTGTATTTAGTGAATATATAATTCGTCAACACAGGAAGAAAATTATACCATTTATAGAAAAAGCGTCCTACAGCTTATTTTGGTTTCGAAATTTGACATAAGGACGAATCTTGGGTCCCCCAATGTTGTGCACCTTGTTTAATACCTTTTATATTCAAATTTAATTTGAATATTTAATTTAAAAAACTGTATATTTAAAAGGTATTTATTTATTCTGAATCAGACGTGATAGAAACAAACTCTTTGCTTTGTGGTTATCAGTATTCATAGACCAATAGAAATATACCATTATAAGTTAGCAAAAAAACAAAAAGTTAAAATTTGTTGTTCGGTGTTATTATAATTTCGTCTTGTGTGTGTCGAATTATCAACACAAATCTATTTAACAAATTCAAGACGCGTTTGCAACTCCATATCCTGCACTTTATTCGAATTATTAAAGCTGTGTACAGACTTGACAAAGAATGCGAATTGCCTCGTCGCGCTCTCGTAAAAATTCCGCACCAAGACGTATGAGAGTGTTCGCCGTTGATCCAGCTGCTGAAAGTTGTCAGTAAACAAATTTGAATGTAAAGTATTAGGTCTATACTGAGCACCGACAGCATTCTAATCGACCCGCGCATCTCGAAACACGCTATCTGTATGCAGTTTAACTCCTCTGCTATGGAAGGTCAAGTCTTACAAGCTTTATTCTGAGTAAATATCGTAAAACGTCTATGACATGCGTACGCTGTGAATTTGGCGTTTTAGTCTAAATATAGGGTAAAGTGGGGTTAATTGAGCCGGCAGGTTAAGTGAGCCAGAGCTTGTAAATCTTAAAGTTCCTATACAGTGAACATTTTTTAACTTAGAATAAGTACTTATTAATATATTATGTAATGTTTCACGTTAAAAAATTCTCACTGTATGGGAACTCTATGATTTATAAGCTCTGGCTCACTTAACCTGCCAGCTCAGTTAACCCCACTTTACCCTACTTGCTTTTTTGGGAAAATTTATAATTAATTTGTTACAAACTGTTCCACGGAATTTTTTATACATTTTTATCCATGCATTCACGTACGCGATTTGATCAAAAATTCTACACATAATACTAGCGACGTTTAAAACAACTGTATTTTAATAGTTTCATTGTCTCCGTGTGATAACGGGACGAAAGATTTTACTATCCGCTGCCTGTCGAGCCGTGCATTCATCACCAGATTTAAACCCTCGCGATTTTTTTTTTGTAGACGAGGTAAGTGGTACATTCCGCTCTAGTAAATAACCCACAAATTAAGAAACAATTATTTACGCAATTATTTGAGAATTTGTTACCCTTGACGCAATTTCAGTTATTTTAAAAATTACTAATAATTACGTCGCGTAAAAGAAACAACTCAGACTTTCGTTCACAGCTGTTAAAGATGTAATAAAACGAATCGATATGTGTGTCGAGGTCGCATTGTGTGCAATCGAGTTGTCAATAAAAAAACTTTATAGTCCTATTATACTGCCACATTTATAGAATTTTAATTTTTCCCGTAATGTGTGACATCGATTCTCTTATGCGTTTTTTTATCGGAATCGTCAATCACCCTGTATTGTTTAATAAATTTTAAAAAATCAAATACATTTGAACATGAATTCACAAATTCATTTTATTTTAATTCTTACCAGCAGTTTTTTTTTATTTAAAGAAAACCTGGCGTTCCACAAGGACCAGTTTATATCCTGAACTGTTTGTTTGTTAGTTACTTCGAATGATTTTCCTAAGAGAAATGGGTTTATACAAAATCAGATTAACCATTTTATCTACCACTAAAGTCAACAACCCAAAAATTTACTATTTCATTTCCTATGCATATAATTATTGCTTCATACAATAAGTAGGTATGAATTTACCGATTTAAAAGGCACTGTGTTCTTTTACAAATACAAATAGAATTAATTATCAGAGTCGTTAGAACATTACACCTCGTTTACCTGTGCATTTTATAATCCGATTAATCGTAATTTATAATATCGTAAATTAGGGGCAAACGCGTTTTCAGATAAGTACGGTAAACTTATTCGACTTCGAAGCGGAAGCGGGGGCAAATTTGCATGTAAAACGCGGGCGCGAATTAAACAAAGCGCCCGCGATAAATAAAAACGTCCTTACGCAATGCGAGAAATTTAGGGAACAAAGAGTCGTAAAAAATATGGAAGCGAGAGAACGCCCACCACATAAATATTCATGGGCGCCTAATTATGCATTTATTCATCAAGCACACACACACACACTCGTTAATTAAGAAAAACAAAAACAGCAGCGAGATTTTTTTTAAGCGAAAAAATTTTGAGGGCCGAAAAAGTTCATGTGAATAGAATTGTTTTTCCCCGGTTATCTGCCTGCATTCTAGAAGAGCCTTTCACTTTAAAGTGCTAACTCGTGTTTTTCTATCTAAAAAAAGCGCTGTTACACGTTGAGCAAATGCAAGCCTGACCGTGTATCCATTGTTGTTCCCTTATCATTTTAGTTAATTAATCTTTACGACGCCATTGTTCTTCGACGTCCAATTTTTGCCATTGTGCGCTTTCAATGAACACGAATATGTATTATCCCGAATTCTGTTAAGCCCCCCCAACCCCACCCCCGCCCATTCGTCGACGGTAATATAAAGCCGAGCTTTCGGTTTATACTTTCGAAGATTGCATCTGCGGAACGCTTTTTATTACTTTCATTCCGCGTTCATCTTTTTCATTTGGGGCGGAATTACTATTCATTTCGCCATCTTTGCGACGTCTTCTCATCCCTGGGAAACGCGCCTAGTCTCGTCGGTGTTCATTTTTGTGGGCCTGCAGACATTTGTCTTGATACTTTGAACGCTATCGTATTGTATTGGATCGTCGGAGTTCAAAATCCCATAAGAAATAACATAGGTAATTTAAATGCAACATAAAGGAAAAAACATCAACCATGATGCGTTTGTATCAATCAGTATAGAGTACGTAGATATAACAATGCATATTCTGTTTTATTACCCATACGCTTGTAGATGGGGAAAACTGGCAGCTTGCTTCATAATTTATGGCTAATAAAAACCTTTCTACACAACTCCCCGCAGAAAAATATCACCACCTATACACACGTACGTACATAAATAATATCGAGTTTCTGGCATAAAATCAAAACATTAAAGTTGAATGAATAATGGCTCCTCCGTCCGGATGGTAATTTCTCTCGCCCCCTTTTCCGCGAGCGCTTGCAACAATGGGTTATCATTAGATCGTTAAAGTAACAAATCGCGCAATTAGTTATATTTGAGAAAGCATTATCTACCCGGGCTTCTCATTGTTTTCACTGGGGCCTCTGGTAATCAGATACCCCCATGATTAATGTGGAGAGTTCAACTGCGTTTCGGCAATTAGCTGCATTCACCTCAGCTACTTACCGTTGATGAAGTTTTATTGTGAGGACACGCATGGTGGTGCAATCTCTCGTGGGATGGGGAAATTTGATTAATTATTCTCGTTGCCGTTGGTGGTCCGCGGAATATCATTGCCCCATTCAATGTCGGTGGTGGATTCACGGAACGCGTGTTTCGATGAAGTGCTGAGGCACTTATTAAAATTAATAGTGGCTTAATTAATTAAATGTGTCCGCGTTTGCGTGTAATCATTTGTACTTCGTTTTAAGTTAATTGTTTTTGCTAAGTCATTGTTTCTTTTTTAAATCGTTTTAATTTCGTTGTCATTGATATTTTAACTGAATGGTTCAGTAACAATCTGGCGAAACAGAAAATTGATTGCTCATGTATTGCCAGCGCATATCTTATGCATCGTTACATAACTGTAATTGAAGGCATATATCTTTCTCGCATGTAATGATAGTAAAGCGCGAAAGACGTTTCATTTCCTGCTCAAGATTAATACGTAATGCGCAAGGCAAAAGAAGCCAGCCAGCCAATATTGCTTACATAAATAAAGATTAACGGCGCTGATTAATCGGCCGTTAGAATCCGATACTTCCACATGCATAAGGAGTAGCAGCAGCGAAGGTACTCTGCACGATTGCCAACAGCTCCGATTGCATCAACGTGAGCAGTACATTATCGGTTCTTTCCCTGAAATCTCGGTGGCGTTATTAATCGATTGGAGGGAAAAAAATTCGAAACAAAAGGTAGTTTGCGAGCGAGAGGGTGGACTAATGCGACATCCAGATGTTGCCGAGGCATATTTAGCCGGCGCGGCGCTTTTTACAAAGGGTACGTACCCTTTAAGGCGTAATACGTGTCCCGCCACCCTTAACCATTTATTAAAGTAAAAGCTATTGTTTCGGTGAAAAGTGTTTCGCAACAAGGCGCCGCATATTTACGTCGAGATTAAAACACGTTTAATAACGACGCACGATGATGATGGTGGCGATGGTGGTAAGGGGCGGTATGAGAATTTTTTTAAAATACTTTTTGGATAATATACATTTAATGACATTATCGTCTTTCAGAATAATCGTGTTCATGTAGAGTACAAATAATGTGTAATATTTTTTTGACATTTTGTTGTTATGTACCTCCACAATAAAGCCGCGAGTACCTCTTACCCCAAAATATAATGTTAACATCTTTCTTATTATTATAGATATATGTATACTGTCAACTTAATTTTATTTCGATTTCATTCCATACTTGCCGCAGCTACGAAATAAATGGTCCTCCTGAGATAAGTCGCAATTACTGACTGAAACTTGAAAGAATAAAAATATTTTAGGAGTATTTCAATAAGGTTCAGTTTCGCACTAAAACTGTGCTTTAAAACTAAGCTTTTCGTACGAATACTTTCGGAATGCAGTGTACCTAAAGCCCGTTTGACAGGATGTTAAAAATTTCACGATAAATTTTCAGAAAAGTATTTGTCACCGTTGTAAACAAGAACATTTAGGCCCGATTTTACAATCGTCGGATAAGCATTACTCTTAGAATAACGTGACGTAGGTGTGACGTAGATATGGAAGAACATTCGGCGAACAGTTATTCCGTCCTTATTCCACGATTGTAAAACTGGGCCTCAATAATGAATTTTATAAATTTGTTGCAAGTCGGTTTTAGGTCAAAAAAATGTCACGACCTAAACTGGCAGTAAATTTTCGCGTAATATTTTATATTGTGTTCAGAAAATTCTGACAAATCTGCGTGAATGTAAACCTGCACAGAAACACTCCGAAGCTTTCGAAATTTAAGCAAATTTGCATCTTATCAAAAGGGCTTAAAATTAGTTTGACAAATATTTATAACATTAGTCCGTTATCGAAATGTCGATAATTAAAGTAGCATACTTTTCTACGCGCCTAACGGTACATATTACAAAATAACTTGTAATTTATTATTTGATGGAAGCTTAGTACTTAGACGTTTACAAGATTTTTAAATAATATTTATTTTGAAATTCTGCAACGTGTTATTCAAATCAAAATCTTTCGAGCTAATTTTTATTCTAAGAAAAACAATCCGTTTCACTTAAAAACAACTTGCACTTTTGCATTAACCAACGTGTATGATTAATACTTTGTGATGAGACACTTAGGTCCAGTTGTACAATTCTAGCTTACTTTAACCAAAGCTTAAATCCTTAATAACAATTGTTGGAATAATCGCTGTTAAGAGTTTAAGCTTCGGCTTAAAGTTAAACAGGCATTGTACAACTGGGCCTTACATGAGCGTAATTATTCAAGAAACTGTGATATAATATGAGGGAACTTTGGTTCTTAATTATTGTATGAAAAATTCAGCTTGGCGATGGATTTGCAAGCAAATTATAAAGCACACTGTAAATAAAGTCGGTGTAGTAATTGATCAATACGAAAAAGATTGTTCTCTCAGCGGTATACCAGACAAGGATTTGAAGTACTTTCCAAAATCATATTTAAGTGTAAGGATCAGAGCCGTAGATCTGGAGTTCCTATTTTTGAAATTACCAGAGAGTTATAAAAAAGATAAATATTTGCAAAGCCACAGAATTTGTCGGGAACATTGGAACCGACTAGATTCAGCGCTGGATGAAATAGATATCCCTCCTCCACACAAGAAAAATTGATTTTAATAATGTAATATTGAATCAGAAACTCTGGCTTTACCTGCGTTACATTGGGTAGTACAAATAACAACAATAATTATTATACCGGTGTCCGAGAAATGCATATAAAGAAAGCTTCAGGTAAACATATTCCTCTATATTTCCGCATTCTGCATTTGCAACGAAATTTTAATCTGAAGCCCTTTTATAAATCGAATTAACTTCATACATAAGCAACGTTGCCAAGTTTACCAATTTCTCTTGTCAGAAAAGAAATACCTGAAACTTTATATACATTTCTGGGACACCTATATACACTCACCGGTAAAAAAAAACGAATTACTTTAAATTTTGTGAATAATTTTTCTTAGACTGCGTTAAGTGCAATTCTGGAATGCGATACACATAACACGTTACCACACATAAAACGTATCGAGATAATTTCATAATTTATTTAAAAATAAGAAAATAAATAGCGATAATGTTGAAAATACCATTAAACAAATATTTAAAAAATGTCTAAGATCACTTCTCTTAATAATAGCTACACTAATATCGCGTATTTCCTCCCCTAACTCTTACACGTATTACACATTTTAAGTACGCATTCGTGATCCTAATTATGGTTTTAATATTTGTTTGGGGAATGTTCTCCCATTCTTCTTGAAGAACATTTCGCAGGTCATCTATGGTCTGTGGTGCGACACCTCGAGCTCTCACTCGTCGTTTGAGCATTTCCCATACATGCTCTATGAGATTCAAATCAGGACTACGCGATGGCCATACCATAACTTCAATATCGACGGTATTCAGGTATTGTTGTACTACCCTTGCAGTGTGAGGACCAGCATTATCATGCATTAGCATGAACTCCTCACCTATGAAAGGCCCATATGGCACAACATAATCTTCCAAAATGTTCGTTATATACCTGTCAGCAGTTAGTGAAGCATTATCTATGAATACAAGATCCGTGCGAGCAGGGATAGAAATGCCTTGTCCACACCATAACAGAATTCTTATTGAACGGTGTTCTGCCGGAAAACGTACATTCAGCATACCGTCTCCAGTCCTTCTACAATCTCTCTAACGTCCATCTGGAGATCGCAATGCGATTCTGGACTCGTCAGTAAATAGTACGTTATTCCATTGATGGTGTTCCCAGTTCAAGTGATTTCTGGCAAACTGAAATCAAGTACGTCGATGTTGTGGGAGGAGTTCTGAACCTGCAACTCTTTTCGTGATCGTAAGTTTGCTTCCTCAAACCGTCTTCTAATTGTTCGTTCGCTTACATTGGTACCTCGGACCTCAGCAAGGCGGTTTCTAGCTGAAACAATAGTCAGCTTGCGATCACATAAAAACTAATTTACTAAAAACCAATCATCGCGTGCTGTTGTAGTCCTTTTTCTCCTGATCCAGGTCTTCTAGTATAGGTCTGTGTTTCGCAATAACAAACAACAGCCCGTTGAACATTTGTGTAGGATGTATCAACAGTTCTTGCAGCGTAACGAATACTGCGCCCATCCTTTCCAAGAGCTACATATCTTGCTGTAGTCAACGACATTTTTTGCTACAAAATACAGTGTTGTGTCTATTGACAAAAATTAACATAAAAAAATAAACTTGTTGCAGAACAATAAACAAGAATGCGGTACTCTTAAACAACAATAAAAATATCAACAATAGTAACACTTCTACTGCGAATTTTATATGTAAAAAAATCATATAGCATTTCTAAGTATCACGGCCACCTTGATCGTCACGAAATAAATATGTTGCCAAAAAATAAACTCGAAAAATTTTGTGATCCAGTTTTTTTGCCGGTGAGTGTACATATTGTTCAAGGAAATTTTACAAATGGTCTCTACATTTGAATTAGGGATATAAACTGATCTTGACCTCCTAATTCAAAAATGAATTTACCTAATTCTTTAGTGGTGCAATTTCCATACAAGATGATTCAAAATGGCCTAAATATTTTTCAAAAATGAATCACAAGGGAGTTATAATTCCCTTAAAGAGGGATGAAACATATTGCTTTTTCTGGCAATACCTTCTGGGTCCCTTAAGTTATCAAACTAATACATGACACTTAAATGGACAATTATGACGTATTTCTCAGATTCTCTCTCCTTTTTAAGGGGTGATTTAAAGGGATGACTTTCGCCATTTTATAGTAACAAAATGCATTAGATGTATGCTCCCTTATAAGCCTCAATTACACGAAAGCGGTTGGGCTTATCGAAAAGCAACAAGAGAACCTTTTTTGTCCCAAATAATCTAAAGAATATTTTCTTCACAAATAAACAATAAAAAATTAGGGATAAAGTACTGAAAACTCACCCTCTCAAGCTAGCCTTTAAAATGGAAAGAGTATCTGTAGCACACGTTGTAAATAGGCAGTTAGGTGCCTTATATTGGAGTTTACAATATCAGTCTAATAACTTAAAGGATACAGAAGATATTGCCAAAAAAAAAAACAATGTTTTCACCCCTTTTTCGGGGCTTATAACTCCTTTATTATTTACTTTAGGAAAAAAAATTATATAAAAATGTGACCTTATTCTTTGATGTTCTATTCACACTGAAAATATCGGGAGACAATTTTAAATCACCGCGTATAATACAATCAAAACTTTCAGAAAGAACATTCCTATTCATACCCCTACTTACACCAATTTGGATTATTTGGTATCGTCTCTACTCATAAAATTCTTACATTAGAGAGTTTAGAAACTTCCTTGCGACTTCTAGAATATTCAAAAAATACCGACAGGTTGTTCTATAAACAGATTACAATTCAAACCATAACTTTAGGACTCGTAACATTAGTAATGGTCTTTGATGTTTAAATTTCCAGTTCGTCTCGTTCCAATAATTGTATGCGAAAGATTTATACATAGAATGAAGTTGAGCTAAAAAAAATGATTTTAAAAAGATGTTCGTTCCACTTAGAAATTTCAAAGTGTTTTTGAAGTATACTTTGTATTTCAATATTAAACGAGATAAGGCGCTCCAGAGTGAAAATGACTAAATCTTCCCCTGCTTACGCGTGCAAAGGCAAGATCGAAAATTTATACAGAATATGTTTATAGCTTCCTCGAAGCCGTTTTCAATCCACTGTTCAAATTCCCGATAAATCCCGGCATCCCGTTCCGGCTAAAGCGATTTTCAAGCATTTACCCACGTCGTGAATAAGCAAGTCGCCCGAGCAGACGTGATCCCGTCCAGGATATTGGATTTGCAGGGTAAACTATCGAGGCCTCAGTTTTCCGCCCATAGTCGAGATCCGTAACAACCACCATCCATCCCATATACGGGGAGAAGAGGTTTCTTAAATATTGCGCGGCGACAGCTTGATAAAATACCTTCCAGACCGCACGAAATGTTTAAGGCGCAAGTAATTGATATGCACCGATATTAATATTATTTATGCCTGACACTTTATACATACCATGTGTTTCGAATTACACACGCTCGTACTTACATGCATATAAAAAAATCGGAGAGAAGAGAAAAAAAACGAACATAAAATTAATATTTACGGCGACAGCACGCATTATTTTTAATGCGTTCTATTAATAAGTTAATAAACAAACGTCAGGGTAATTTATTGCGCGATTCTGTTGATACTTTTTTTCGTTAACCGAAAATGGTCGTAAGCCGGCCGTATTTCACTTGCGTTGCAACATTTGGTTGTTTTGTAATTTACAACCGACCGGGCAAATATTCGGTAGAAAGTTGCGAGCCAAAACTTTCCTCCCTCGAAAATAATGCCGAACTTTTAGGCTTATCGTCCTTTCGATCGCTCTTTGACTTATTGAATGCACACAGAAACCAATGAGTCGCATAAAACGTTCCCCTATAAATGATAACGTCCCTTCCAGTTTGTTATGGCTTATGGCCTGACTGGTCGATACCTGCGTGCAAGGGTGCGTAGGGAATATCCGGGTGTTATGCGGGGGTACGAAAGTCATATCTGCTCGCGATAAAATTTCATGGCGTGCATATTTTTCCCGTATTTAGCAATAAGAGGGACGTAAAAATTTTTAAAGGGTGACGCGCAATTACCTAATTCTCTCAGTTATTTCTATTTGGCTTACGCATGCTGACCACTAACTGTCAACTAGATGGTGGTTCAGTATAGTAATTCTACATACTACAATTAATTCCTTCCCCATTTGAAGACATTCTTTTACTTGTTTATGTTTGAGTTAGCAACTTAATATCAAAAACTTTTTGAACAACCCTCCTTTATCCTTGAAAACTTTGACTTTGTATATTTTGTTGTTAGTTGATGATGTCTGCCTTCAGAACTGTTAATAAATTCAAAAATGCTAAAATCTGTTTAACAAATAACCGTTTTGTCATAGTTTAGTAATAGATGGCGACGTGCGGTTACACAACCCTCAATGCGTGTTGCAGAGGGACTCATTACGTCGACGGTACAAGACAGATACGGGGTCTTGCGAATCCCCGGGGACCCAAATCGCATTGCACGTGACAGTCACGTGCGAGAGAAATCATGCTCGTGTCTACAACCAGAATTAGTCGCTTTGTTTGCTCTCGGAATGTACGAGGCCGAAAATAACCGACGACGTCTCTCATCGCATTCATTACCACTTTCGAGCTTTTAGAAATTGAGCGTTTTGTAAACAATGCCCCGGCACTATTTTTGGAAGGGTTTATACAGTGCATAGTAAAAAAAGGATTACATTTTCATTGATAAATCCTTTTTCTCCAAAAGCTTTTGAGGATTTAATTTGTAACTTTGAGTAATAATCATTTTAAGAAAAAGGTAACACCAATGTTTGTAAACAAAATGTTCTTCATTTTGTGTCACCGTCTCAAGCCAACAACTTTGCAGAGATTATCCTTGTTGCTGTGCTAAGCACAAAAGAAAATCCAAGGCCGACTTGCCATCAATGCCCCTCGTTTCCGCGGATAATTAATGCGATTACACGAGGCTTACGAGTTTCAATAAAGCGACGTGTACGTCATAAATCCCCCATCTGGTCGGCACTTCTGCACGCTTTACAATTACCTTTTCCGAGACGCGAATGCCAATAATCGTTTCCCTCGTGTCTTATTCCACTCGCGTGCTTCTCCTTTATTGCCGGATTTCTGTTTTGCTTCGCGTTTATTTTCTTGTGCATTTTTCATTTCGAATCCCAAGCCTCCTCTCTGATTCTACACAGGAACCACATAATCAACATCCAGGACGGTTTAAAGAAAACACTCGAAAATTTACTTTAAGCGGTCCACGATTGTACGTACCACTGTTAAGGTTTGTTTGAAACAACATTCATAGATTACAGTTTGCTTTCTTCACTTTGCTGATGATAAACTAGTAACTTGTAAGGTAACACTAACAACACGAGTTAAATTACGGTTATATTACGAACTGAGGGGCGTTTAATTAAACTCATTAAGCCAGGAATGTAGTGTATGCATTGTCTGGGTGATACGATGTGCACCATTCCACTCCCCAATACTTAACCGAGCCACCTTTATTTTATGACTGGCATTTGGTGTCGGGGGTGGAGGTGGTGGATGGAAAGATACCATTAAGTTTTATAGCGCTCGTCGACGTCAAAAGTTTAACAGCAACAAAAATGTTGGCGGTCAACTTAATAAACGCTCACCTGAATTAGTCGCCTTGCGTCGTCAGCCAAGCGCAATTTATTAAACTTAATAAGACCGGATCGTTAAATTTTACTAGGAATTAATGAAACAATCTCTTGGCGACTGTTTACAAGCTTACATGCTCGTAAAAGTTAATTGCAATTAACAAACCGGAATCAGTCCATACTTTAATTTTGCTTTGGCTTCAGAAAAACAGACTCCTCTCATTTGCATTTTAAAATGCGGCAAATTGGTGTTCGGTTTTGTTAATTAATTTTGTTTATGCTTCGCTCTCGGGGTTTTGTAATATCAACGTATACACACACACACACACACACGTACATATACGAGTCTATCTATCGTGAAAGTTTGCAATTAAGGGCTTTATGGTGTACACTCGTACATTACGGCCGGTTTATTAGATATTACGTCGGGGATAATATTAGTCCTGGCAGTCAAAATAAAGCTTACATGTATTGCGAGGGGTGGCGATATCTGTCTGTTTCCTCCCCTTCGTAAGACTGGTATTAACGCCATTACCGTATCTGGTCCGAGAGTCACGCCAATTACCATTCGCAATACGTACACATATAACGAATGGGGGTGGTTATATTTGATGTGGATACTCATTAGATGACACAACAATCCTTGTACTCTGAATATCTGATGAACACATCTGTGGGTTTATAACTTATATTTAATTGACATAAAGAAGCCGCTATTTCATTTTACATGTTAAAGACTGACGAAAGGGAGATTTTATATTTTTATGATTATGATGATGGGTTTAGAATAAGTGCATAAAACTTAAATGACGCAATTAAAACAAACGAAGAAGAAGAATTTAAAAGATTGATGAACTGGGAAATAAAGTACCTATAAAGTAAAAGGAGAAGAAAAAGGAAATCATTGAAACTCGGAAAATAATCAGATGGACTTATCTAGGAGAAAGAGAATTGAGCGATAAATAAGAGCTAAAATTTCTCTATACAAATCTATAACCAATGGATATCAGAGCTAAAGAACAAACTTCAGTGGAGAATACAAAGAGAACATAGTCCACAATGTCAACGTAAAGAGAATAATATGGATTGAATACTTACATAGAAAACAGGATGAGAGGGTTAACCTTTTAAAGTAACAATGGATGAAGACTAGAGGTAAATCTAAAAGTTCATAAAAGATCTGAAAACAATGGATATTATTGTTAAGGCGTGCCCTGGAAAGACTGGTTTCTGACCTGAAGCTGTGCGGAAATAGCAAATAACAACGAATGCTGCTGTCTTATAAGCTATTTACCCACAAGATGGCCAGTGCGGACATTTAGCGTGTCATCGCAAAATTGCAATGGAAGAGAAAAAAATCAGAGAGCCTGGTTATAAACATTGAAGCTCCGACATGGATGGGGCACTGATTTAAGAAAAAGAGGCACAGATGATAAGACCTGGAGATAAACATAAGATGAAATGACAAAATCAATTCATCAACAATGGGTATCAAAGAGTGAAGAAGAAAGCTAAAGAATAAACTTCAGTGGAGCAAAAAGAAAAAAAACATATTCAGTGCGTAAAGAATAAAATGTATTGGATACTTAAATAGGAAATAGCGAGAAGGGGGAACAAAGCTAAAGGTAGATCTAATATATCATTAAAGATCTACGAATAATTGATATCAAAGTCTGAAAGTAAAAGCTAAAAAATAAACTTCAGTGGAGAAAGAAGGAGAGCGCTCAGAGATTAAGACTGATTTAGGACAATGAGAGGTGGAAGATTATAGAATGGTGATAACAGCTGAAAGTACACTTAAAATGGGATTGATCAAAACCCTACAGACCATGGATATCAGAGAGTGGAAAGGGAAGCTAAAGAATAAACTTCAGTGAAGGAAAAAGGAGGGGGCACAGACAAAATCATCAAAACTTGGAAAATATTAAACATTGTATACGTATGTATATAGTAAAGCTCCGATAACCTCTGGACTTGAATCTGAATTTTCCAGTAATCTGGAATATAATGAAATATCGCGTTTTTATGTTATGTTTATATTCCTTAATCCGAACCAACTAATTAATCCCTAATCCAGATCATAAACTTCACGATTCATTACGTAAGCAGGGAATCCCCCGCTCGTTCAAAAGTAACATGGCGCTGAAGAGATCCAACATAGATTAAAATAAATTACACCGCACATCTATGCTAACCTAAAAGTACCTGATGAGGGCATAACTGCCGAAACCGGTCGTCATATTAATAAAAGAATTTCGTGGTAAAACAGATATAATTTTTTTGCACCCAATTTCAAGTAAAATAAATCAATCTCGAATAAAGAGAAGAATGTCCTATGTTTCTTCATTATCGCAAAAGCCTCTTGGTCCATGCTTTGTCTTTTGAAGATAGAGACATTTCCAAGTCTTTGAAGGACATTGATTTGAAGGATGCTGGTGTTATAAATTGCTTCAATATTTTTTCTGCAAATCATCCAATCAAAGTTCCAATAATCCGGATTGTTCACTACTTCGCCTAGGTTTTAATTGATCCGGATTTCCGAAGCTTTACTGTATAGGAACGATAGATAGACGGGGGAGAAGGATGTACAGAAAGAAAGCCAGAGGAGGTAGAAGGCTTAGAAGCTAGAGGTCGGACTATTAGATTATCAAAACCTGAAAATAAAAGTTACAGAATAAACTTCAGTGGAGAAAAAAGGAGATGACGTAGTCAAGGTCATCGAAACTCAGAGAATATGAATGGACATTCATTTGTAAGATAGAGAGGTGGGGGGGGGGGTGATAGAATGAAAGCCACAAGTGATAAGAGCTGAAACCTAAAATTAGAGAGTGAAAAGGAAACCTAAAGAAATAAACTTCAATGGAGGAAAAAAAGAAAACATATTCTAGATCAATGGTGGACAACCTCCGGCCAGAGGGTCAACTTCGGCCAGCGAAAAAAAATTATCCGGCCCGAAATCAACATCGACAAATATTAATAAAACAAAAATGTGAAACAATAAAAAAGAATACATGCACCTACTAGTAGCTATTAACTAACTGTTAATCTTATTTACAAAAGATTGCTCACCGTTGTACATAGAATGAAAGCTGAAAGTAGATCTACGACGAGAGCCCTAGAAACAATAGCTATCAGAGAGAGGAAAGGAAAGACAAAGAATAAATTTCAGTGGAGGAAAAAGGAGAAGTGAAGAGTAGTGAGGACCATCAAAGCTTAGAGAATAAGATGACTTGGAAATTTATACATGTATTGAAAATGGCGAGGCGGGATTGTAATCATTCTGTATAATGAAAACCGGAGAGGATAAAAGCTAAAGGTAGATCTAAGATCGTTAAACAATGGAAACAATGGATATCAAAGCCTGAAAATAAAAAAGCTAAACATAAGCTTCAGTAAAGAAAACTCGTCAAGTGGACGTTATACATGTGTAGGCATGGTTGCCTAACTAACTGGCGGAGGGACGCGCGCGAAATTCAAAACAGAACAGGTGGCAGTTTTTAAATATCAGGTAAAAACAGGTATCTATTATTTATAAACTGCTACCTGTTTTACTTATTATTTATAAACTGCTGTCTGTTTTGAATTTCGCGCATGTCACCCCTCCTCTGCGTCTGCATGCCAGTTAGTTAGGTAACCATATTTACACATTTTTATCGTCCATATAAAACTCTACGAGAAAAGTAAGCCCAAACAGGCAGTGGCTAGCTATTCCGCTCACTTATACGGAAAACAGAGATAAGAGGTTCTTAGAATTCCTAACAGAATAATTGCAAATAATTCCTTAAGTGAAGTTGAGTATGTAACTTTATAACAGAATATTTCTTTCAAGGTTTGTCTGAAACTGAACAAGAATTAAGGTAAAATGTGATTATAAATACATTTATGGAAGTTTGGGAAAATGTTTGGGTTGAGTTTTTAAAATGTCAGCTGAGATGCTTTGCTCACGGTGATAAAAAAGAGAAAAACAGGAAAAATGTTTTATACGATGAGTTTGCCCAGGTAAAAAGCAAGAGCCCAGGATAACGAGAAAACTTGAGAAAACCAGGTCAAGTCCGAATAAATTATTTTTAATCGTTCGTCCAATAACTTAAAAGAAATATTGATGGAACGAAGTTTCCGAGAAACTAATTTTCTAAACTTTGTCATACACGAAACTTTCCGTAGTATTAGCGGAAAACCAAATTTAATTTATATGTAAATAAAGCTCGCACCAAGTGTGACTCGACTATGGAAAATTGAAACACCCACATTTTCATTTAGAATTCAAAACGTTATTAAAGCACGGGATTGCCGAAAATGAATAAATATTTTCTTTGTGATTTAAAAATTTCTGTGCGACTTAATCCCGAGGCCCATCATCATTCGCGAAACAAATCCCGTTCTGATTTAAAGCACGCTTTTATTTCATCCAAAAAACCAGAGCGAAGGTAATTTCCTTAAAACAACAGCTCGCGATGATTTATCGCCGGGCCGGCCGGCTTTGCGAACTCATAAAAAGTAATTAAAAATTAAACATTTAATTTATCATTCGTTAAGCACGCGCGCTGCCTTTCAGAAACGCAAACAAAATACTTTTTTTTAATTCGCCCCGCTCTTTATAATATCGCTCGTAAATAAATAAATAATTTGGACGATGAAAATTCAACTCCTGGTACAATAAAAGTGTTTTCGTAATTTGTTTGGGTTATGAAACGGGTAGGTATTATTGCGTGGAGAAAAATGGGAAGTTCGCGGGGCGTTAAATTTACGAGCTACGAAACGGGAACTCCATGTCTATTAAGAATTTATTGGTTGACAATAAATCGATACTTTGTGGAGACGATGGTGAATAACACATCGGCATAGAACACGACTTTATGGCATTTAGTTTTCCTGGTTCAATTGAATTGTTAACCTATAACCTTTTCAGAAACGCGTACCCACCATTAACTTTATTTCTCTGGGGGAGTGAGTTGGATTGAGTCTAATCAGGAAAAAAATCTACACAGTCTCAATTGCTGGGAAAAGAATTTTTTTTAAATTTTACAAATTGAAGATCAAGGATCATCGTTGAGCTGTAATCCTTAACATCCAATGCAAGTTTTGTTAAAGATTTTTTACCCCATCTTTCAAAATAAGAAAGTTTATTTGAAAGTACCGAACCGTGACTCGCCCTGTATACCTGTTGAAAAAATAAAATGCTTCTAGCAAAGCATCTAATTTTTCATTGCCTACATAAGACTTAATAGTCACATGTTCTTTTTTTATTTACATCAATTATTTTTTGTTTACATAACTTTTTGTTGAATTTATTTCAAGTTCCCTCCGGTTTATTATTTAAAATTCTGTCTGCGCTGTGAGTTCTTGCCAAGAAGAAAAGAAAAAACAATGTTTTATGTATGCGCCCCCCGATTTGTTACGAGCAGAATGCTAAAAAATTTAGCGAATTTTGGAGAAATTTCGGGACGGAGTAATCTGAACCTCCTCTGAGAAGCGCTCTGTAGAGACGACAACGGCGGAACGAAGGAATGCGAACTGCCACTCAAACACGACAAGAATATGAAAGAAGCTTTACGACGAAATTCTTCGACGACGTCGAGCCTTCTGTTCTGTGTCAGTTACAAAATTTAATCTGTTGCACATCACTATATTATATTAAATTATGAATTTATTCGTACTTCGACTTGATCTTTTCATGAATCAAATTTAGTAAAAACAAATAAATATAATAAAAATATTTAAAAAAAAGAACAAACAATATTATAAAAGAGAATTGTTGAAATACAGTAGTTGACGTAAATAACATAGTAGAAAAATTCTGCTGAAATATTTCAGTTTCGCCGCAAAGTACAGGGTGTCCCATTTTCGATGGTATTCCATAGGTATCTTCGTTAATAATGGAAATAAAAAAAAACCGAGCACGCAATATTGGGTCAACTTTTTATGCTAATTTGAATGGCCAACTTAAAAATTTACTGTTCCCTGCCATTTTCGCGGTACAGTTGAAAAACGAAAAATTCCTCAAATTTTCAAACGCGCATATTTTTTTTATTTTTAAAGATATCGAAAAATGATAAAGGCATTTTTTATTCGGCTTTTAACATAGATCATGATTCAAGCAGAAAGAATACCCTTTTTAATGATGTCAAAGCCAACTATGGCTTCCATTTAAAAAAAACATTAGTTGTGGTTATATCTCGGTTATTATGAACTTTTGGTGCGATTTGATTAAAGAATCATGATCTACGTTAAAAGCCAAATAAAAAATGCCTGTATCATTTTTCGATATCTTTAAAAATAAAAAAATATGCGCATTTGAAAATTTGATGAATTTTTCGTTTTTCAACTGTACCGCGAAAATGGCAAGGAACAGCAAAGTTTTAAGTTGGCCATTCAAATTAGCATAAAAAGTTGACCCAATATTGCGTGCTCGGTTTTGTTCTATTTCCATTATTAACGAAGATACCATTGAAAATGAGACACCCTGTACAAAAGAAAGTGATGAATTACATCAAGAAATTCTCTCGAAATTTAGTTTTTTCTGAAGTTTTCTCAAAAATCCCATGTAAAGAATTTTAAAAAAAATTGTTTGAAACTAAACAAAAAAAAATGAACAAATAACTAGAAAACTTTCAGAACTATTAATAATCCAATACGTTTCTTTCTAATTTTTTCCACATTTTCTTCACTTTAAAATACCTTAAGTATAGAAAACAGCTAATTAGAATAAATAATATCTCATCATCTCAAGTAATTGTCACATCTGGTGTACCCTCAAGCTAGTCTAATCTGTCCAATATTATTCATTATATTTATAAATGTTATTACACAAAATTTAAGTTGTGAAACGTAATCATTTGATGACAATTGTGTTATTTATAATAAAAGAAAAAATACAGAAGATTTAGACAAAATTCATGTGCTGTAACAAAAATAAAACGGAAATTAATACAAAGAGATGTGTTGCATTATAAAATTATTTCGGGCTCATGAACGGTTATGAACGACCATAGAATGGCATCATCTGTTTCACCCAAGCGGGAATTAAATTGGGAAACTTCTATCTTCTAGACTAGAAGACAAGAAGTAAAATTAAGATTATTTTGTTATATTCAATTTCAAGTTGATTCAATGCACAATTTTCTAATTAAATTTAAAGTAAATGATTTAATTATAATAACAATAATATTTATTAATTGCCCAACAGAAAAAAAAATTTAATTTAAATTTACATACAGGGTAAATGACAATTGTACCGACCAAAGAAAAAACACATAAGAGAATCGAAGTCACAGATTACGGGATAAATGTTTAAAAAATTATCTTGAACAGTTTATAATTAATTAAAAAATTACCCCAAAATCAAGCTCCGGCACTGCGTACGAAATACGGCGGTCCTTTATAGGACTATAAAGTTTTTTTATTGACTCGCGCTTGCACACAATGCGTCCTTGACACACATCTCAATTGGTTTTATTATACATTTAACAGCTGGGGAAGGCAAGTTTCTTTTATAGTCGTCCCAGTTTGGTACCGGTTTTATGGTTTTGCTATAAAAAAGCGAGAGAGAGGAGACACAGACACCGCAGTGCCGGTCTCTTTGAAGAATGAAGAATTTTTTTATAGCAAGATCATAAAACCGATACAAAACTTGGACGACTATATGCGACATAATTATTAGTAATTCTTAAAATAACTGTATGAAATACGAATAATAAATTCACAAATAATTCTGTAAATAATTGTTTGTTAATTCGTGCGGATTATTTACTAGAACGGAATGTACCAGCCGTTTCGTCCACAAACGTCGCTAGTATTATGCGTAATACTAATTGGTAATAAATAATTATCGCCACAAAAGAATAATTACTTGATTACATTTGCAAAGTATCGCTTAAACGAATCGGTTTTCTCCGAAAATGTGAAACGATTTATTAGAACTGAAGTTCATCGCCGACTATAAAAACTTTATTAAGTACAACTGTTTTAAACGACGGTGGTGATATGCGTCCAGTTTCTAATTAAATCGTGTACTGAATAAAAAATTCTAAGGAATAGTTCATAATTAATTAAGAATTGAATTCAAAGTGAAAAGAATGTGTACGGTAGATCGAGAAACGGTTTACAACCAGTGCGCCAAAAACACAGGTGTGGAGTTGTAAACGTTGGAATTTGTTAGAGTTTTAATAGATTTGTGTTAATAATTCCTCACACACAAAACTAAATTTTAATAATTAACATTCGAAACAGATTACGAATGAGTTTACTGATTTATTTGTTTACCAGGTGTTCAAAGTGTTGTTATTCTTTGCGTGGAATAATCTCAGGTAATTTGCTGCATGCATTACTGGTCAAGTAAATATTTTCGAGTTGGTATTTCACGCCGGGCGTTGACCTAAAAACGGAGTTGTGAAATTCCACTTAAAAGTCAAGTTCACGAAGTCACGCTGCAGTATCATAAAATTATAAAAATCTTTTACGACAGCATTTATTTCGTTATCTGCTCCTCGACTTTTTAACCAGAAGTGCATCGTCTTTTTGGGGCTAATTTTTAATTTAATTTTGATTTAATTTAATTTTGATTTATTAAACTAAAGTAGAAAGAATTTTTTTAACATTTGTCCCATACTCTCGGACATCGTAATTTCATTTTGTCGGTATAATTAACAGTTACCCTGTATATAATACCATTTCCGAAAACAAATATTCATAATTTTTTTTTTTGCTCAAACAATTCAAGAATGGAATAATTTACGTGAAATAAATTTGTTAAAATTAATAGAAAATTGCACAAAGAAATTAAAAGTTAAGATGTAATTTTCTTAATGCAATTTTTATACAGGCTGTTTCAAATTCGACCCTCACCATTGGGATCTCGCTTATTTGAAGAGATAGACGGTACGTTTAAATTTGGCAAAGTTGCAAAATTTTATGAGCATTAATAATCCGCAGAGAAATAACTTCTATGTTAACTCTTATTCGAAATAATTGTCATTTTCTTATTTTTCCTCTATCTTCTTTATTTGAAGAGGTATCAAAAAAATAAAAGTACTTTCTTAAGACACTTTTGAATTCTCTACACACTGATGAATACCATTTTGCTATAACACGTTTCGTCAAATTGATATCATCATCAAGTTCATTTTTTCTTATGGGCGCCATATTGAAATTTGGTCGCAAAATAATCTACTCTTCCTGCTGATTGCGCCAATATAGCACATGTTTTCAAAATTCTTTAAAATAAGGTCAAAATTAAAATTTATTTTTTTGAGACAAGAAAATTGGCAATTAATGGAAGCCTGGGTTTGGATTCAAATCAAAAACAGTATAATCTATCATAGTAATACATATTTGTTGCTAAATATTAACATAATAACAGTAGCATAATATTTAGAATTGAAGAAAAACGTGATGTATTCGTGCCACACACGAAAACAGCAAGTGAATTTTATTTTGAACATTCGAAGAGCTGCAATAAGTTTAAGCAAACTAATGCAATTATGTACAAATTAAAGTGGAAATTGGTTTGAACATTTAATGTAAATATCTTATTTTGAGAGCCTCTATTTATTTATGTCATTATTATTTCTTCAGTTTAGTTCTACATTTTTGTTACTGTAAAGAGTAGGTACGTATTCTAGTAAATGATTCCTGCTCTTCAATATTTTTGTCTAATTGTAAAAGTATTATTCTAAGCTGTTTGTTCTCCGAGTAGGTCCGAAAGTACCTACAGTTCACTTGCTGTTTTTGCTTATTTGTTATAGGAATAAAACACACGTAACACACATATTCTGTTTCTCTTATCTTATTGCTGTGCCGGTAATATTTATTAAACTAGTGCCTACATCAAAGAAACTGCTTTTAATTTGACTCCAAAGTTATCTTCTGTTAACCACAAAATTACCTTCTGTTAGCTACAACAATTCCTATATTATATCAAATATTCTTAATTCTGACATTATTTTAAATAATTTTGATAACATGTACTATATTGCCGTAATCTGTAGGAAGAGTAGATTCTTTTGGGACTAAATTTCATTATGGCGCCCATAAGAAAAAATGAACTTGATGATGATACCAATTTGACGAAACGTGTTACAGTAAAAAGGTATTCATCAGTATGTAGAGAATTCAAAAGTGTCTTAAGAAAGTACTTTTATTTTTTTGATATCTCTTCAAATAAAGAAGATAGAGGAAAAATAAGAAAATGAAATTTTTCATTTTTTTCAATTATTTCGAATAAGAGTTAACATAGAAATTATTTCTCTGCGGATTATTAATGCTCATAAAATTTAGCAACTTTGCCAAATTTAAACCTACCGTCTATCTCTTCAAATAAGCGAGATCCCAATGGTGAGGGTCGAATTTGAAACAGCCTGTATATTGTTAATGATTTTATAGTTGTTGGTTGTTTATTCACTGTACGTACAATAATAAAATTCGAAATTTAATCTGTCTACATATTTTTAACTTGATACTACCATGAAAGGGGAACAATATTGATTGAATATGAAATGTATTTATTATTTGCATTGCAATTCGAACTTTTACTTAAAACGGGTTCACAAATAAAATTTGTATAATTTCTTTCCTTTACTAAGGACCTCTTTTAATTTTGCTACTGGTCTTTTGTTTCCAATTTTTTGTTTGTAAAAGAAGATTGTCGAAATCCAGCAAAGAAATTTCTGATAAAAATTTAAGAAATTTTGCCGGTGTAGTGTAAATTATTTCAAAAGTTTGTTTATGTGTGGAACCACTTCTAGAAAACTTACGAATTAGCTCTCAGCAAGTTTAATGAGAAGTACCCTCCAAATTCGATGTTTTTTCTAAAAAATCTTCTCAAAACTTCAATTTGAAAATAAAATCGAAAATAGAAAAAAAAAACTTGAAGGTAATATATAATTATGATTCATAAAACTTCAGATCTCGGGCGGCCATGAAATATAATTTCATGTCGTAGCTAATACATATTTTGATGTCACCTTAATATTTTGATAAAACTCATTTACTTTGATTTTGTATCATTTTTAACTCAAGTAATAAAGTAACAACTTAGGCTGGGTTTCTCTGTCCTAGTTTAACTTCAAACTCCTGTTTATTTCCATAGGAATTGTTTTTATAATTGTTACCATGGGAGTAAACAGGAGTTTAAAGTTAAACTAGGACTTAGGACCCAGCCTTAATCAAACACTTCGTGTAAATCGATGATAATCTAATGATTTTAATTGCGCCTTTGCACACATGTTATTTTTAACTTCTAGGAGATTTTCGATGTTCTAAGCTAAGAGATGAGTTCTTTTCTCAAAGTCGCCCAAGTTTTGAAATTTATTGAATCATATACTTAGGATGGGTTTCTCAGTCCTAGTTTAACTTTAAACTCCTGTTTATTCTCATGGTAGCAATTATAAAAACAATTGTTTCTATGGAAATAAACAGGAGTTTAAAGTTAAACTAGGACTGAGAAATCAAGCCTCAATATGTCATACATGTCAATAGTAACTTCACAAAATAACTCTGAATAAGTGGTGCAATCTATCGGGCAGATTTACTTCTAAATCGTTATGAGTATTAATTATTTTCATTTTGAGCCACTTCAAAGTCACAATTCCAATGCACTAATATCTTTAATGTATGATACTAAATATACTGTTAATTGCGCCATCTACTGTTAGAAACTAGACATTTTTAAACAACCGAGTGCTCCGAAACGTTGAGAAAATAATATGAACGTTTTGACTTCGAAAAATGGGATAATCGATTCATTATATCTCAGCATTACTTTTACTCAGTCTTCCTACTTTTCTCCTTTTTTCAGTTTCTTGTTTTCTTACTTCAATATCTCGCATTCATTCTGGTTATTTCCATAAAAATCTCATATTTTGTATACCTCTACTTTCTCTAATATCTTGCTATTGCTTTTATGGATACATATTTTTGGTAAACTTTCCATTTCTCTTAATTCTTGTACTATTTTGCTGTCTTTCTATAGCCTTCCTACTTCTCTTTATTATTGAATTTTTTTGCTCTGTTTGTGCTACTACTCTGGGCCCATAGTTTTGTTTGCTTACTACCTATCTTCTTTCTCTCTTACTGTTGTCATTCTTAATCCATTTTTTTGAGAGCCTTCCTTTTTCTCCTTCCTTTCTTGAGTTTTATGCTCTCATCGTTCTTGGCCCATATTTTTCGTAGATCCGTAAATTTTGTCTCTCTCTTTTTGCTATTGCCGTTCTGGATCTATACGTCTTCCGACTTATCTTCTTTTTTGAGTTTTTTATTCTCTTGCTAACTTCAATACCCAGTAATATATTCTATTGTCTCTTTCTGCTCTCAGTTAATGTACTTGAGGTATCTTTAATTTCATATTGTCTTCTTATTCCTTAATGAATGACATTTCTATCATCTTGAACTTAATTTGTTTCAAATAATTATTCTTTCTGAATGCCTTCTTAATTGGATTTCTTTCACTATTGAATCAATGAAGCAAGATGTTAGCACTTAATGAAATATTATTACAAAACAGAGCAAACCGGTGCTATTGTTTTTGGCCAAAATGTATTTCGTGCATTTGTACATTTACAGATGCATCCACTGTAGGATAAGTAAAGATTTTACTTATTGTACTTCTGTTTCCTCACTTGTTTTATATTGTTTTTTTTTCGATCACGTATTCTATTGAATGATTGGTTATTCATCAATAATTTTACTTACCTGCGTTATTAAGAATTGAATAATAGATATTAAGATAAATCTCTGTATTATGGAAATTTGAGTCGTTAATTAAAAAATTTTGGTCACATAAAGTACCTTAATGCTTTCCCCGGAAGTTCGTCTAGCACCGAGGACTTATTAAACAAGGATGTTCCCAAGCATTTACGCTTCAATTTACTGAAAAGATGAAGAAGAATAAGAAAATATTCGTCGCGTTCGAAGCCAATCAATATGCAGGTAGTTAAATAACGGACGTGAGCGTTTTCCCAAAGCCGTTTTAATTGAAAATGTCGCGCTGCAGATGTTCTCGGAATTTCTCCCTGTGTTTAGTAGAGCCAAGAATAATCTTTTCCTGTGCGGCGCACTGTTTGTTGACTTCCAATGGAATAATATCCGACGCATGTGGCGCATCATAGACGGTGAAGTACACGCCGCATCTTGATCCCGGAGCTAACAATAGCAGAGTGATTAATTACAAGCTTACCAGATTGATAACGTGTTATTTTTATCTGGGATGATTGACAAGAACTTGTCAGTCGGGATACGAAGAAGAAGTTCTCGGAGCTTGGCGATATTAAAAAGCGCTCCAAAACAACGGGAGGGAAGTTTTAAATAAAATCGGTTTGTGTACGTAAAGTTCCGGCAACTTTTCTAAATGGACTCACTTAGTCCCTGGTTTTAAGTTTTCTTTCCACTTGGAGCAAATTGTTACGTCTCGAGTTGTTCAAGAAATTAAAAGCCGGAATAAAGTTCTTACAGTTGGAAGGGTAGTTTCAATAAAGCGAGAGAGATTTTAATTTTTTTTATTTTCAACTTCAAGTGTTTGACTAATTTAATTTAATCGCGTAACATCCAGGCTCTTCAGGAAGTCTTTTATTCTAATTCTCACAGGTATGATTTTTAATAATTGTGAATGGTTTGGATTATTGCTAAGTTGGCAACACATCCTTGCATTTTTTTTAATATGAGTGAAGTTTCGATTGGAATTATGTATTTTCTAACATTTACTCAAAGTGCCTTGTGGAATCCAGAATAAGTTCTTAAACGAACTGGTTTGACATAGAGCGAAGCAAATAGCAAAGAAAGGGGAAAACTGTTTAAACAGTAACAGCAATTTGTTTCAGGCGGGCCACATTTATTACTTGAAAAACACTAGAAACAATAGCGCCAAATTCAAACTATCCTCGTTCATTAAAAATCATTCTGTGTTGTTTCTACACTGAGAAAAATGAAATAGTTAAGTCAACAACTTTTTGAATGTCAACTTTTTGTGCGTTGACTTAAATAAAATATACTTGTTTCAACGGTAATATTCTTAACTGAACATCTTGAAAATTGTTGAAGTAACACTAAAAAAATGTTAAACTATTACGTTTGACTGAACGATGTAAATGTTTTCCTTAAAACGAAAGTGCTTAATATGTTAAATCAAAAAGTTGAAATTTCAAAATGACCGTAAAGTGCTGTTGCTTTTATATGTCTGTTTTGATTTTTTATTTAACGGAATAAATGTTAAGTCAAGTAAAAGCGAGGGTTAATTCACATATTACTAAGCTATCGAGTTCCAGATGGCGCCCGCTAAAACTTCACGTATATTTACTGCCTGTCCCAGCATAACCTTGTTGTTCGACATCGTTTCTTAAACGGATAAGTTATTCATATTTCAAATGCGTCCGACATTATAAAATTGGTTGAGAGGTTTATTCAGCTCCTCTTGTCACCTCAACAAAGGTTGAAGGGTTATCTTACTTTGGCAGTATCGCAACGAGGTGAACATTTAATTGACGTTTCCCGAAACGATAGTCTAGATTGAATTGACTCTACGCTTTTATTAGCCGTATTGAAAAATTACTTTAAATATCAAAAATATAATTTTAATTCCCTAACAGCGTTCAGACTAATAAAATATTTAGCAATTTTAACATTCTAAAGTTCTTGTATCAATCTTGTTGGGCATTAAAGCAACTAGAAAGATGTCTTCATTGTATGCTTGCCTGAAAGAAAATATTGAGTTGATTCAATCTAAAATATTTAACATTTTTTAACTGTTGGTTCAATGACCATGCGTGATTGCTAATAGGTAAACGAAAAATATTAGGTTTGTTCCAGCAATAGTTCATAACTGGTTCGAAACCGTCAAAAGCATGCAGTCATCAAAATTGTACGTTTGACGGCGCCGTTAAAATCGGTCATTATTTCGGTGGGCAACTGTTTTTAACGGTTCCGAACTAGTTACGAACTCTTGCTGGAACAGACCTATTGTTAACTGAACGTGTTTTTGGTTGACTGAATAGTTTATTTTTCTCAGTGTACTCGTCTGGTACCCGATGGGTCAGAAATAGCAACAATTTTCCGCATTTTCAGGTAGTCGTAAATTTTCACAAGTATCGAAAATCAAATTCCTAAATAAGTTAAAGAACAGTTTGACCTTCTTCCATTTGCTTTAGGAAATGCTCAATTTCGTTCACATGGATGAACGTCAACATCAACGTTCCTTTGCAGATACATGAACGGAAAATCTGTTAGAGTATTTAAAGGCAATTTTTCACCGCCGCTGACACTGATTAAATTATGTTCGTTCCTCTTGATGTAATTTATAACAGATTCTTGAAGCGTCTAATTCAACAAAAATAATGATTTATCGCCGCCGCGATAATTAATATTGTTTTTTAATTGCGCCCCGTCAAAGTCGCCGTAAAAACTAGCTGCGACGATATCTTCGATATCGCTTTACGGCCCAATATTTTCGGCGGTGGATTTTGAATTTTAAATAGTCGTAAAGGCGACGGTATTATTGCCGACCGCTTAGAAATTCAATATCGTACGAGCCGGGATTTATGGGCGATATTTCATTTCCAGCGATTCCGGCAAGTTTCTTCTTCACATACAGACGTTTTACATTCACGGAACAGACATTTACTGCATATGATATCGCCTGCACTTAAGAAAAAAACCAAACTCTAAGCATAATACCAATCAAATTTTCCAATAACTTATGATTTGTTGGATAGAAATAGCACAGTTGGAGTGATTACGCTTTCTAAGATGATGGGGATGTAAAATTTATTGGAGATTTTAAAAGTGCTCTTCTCTGTCCAAAAAAAGAAAAGAATTTATGCTTTTAATTTTGTCTTAACAACTTCCCTCTAATTTCGGAGCTTTTATCAGCCGCACGAGAGTAACTTTAGGCGGACGGCAATAACACGCGAGGCAATCGCCTGAAAATCGCCTCACTTGTGGAGAATTTCTTTCGGTAGCTCCCGGCAGTAAAAAACCAGTATATCAGATCCACGAATCACGAATACGGCCACAATCACGCATCAGCATCAGCCAAAATAACGGTGGTGGGCGGACGCGGTCTCGATAACGACCGCCTTGCACGGAACGGCCGAGGATTTTGAAACGCATCGCGGCCAAATCGACACATTCCTTTTCCGTACAATGATAAATTACGGCTTATAAGTTAAGGCACTGAATCATCAAATTAAGACTACCGAAACCCGGTTCTTTGTCACCTTCTCTGACACCACAAAAGGACTCCTACTAGTCTTCACATTTCCAATATAGCATGCCAAAATTCAATTAATTTCTTTAGAATAATCCTAAGATTGTATCTTCCCAAAAGGAAGACGACCTTGTATCCCTCTAACAATATCAAAATATCTGTGGGAAGATACGTTTATATATTGTTACATCCTACCGCCACCAACAAAGCAAACTGTCTAGTTTAACATCGACACCGCCATATGTCAGATCTCGAAAGCGTGATGCAATCTACGCTAAACAAAATTTCACCAGTTCCCAATAAAGGGAATCCCTATAAAAGCTGAATTCTGCTTTTGCAATTGCCAATTTGCCGAATCACTCTTCCAAACAAAATTAGATAAGTCCTCCAATATCAGTCGAAAGAGCAAAACATTCCAAATTAATTGGTAAGATGTGAAGGGCATGCTCATCCACTAACAAGTACCAGGACAAGAAATGAAGCGCATGATTTCATCTGAAGTAGTATAATGAGGATTTTTAATTCGAATGTCAAAAGGGTTCCCATGATTTTATATTTCAGCATGGAAGTGACCACCAATACCAGTACAAAGTTCCAACTCTTCATAAATGAATGCCTAAACTTGAACATTGCGTAAGATGAGGGGACTATTAAATTAAGAGAAGATTGAACTACAATTAAGCGATGGAAAAGGAAGCGAACTGGATCTATTCTTTGAAAGAACTCTGATGGCGTTGAAAAGAGGAATATGGGTGGTCAGAAAAAAGCAGACCATAAGAAGAGCTGCAAGAAAGTAGTAAGTGATGGAGGTAAAAATAAAACCGTTGGTGATTAATAGATGGCACTGCTTTACGAACATTTTGACTTTTGTAATTCCACCATAAAAATTGTTAAAGAAACGGATCTATGGTAAAAGTATCTGTAATAGCTGAAGGCATGGAGGGAACCCATGATTCGGCGATTAAACAATTAAATAATCAAGTATGGAGCAAGAGCACGTTCTCTTCTCATGCATTCCCCAATGAATGGAACTTTGATGCTATTGTGAAGAGAAATATGGGCGGAAATTCTCAGGGTGTAAGAGAAAAAGGCGCACCTAAAGTCCCTAGATCTAACAAAATAGAGCAACATGCCGCCGTTTTGATTCCAAGCTCGATTTCCGTTAGGTCAATATGAAGATGACATATCCAACCGCGCTTTAGAAATGCTGAAAATTCAGACGGAATGGCACTTGTTTTACTTCCTTTATGTTCAGCAGTAACTTTTCGAATACCCTGCTCTAGAGTTCATTTTAAAGTTGTGGGTACCACCATAATACTTGGCTATATCATCATCGGTAATGATTTTTCGAAAATATCTTCTTTGCATTGAAGATCTTGAAATGAATTTACACTGACGTAATTCATTCACGTTTCTAACTTTTCCTAAGAAGGGACTTTAGGCGCACCACGTGTAATGTGGAAAAGGACGGGGGGAACGTGGACAAGTGAAGAAGGTAAAGAAGAAAGGTTAATGATTAATAGATGGCACCACTTTGTGAAAGCTCTATACTCCAAGGAGATAAAAGGAGAAATCATTATCGCCCCACAAATTCAAACAGTTGGATTTTTGTAAAGCGTAGGTATTTAAAATAGTTAAAGAAAGCTCTGAGAAGAAACGTTTAAAAAAGGAGAAAACCCAGAAATAGACGGCTTGTAAAATGAAATAATTAAATATGAAAGAGAAGTGTGAATGACGACCAAAGGAACTCTGATGCTGTTGCTAAGGCGGATCAAGTGTAACGTAATTTTATGAAATTAAAATAGGGGCCCAAAATCATTGTCTTAACCGGTAATAGTCTTAACCGGTAATAGTCTTTCCTTTTTCTTCTTATGCTAAAAATATTACACTAAGTTTGTTTTCTCGCAAAATTGTGCTTAAAATCACTTCAAAAAGCAAAACGTGGTGATAGATAGCAAAGTGCGTACAAAATTCAATTCCCACGAAGAAGTAACGGCAGTGACAAAAAGAACACCAACAGCCCTTTTTTGAAGAAAATAAGAAACGCGGCAAAAGAGAAAAATTTTGACGCCGAGACACAACCGGAAGCTAGCTGAAGATCGTACAAGAATATTTGAAGTTCGAGTACCATTAACTATGTGAAATGCATTGAGGCCTCTATACCAAAAGAAAATTCATAAAAGTAATGTTTAATGCCAGAAAAAGAAGAGAAAATACATGTAGAGAAGACTACAATAAATAGAGGAATGTTATAAATAAAGAAATAAGAAACTCATACCAAGAAACAAGAAAAAATAAACAAATAGCACAATACGGCTGAACGAAAGATGGCTTACTACGAAAAGGAAAACTAAAGAGATGGGGTACAGTATTACGAGTAATGACTGGATGGAGAAGAATAGTAAATAGAGGAGGAAACAAAGCGTGGAAGAGGATCCCAAACGCAGATAGTAGTTGAGGAACCAAATGATGAAGAATTATTAGAAATAACTGGGAAGCTAAAAAATAATGAAAGTCCTGGCGAAAATGGAATCTTCGCAGGAATTTGAATGAATGCCTAAAAAATAATTGCTCAGATGATAAGAAGAATACGGCAAGAATAGGATATGCCCATAACATAGAGCACAGCGAATGTACGTGCTGTATATAAAAAAGGCGATAGGGCAAATTGTGATAACTAATAATTGATAACCAGCGTTAGGAGGATGAGATTCCGCTTGCAATAGTCCGCCTGGGTCGCCGTTTATACTGTGCATGTTTATGTGACGATCATTGCGCTGGCTCATTTCTTCATGAGCGTGGGACGAAATTTTAATTTCATCGCGTAAGAAATTGTTAAATTTAAACAAAATTTCGTATTTTCGAATTGAAAATTAAATAAATTAAATTAAAACTAAACGTTCTTTACTAGTGCAAATTATGCATGCGGTTATTTGCTATTCCCGTATCGAGTGCACTTAGATGTGACGCTCTTGCCAGCGCGAGCGGAATACGATCCACCTAACCGTGCTGATAACCATCGCCAGATGGTATATAGAATAGTAGCAACAATAATAAGAAACAGACTACTTAAAATAGAAAAATATAAATTAGGTGAATATCAAGAAGATTTTAGGACGATCGACAGTAGATCAAATAAATGAACGTCCACGCAAGAGTCCAAACAAGCTAAATAGAAGGCAGAAATCGATAAGGAATACAACTTCGGGGAAGTAACGCAATTTCAATATTTAGAAGTGCCTTCTTGCCAAGAAGGGACAGAAATAAATAAATAAAAGATTGGTAAAGAATAGTAGGGGCGTTTACAAAATTAATAAAATCGAAACATCTACCCAGAGAAGCAAAAATAAGAGTCTATGGTGAAAGAACACGACCGATTGTGTTATCGAGTGCGAAACATGGATTCTCACCAAACGAGAAGAAATGAAAATGGATGTATGGGAAAAGAAAATACTGTGCAAAAAAATTAGAGGAAGGCAAGGGATGAAAGCGGAGAAGAACAAATTGAGAAATTATGGAACTATTTGAGAAATTAAACATATCACAGACCGTAAAAGTACAAAGTGTGAGATGGATGAGAATAAACACTATAGGAAAGTGCTTACGACAGGAGAGAGATGGAAGAAACGAAGAAGAAAGATGGTTGACAGCAGTGAAACAGGAAGATCTATCACAAGTAGGCGTGGAGTAACGGCAGGAGAAGGGCAAATAACGAAAGACGTAATAAGAAGATTTGAAGCCTTGGATCTACAAGACCTACCGTCCTAGTTCATTATTATTATTATGTTTTTAATTACATAGTTACTCTAATAAATAATTAACAAAAAATTATTAAAATATTCAACTCTTGTTTTAAGTGGAGCAAATTTTGAGGAACACTACCCTCCGTAAGGAGTGATTTTTCGATTTGCTTATTTCACCATTCTTATTTTTATATGAGGAAGAAACTCTTGGAATTCTACCGCCTATTTTTAGAACATCCGACATTGACAAGGTTTTATTTAGTTTTTGTAACAAACCCATTTTTTACTTATATGGTATCAATTCAATAAACTAAAACTTTATCTAGAACCGCCCAAAATTGGGAAAAACCCAAAACCTTCAATCTTATAATTTTTTATTCAAAATCAAGGTTCGAAAGTATAAGGTTGTTCTAAAGTAAGTTCCCTGTATAAAATGATCATAACTTTGGAAAAATTTTATATTCTACAAAAATAAATCCATCAATTTGTTCGTAAAAAAAATGGGGATTTATCATAAGAAGAAATCAGAAAGAATTAAATGTGATCACTACCATGTCGTTCAATAACTAGTCTACCTAATAAACGGCATTTATAAGTGCATTTCCTAGGAAGGACATCTGATATCGATTGTTTCAGTAGGTCTACCAAGAAATACCATTTCTTTGAAGTAACCGCATAATCAGTCTGGTGACCTGAACTGTTTGGAAAATGCCTACTAATTAAACAGTTAACATACCAACGAGAAAAAATAATATTGAAAGGAAAACCCAATCCCTATAGAGCAAAATGATATCTATATGGAACCCAACTGTTAATATTTACAGAAAATATAGCCTTTTTAAACTGGGAACTTATTTTAAAATAACCTTATACAGATTCGGTAAATGTTTAACTTGACATCCTGTTATAATGAGTGCGACAGGGAACACACTAGAAAAATAAAGACAGAAATTTGACTAATCACGCCCAGTTGTGCTCATAGCTCAATTGTATTCGATGCCGGCCGCCGCCCGGCCTTTTACAATTAGTTCTCCTGCTTTGTCCAGTACCCAAATTTCCGAATCTGAAGTTTAAATTTTTTCAACCAGGGACAACCAGTCAAAACGACAACCAGTCAGATTTGTTACAAACAACATTTTTGCCACAGATTTTATGAAAATAGTGGAATCGTGTAATAATAAGCGATTTAGAAACAGAAAGCCTGCCTTTAGGAATTGAAGAAGCTGCCGAAAACGTGGTCTCTTTAATTCTACCAGATAAAACAAAAACGAGGTACGAACAATTTTATAAACAATTCTATTTGATCGAAGAAAATTAAAAGTGAGGCAAAAGAGAAAGCATTATGGGACTTTTTACATTACACCACTAGTGTTGTAATAAGCTTCATTATTCATCGGAGGCTGTGCCAATTGACTGGTGTTAATAAGGTAAAATTTAATAAGAAAATTAAAAAAGAATGAAATCGTTTCGCAAAACACTTTAGAAGAGTTGACTGTTTCAAAACCAATTACTTTAAAAACTTAAGCATGGGCTTATTGTATTATTATTATCCTGAAATTATTGTAATTTCCACAAAATTCTCGTTCATCGACAAACTAATTTACGTGTAATTTTTAGCAAGACCACCGTGACCGCCGTTCGCACAGCGAGCAAATGAACTAAGCTCCAAAGATAGAACCACAAGGACATTAAGCTCGTGAATGAATGCAGTGTTCGCTAATAACATAAAAAGCCCCACTGTAGTCTTGCCCCGCCGGTTTATTTCCTTTTCGTCGGCCGCACATGTTTTCGAAGCTTTTTAATTCGAAACATGCAGGTTTACAAGAGCTCACATCCGCGTGTATAAACTCGCTTAATTAATGAGGATGTTGCTTACGGTAAGCGGTCGTCCCGATTATGATTTAGTGGCCGATCGATTTTTTTTACGCGCGAGCAACCCGCGAATTAAAACGGAATTTATTGCAGACGGGGGTTATTTGTTTGCACTTTATTTCATGTCGTCGTTATATGTATGTAGCGCGATATATTTTTATTGCCTTCGCCGATGTTATACATAAATCATGTTTTTTTTTTAATTTTTATTTTTAATCCGGGGCGCTTCAAATGAAAGCCGCTTTATAAGCATGTATGTTATGTTTTATTGCGAAAACTGAGCCCCGACGTAAAGATGAAAGTATGAAATTTACGGTTAAATTCAATACATTTTAATATTTTATGAACGGATTTGCCAATAAATGTTACTTTGTGTACTGGAAATATAAACGGCCTCAAATTTATTAACATATAAAGCTCAGCGATATCATATTTCATTACTATCGGATTAAAATGTTTTGATCGTTTGGTTTGTAGGTGTATAAAATTAAAAAAAAAAACACACACAGTATTAACTAAAATGAAATGTGTTGAAAACGTTCCATAAAGAATTTAAGTTTGTTTTAAAAAAAAATTCAACACAAAATAAAATAGAATAATAATAGAATTCTATCTTGTCAAACGAAATAACGCGTAAAGAGTACAGATTTCGAATCTATCCTTCAGTATATTTTTCAGGATTAATAACACTGTCAGTTTACCGTCAATACAACCATTAATTACTTCAGTATCATCCCATCATACCTTTCCAACTTTAAACAAACATGTGAAATAGAAAACTTAGAGACTGTGCAGTACAGAAGTGCTGAACCGCTCTGATGACATCCCAGTACTGACAGTATTAGAAGAAAGCTTTAGATTCGTTTTAACAGTACTTTGAGTGACTTCACATATTTATTATTTAATTATGTACGTTTTAATTGGCTTTCTGTAAATTACTAAGAGTTCCTCATCTTCTTCTTCACACATTCATTCATTAGAGCGACGACTTGTTAATGAGGGTAATAAAAAAAATGTTTCTTTTCTTTTTAATTAGTACTTCTGTAACTGTTCCTCGATGCAATCGCGCGCACGTTTCGTCCTAATTTACGCAATATGTAACGAAACTGGCCATAAAAGCCACTCGCGCTCCGTAGTTACCGCACCAAATTGGATTTTAATTATCTTTAATTATGTGTGCTGGTAAGAAAATAAATTTTTCACAGTATCCGGCAGACAGTTTCGGCGGCTCTCTCTAATGCGGCCTCTGGTAATTTAGATTTGTCGGCAAGAAATTAGTTATTAGTGCGCGTAATCGCATTAACAAGAATCCACCCGACGAGGCTCTCTCTCCTCTGCTCAGTCTATTAAAGTCGCCCATAGTTTCGAGAAAGTAATTACTATTTTAATTAAAATAATCGTATTTTGAAATTATCTCCTCGTATTATGATCGTTAATATTTGAAATGGTGGCGGAAGTCATTGAGGCAATCTTAATCTTGCTTGGCTTAAGTCGAAAACGACAATCATAATCGAAGGAAGTTAGAAGCGCCAGATTAATTTAAAAATTTATCAAACAATAAATCGATACCCCTAACAATCATTCGAGCATGTCATCGACTGTTTAACGTCATTGTTTAACGAGCAAGAAATTTATGACATCATCTATAATGCCATAAAAACTTAACAGGTCGGTTTCACGTCTATTAAAAATGAGTTTGATGCTGCGTTGATTGATACTTTACAGTTAAATCTGATGGGGTATTGCAATGATTGATGACCGCTAATAAATTTTAACTGGAAAACAGAATTTTAAAAATACGAAATGATTTGCGGAATTCACTGTTATTTACTGACGTCGTCAATGCTTTTCTTCAACTCTAGATGTACGTGAGAAGACACTGCAATTTATTTTAATGAGAACCAAAAAAAAACAATACTTTTGACACACTGAAACGACCATTCATTTTAATGACAACCGAAAGGACACTAAACATTTTAACAGATTCAACTGACCCTTCTTCTTTTAATGGTAACAGCAAATTGGGTGAAATATTGCTTGCTTTAAACATTATTTTTCATACAATTTCGTCTCAATTTGTAACAATTTGCTTACTATTTTTTTCTTTGCTTCTTTCTACGGTGTAATCCTCTTTGCAACAACTTTTTAGTAACACACAGGCAATGAGTATAACCAAATATCTGTCAAATGACGATTAACTGCGCTGAATCCTCACCATTTCTTGTGCAAGAATTACTGCCGAATATCAAACAAGAAATCTCAGAACTACAGAAGATGCTACACAATTTAGATTGTTTCAAAAATTGTATAATTTCTTGTACAATAAATTGTGTAATGTAAAATGGCCTTTAATGATAACTGGAAGGATATCAAAAATTTTGACAAATTTTAATGATACTTCTTTTTGATATTTACCGAAGGAAGAACAAAAATGTTGATAGATTAAAACCTTTCCTTTAATGACCAAAGAAAAAGAAAAAGTTTTGACAAATTGAAATGATAATTTAAAGGGTACCAAAAGTTTTGAGAAATTTAAATGATCCTTCTTTTAATGACAACCGAAAAGACACTAAGGCCCAGTTTTACAATCGTGGAATAAGGACGGAATAACTGTTCGCTGAAAATTTAAATGATTCTTCCTTTAATGATTATCGAAGAACTAAAAATGTTGACAGATTGAAATGACTCTTCTTTTAATGGCAATCGAAAAGAGACTAAAAGTTCTGAGAGATTGCACAGAGAAAAATAAATTGTTCAGTCAACCAAAAACACGTTCAGTTAACAATATTTTTCGTTTACCTATTAGCAATCACGCGTGGTCATTGAACCAACAGTCAAAAAATGTTAAATATTTTAGATTGAATCAACTCAATATTATCTTTGAAGCAAGCATACAATGAAGACATCTTTCTAGTTGCTTTAATGCCCAAGAAGATTGATACAAGAACTTTAGATTGTTAAAATTGCTAAATATTTTATTTGTCTGAACGGTGTTAGGGAATTAAAATTATATTTTTGATATATTTAAAGTAATTTTTCAGTACAGCTAATAAAAGCGTAGAGTCAATTCAATCTAGACTATCGTTTAGGGAAACATCAATTAAATGTTCACCTCTTTGCGATACTGCCAAAGTAAGATAACCCTTCAACCTTTGTTGAGGTGACAAGAGGAGCTGAATAAACCTCTCAACGAACTTTATAATGTCGAACGCATTCGAAATATGAATGACTTATCCGTTTAAGAAACGATGTCGAACAACAAGGTTATGCTGACACAGGCAGTAAATATACGTGAAGTTTTAGCAGGCGCCATCTGGAACTCGATAGCTTATTAATATGGGAATTAATCCTCGCTTTTACTTGACTTAACATTTATTACGTTAAATAAAAAATCAAAACAGACACATAAAAGCAACAGCACTTTACGATCATTTTGAAATTTCAACTTTTTGATTTAACATATTAAACACTTTCGTTTTAAGGAAAACGTTTACATCGTTCAGTCAAACGTAATAGTTTAACATTTTTTTAGTGTTACTTCAACAATTTCCAAGATGTTCAATTAAGAATATTACCGTTGAAACAAGTACATTTTATTTAAGTCAATGCACAAAAAGTTGACATTCAAAAAGTTGTTGACTTAACTATTTAATTTTTCTCAGTGTGAGTGAACCTTCTTTTAATAATAACTGATAGGATATCAAAAATTTGGACAAATTTAAATAATCACCGAAAAGGACTGAAGGTCAAATGAGCCTTCTCTTAATGAGAACTGAAAGGATATCGACAGCTTTGGCAAATTTAAATGATTCTTCTTTTAAAACTTTGACAGATTAAAATGAGCTTCTTTTAATGACCAAAAGTTTTGACAGATTGAAGTGAGCCTTATTTTAAAGACTGCCAAAGAAAGACCAACAATTTCACAGAACGAAGTGACTCTTCTTTACTGGTAACTGAAAAGAGACTAAAAGTCCTGACAAATTGAAATAGACCTTCTTTTAATGATAAAAGAAAGGATATCAAAAGTTTTAATAATTACCGATGAAAGACATTTTGACAGTTTGAAACGACTCTTCTCTTAATGGCAACCGAAAAGAGACTAAGGCCCGGTCTATTCATCTCTCAGTAAAGTGCCAAGTTATTACTTGACAGATTAGCACAATGCATTTGCCTATCCTTAATTTATTCAGTATCTTACTGGCCACTTACTGAGAGATGAATAGACCGGGCCTAAAAGTTTTAACCAATCTTAGCAGATTGAAATAACCCTACTTTTAATGACCAAAAGTGTTGGCAAATTGAAATGAGCGTTATTTTAATATAAATTGTAGGATATGAAAATGTTGACATTTTAAATGATTCTTCTTTTAATGATTACTGAGGAGAGTTCAAAATTTTTGACAAATTTCAATGACTTTTCTGTTAATAACAACCGAGGAAGGACCAAAAGTCCTAACAGATTGAAATGGACCATTTTTTAATGATAACTGAAAGGATATCAAAAGTTGACAAATTTAAATAATTCTTCTTTTAATAATTACCGAAAGAGACCAAACATCTTGACAGATTAGAATAACTATTCTTTTAAAGGTCTTTCTTTTATTAATAAGCGAGAAGAGACTAAAATTTTGACAGTTTGAAATGAACATTCTTTTAATGATAACTCAAAGGATATCAAAAATGTTGACAATTTTAAATGATTGCTCTTTTAATGATTACTAAGAAAAAACCAAACTTTTTGATAAATTTAAATGACTTCTCTTTTAATGACAACTGAAAAGAGACCCTTCTTTGAATGATAACCGAAAAGAGACCCGTTCAAACTTTAGCCCTAATAATAACTGAAGGGATATCAAAACTTTTGATAAATGCAAATTATTCTTCTTTTAATGATTACACAAGAAAGGCCAAAAATGTTGACAGTACACTGACGCTTCTTTTAAAGAAAACCAGAAAAAGACGAAATTAAAATGACCCTTATTTTAGTGATAACCAAAAAGAAACAAAAGTTTGACAGATTGATTCTTTTAATGATAACTGAAAAGAGTTCAAACGTTTTGACACATTTACCGATTATCGAAGATAGATCAAAAATTGTGACAAATTGCAATGACTCTTTCTTTAACGGTCACCAAAAAGAGACCAAAGGTTTTGACTTTTTAATGATAACTGAAAAATATCAAGTTTTAAAAAATTTAAACGATTCTTTTTTAATGATTACTCAAAAAAGAAAAGATTTTGACAGATTAAAATTACGCTTCTTTTAGTGACAACCAAAAGGACATCAAAACTTTGACGCCTTCTTTTAATGATAACTGAAAAGAGATCAAAATTTTTGACAGATAAAAACGATCCTTCTTTTAATGGCAACCAAAAAGGGACCAAGAATTCTAACAAGATTAAAATGTGATCAAAAGTTTTGACAAATTGAAACGACACTTCCTTGGGGGTAATCTAGAACAACTGGAGGTTTATTAAATATAATTCCTGAGAGCACGCAACTGAAAGTGATTTCGAAATAATGAACCATTATTATTGTACGAGTAAGTGCTGCAATAAAACTCGAACCTCCCCAGGTCAAACCGACTTGGTGGCGGTACATATAATTATTTTTAAACCATTCGAAGTTATATTGTTGTTTACAACAATAGCTGATTAATAGAAGCCGTGGGAGGAGGAGCACCGCCGCAGTGCAAGTACACGCCGTAATGGCGCGGAGGATGCATTTTGAATGCAATCAGCGAAGAGTCGCTAAGCTCGGAATCACGAACTCCACATTACGCTAATTAGGGCGAATATGCGGCCGGTGCCGAGTGCCCATTACAACCGAACCGTACCAACTCTGTCGGCGAAAATCCCCCCAAAGAAAAAAAAAGGAATCATCGCGTTTTTGCCTCATCACTCGCGCCGGAGTTTTAATTTTCACGCTGAATAAATAACAGGCGAGTTGTTATTTCGTTAATTTGGCCCGTGGAAAATAAATCCTCATTATATCTCGCACGACATTCCCGGATCGAATGGGTGCACGCAATAAGGAATGTCACAATTTGCGGCTCATAAAGTTTTATGTCGCCCCGTCGAAAAGTCTTGATAATTCGATACAGTCTGGTGGACTTGTGCTACAATGTGTTTAAAATCAAAGTCCTTTTGCTCCATGTTTTCGTGTATATTCTAGATTATTGAATTAACTTACTGTATTTCCATCATTGGCGTAAATCAAATTCCTGTTAAAAAAATTCCCATTTCCCTAACTCTGTAAGCGGTGCGCCTTCGAAACGAGAATGCCCATGAAAACTTTCCCAACCTTGTCCGCTCTCTGATGATAATAAAGTCTTCCAGCACATGATAAAAACAAGGAAGTTACTGTGATTGTATATAATAAATTTAATGCAAATCGTTTCAGCAGCAAGTCCATTATATTTTATTAACTGGCAGTTTTACGAGTTGAGAAAGCGGAATCTGTCAAGAACAGTTCGCCTTTTGTGTGGTGTTAACATGCACCGTACCAATAAATTTCATACTAATTTGAGTGCAGCTTATAGCTTAGAAAGTTGTACGTTTCAGGATTTACATAATTCTCGCAGTCGCAGAAACTTTATCGCTCCGCAGCGTAAATCTGGCCTTAATATAGGGGGCCGTTCTAAATCTATTATGTACTTAAAAGTCTCTGCGACTTCGATTTTGTATGCGCATCTGGATTTCGCAGATTTAGGACGGGATGATACCTTGAATATTAAAGAGTCTGCTTCTCGTCGTAAATTTAAGTTCGGCTTGAATATCGGCATGAAATTGAAAATTGTGAGCCGGCCACTTTGTCATGGGCACCGCTCCTTGCATGTATTTACATATTTTAATAGTTTTACGAATTCGTGGTAGTCTAACCAAAATAATTCAATTTTTTTAAGATTTTAGATAAGTTGTTTGAAACATTTTAGAGTTATAGTTTCCTGTATGAATTTCACACATAATTTCAAATTAACTATACACTCTATATGTTTGAAATCAGTGACTAATCAATTTTTCAACCATACGTCCACTTTCAGTTCAATTTTTTTCAGTGGAGTCGAGGCCGACGAGTTACTGCATTTAGAATGGGTGCACGCATTTATACCCCACAGATACGCTCCAAATTTTTTATTTTTTTTTTTGCTAATTAAATAACTCGAATATAATTGAAACGTGTCACGGAATATTGTGCGCGTACAACTCGCAGAACCCGTAATTATACGTGCACAACAACAATAGCGAATTTAATTATAACCGTAGCTGTGGCAGGCCGCTAAACGGGTTTACGGACCACGATTTTTGCGCGTACACAAAATCAGAACACGGCGATCTCTATCTCCGTAAAAACTTAATAACTGCTTGTAATTATCTAATAAATTATTTGATTGCCGAGGATATTCGAAAGTGGAACGCTGACATGCAGAAATTATGTAATTCGTGAGCTCAGTTTTTAGCAAAGCAAGGGACAAGGTTCATGCAAATAATATTTAAAAGTAAACTGTCGTGGTTAGAAATACAAGAAGTGCTACAAAAAACTAAGAAAAAATTATACCGTGGTTTTATTTTAATATGAAACATTGCTGTTCATATTACTATGGAAACTAATTTCAATTTTTAAAAATGTCGTTGCATGATCGTCATCGTGGGTTTCTAATGTCATATCAAATAAAATTTGTCCATTTTAATTTGGAACATCTGTCGGGCGAAGAAAGTTAGTGAAAATGTATCCGAAAGAATACCCATAGACAAGTAATTGATGCAATTAACAACTTTTATAATACGAGGAGCGTTCAAATATGAGTGAGAATTTAGTTGCCTTGGGCATAGGAAACAATGAATGGAAACAAGCGTTCTGGGTCATGTTCTGGCATATTCCAACTTATCATTAGCAATGATCAAATTCTTCTCATTTACGCCTGCCAATAGTAAATTAGCATCTCAGAGAAAAAGTACCGCGTTTTGTTGCACAACACATAATCTTTAAATTTTTAGTCAATGAAAGTGTTTTATCATCTGAAATCTTTACAAGACTTCAAGTCCAGTTAGAGGATGAATGTATGCCCAAGGAATAGGTGTTTGATTGGGCGAAAAAATTTCGAGAAAATCGAGAACCGCTAGAAAACATATCCCATGTGAGATGACCGAAAACGTCCTTAACTCCTGACAATGTTGGGACGATTGATCAATTTATTCGGGTTGATTATTGGATAACTGTGAGAAAATTGTCAGAAAAAGTTGTTGTAGCTGTGGAAAGTCATTTGCTTTCACCATTGAAACAATTTTTAAGTGGCCATAAATTTAGGGATAATAAAGAACTCATTACAACTGTGCAAAACTGGATACGCACGCAACCAAAAACCTTCTTCGAAAATGGTATACGTAAGCTTCCAGAACGTTATCGCAAGTGTATTGGCAGTCGAGGGGGACTACGTTGAAAAATAGTATGTAACACATTTTTGTTTCATTGATAATAAAGACGTTCTAAACTCATTCTCACTCATATTTGAACGCTCCTCGTAGTTTAGGATATTGCATGGAGGTAAATGAAGAAATTTTTTGAAAACTTGTTGTGGTGTTTATTTTGAATTAAAGAATTTCTGTTTTCCTTATGTTGTAAGTTTACTTATTTTAAACAAGAATAAACTTATCTAATATGATTGAAAGAGTCGCCATTATTTTGTAGTACAAGTATATCGAAATCACTGCTAATAGAACAGATTCATGACAGCTGTCATCTCATGTTCTATTTTAAAAAGGACATTTACTTTATAAATTGTAAATGTTGCTATGGATTCTCAGATTCGTACGTAACAGCCACGTTTTATGTTAAAATAAATTCACGGTATAAGAAGTAAACGCAACGTTTAGAGAGTTTTCAATACAAAGAAAAAGTAACCCTACCCCGGTCGATTTTGTCCTGCCATTTTCGTTTTTAGAAGTTTCTTACAAAAGCTTCTGAAAAAGCTGCCAAAAATTATGACGTTATCTCATCTAATAAAACGCGAAGAAGATACATACTTTGAGTCACCAGTGCAGTCAATCGAAAACGCTATTTGTTGTAGTATAGAGTTTACAGACTCTGTGTGGAAAATGTTTGTCGCATAAATGTTGACTGCCAGTATACTTGATATACAGAATCGGAATTTTGGGTACTTGACACAGCAAATTTGCTTCGATTCGGTTCGCAGAGAACCAATTGCCTACGGCGCGGCAGGGCGGATGGTGGCCCACATCGAATACAAGCGGGCATGATTAGTCAGACTTCTCTCTTTATTTTTCTAGTGCGTTCCCTATCCAATTGAACATTTACCGAATCTGTATTTAATAAATCGAACAAAAACTTGAACAAAACACTGTGTACCTTCCGTCATTCTTGAACTTACGATTTCAATTTAAATACAATATAATCCTCCGGCGTTTGGCTTGATGCATTCTCGCCGCCGGTTATGGCACCATTTATTATTCATCAGGAACGCGACATTAATTATTGACACGAACATAGCAACGCATTTTAATGTCGCCTTCCACGCATGCACAGCGAGGATCCGGCGGAGCTCTTGGGTGGCTCATTGTCTTTGCACGTCCGTTCGGAATTTTTTATTGCCGACATCTAGATACCACGTCTTATTTTTTTGAGGCCATCTCATAAAACAACCACCTACGATAAGCCCCCCTTTTGTGGAGTATGTTAATTCCGACTGTTTTTTTATTCCGCCTGTTTGCAATTTCATTTCGCCAGATGGTTTGTTTCTTCAATATTTGCACATTTTTTCTTTGAGATCTACAGAACAAGTTCACTTTAATTTATGTTATCAGTAAATGAACAAATTTAAGATATTTTTGTCGAATCTAATCGTCAATGTCACCATGTATGTCATCAAACTTTTAAGTATTTTCTTTTTTTTCAGGAACTTTCTGTGTAGGTGTGCGTTTGTTAAATGAAAATCTCGAAGGCTGGTCATCCAAAAAAAAATGATACAATAACGATCAAACGGTGCAACTGTGTACTCCTGATACATCCAATCCTCTCAACTCTAGTTAAACTTTACTGCAGATGAAACACTTTGAACGAATAAGCAACAAAACGTTTCAATATAGCATGTAACAAACTCTCTAGGCACGCTATTCACATCCACTTTCCCGCGGTTCGCTTATTATTAAAATGATAGCAGCGGCGACGAAATTATAGTTATTACTGCGCCAGTTAAAACGGTTCCGCTCGATTATTAATTCAATATTGAATTTGAATATTTAGCGCGTATAGAGTCATTTGAATTTTTAATGGTCACCCTTTGAGGTTTCCGTGTGGATTCTAATGAGAAATTCTCTCTGTGATGGAGTAATTTAAAGTTTCGCTTTTTCAGTCTAAATTTAGTTCTAAAAGTTGGGTTATACATTTTTTATTCCACTCTTTATCCCAATTAATTTAAGTTAAAAACAATGACGTAGTGATTTGGGACATCCTATACAATACATCTACTTTGACCTCAGCAACTGAAAATGAGATTTTTTGAAAAAGCCAAAAAATGCACCAGAACGAAATGAATAAGAACTAAGAAAAAATAACTAAGAGACTAAGGGCTATAAAAAAGGGAAGTAGTTACTTGTAAAAAAAATTTATTTTGAGAAAATTTGGACTACAAAAATGTCTTGTTACAAAACTGTAGGTTTTGAATTACTATCAAAAGGTAGTTTGCCACGTCAACTAGGCCTAAATTTTACTGAATTCAAGGCACATGATCGACCTGAATCCCTATTTTATGGATAAAGAATATGTGCATGACATGCTTGCTTGCTTTGGGTAAAACCCCGGCTGATGAATACGGTCCAAAAAACTTTATCATGTTTCTTATTCTTTCTGACGAATGCCTTCAAGAAACTCTACCTCAAGACTCTTTTCTCTTAACGAAGGAAACATACATGAACTGCTTACAACAACATAAGATACATTTTTAAAGATGAAGTGAATGCAATGTGGAAAAAAGCACCAGTTAGAGAAGGACTATTTGATTAAGTCGAAGCACTAATCCAAAGACAAAGATGGGCAAATAGTGCCAATTGCCCTTGTATTTGAAAATTAATTATAACAGACCTCTCAGTAAAAAGGAACAATGAAGTGATATAATTAGGTTGTCTATTCAGTATTAATAATAATATCGGCATTCTCAAAAAGACTTTGTGAAAACCTTTTCATGAAGATGCAACAAATTTGCATTTGCATTTCTCGTGGAACTTTTTCCACAAAAAGAGTACGAACGAATAAAGTGTTTAGAATACTTAATATTTCCTCTGCAAATGAAATTTACAAACAAACTTTTGTTACAGTTCTGCGTGATGACTTCAGGGCATTCCCGACAGACACGAGAGTAGCTGCCGGAGAGACGGCTCTGCTTCAATGCGGGCCACCTAAGGGACATCCAGAGCCCACGGTCGTCTGGAAAAAAGACGGGAAAGAGCTGGAGCTTGACGGCAGACGCATCCGCATCGTCGACGGTGGAAATCTCATGATTTCCGACGTTCGTCAACATGATGAGGGTCGATACCAATGCGTCGCACACAATTTGGTGGGCTCAAAGGAATCTTCACCTGCTACACTTACCGTACACGGTAATAATATCTTAGTTTTGCTGGAATATATGTATTTATGGAATAAGTTTCATTACAGTGAAACCCTTCTTTAATAAAGAACCTCAGGATTTCGTAGCCCTTTCCGGTCAAAAGGTGACGTTTCAATGCGCCGTCGACGGTGAACCCACCCCGAACGTCTTGTGGCGAAGAGAAGACGGTAAAATGCCAATTGGACGTGCCCGAATCCTAGATGATAAATCTCTACTCATCGATAGCGTTCAAGCGTCCGACGAAGGCCTGTACATATGCGAGGCCGAAAACGTGGTTGGCACCATCACGGCGAAGGCATCGCTCGTCGTCAACTGTAAGTTTCAAGAACCATTAAAGCTCAAATTTTACGGTCGTTCCAGAAAACATCAACGTCAAAGAACCTTTAATGGTATACAGATGATTATAACAGCCTTACTTAATCAGGTCAAAACAATGGGCCTTGTCAGTTCTAAATCAGCCCTCTTGTTAAAAGACATGTTATTTCTGCGTGCGCTTACTTATTTGGAAATATAAGGCTTATGTGTCATTTGTATTCTGTCTACTTTTTACTCTTTAGACGCAACGTCTGCATTTTTTTGCCCGTCTGGACCTCTCTTCGTATACATTATTTAAAGAAGAGTTCGTTTCTTCTATTTTTGCGTTGGTCTTTATTTGCAGCTCCTCCCACGTTTAAGGAACGACCGCGCGATCAGAAAGTCAGCCTGAACGGCGTAGTTGAATTTCACTGTGAAGCTACCGGTAATCCACCTCCTTCCGTGTTCTGGAATAAAGAGGGATCGCAACTGCTCATGTTTCCCGATAACGCTTACGGACATATGCATGTTCAGTCGGATGGAACCTTGCGAATTCAAGGCGTTCAAAGAGAAGACTCCGGCTTTTTAGTATGCTCCGCGCTTAGCGTTGCTGGATCGAGCAGTGTTCGTGCGTTTCTGCAGGTAATAAAATAGATATATGGCTGTGTTTCTTGTTCTGTTAACTTTTGCGGCTTCATTTTCTACAAAGAAAAAGTTCCATGCCATATCTCAAAAAGTAACTAAATACATAATTTTCCAACTCATTTATTAACATCGTTGACCAATTTAATGGTGAAATTATTTGCCTCTTTTGAAATTTAACATAATTTATGATTAATCCTCGCCCAATGTTCGAAAGGGATGCACTTCACAACTAGTCCAATCCATTTATTAAAATCAACGATGACCAAGCGAACTATTTGCTAAGCAACGAATAAATTGAACAACTATGAGGGCTCATCTTGTAATCTCAAATGATCGGTTCAACTCAAAATCAACTAAGTTTACTTTCTAGGTCACTTCAGTAGCTGATTTACCACCCCCAATAATCCAAATCGGCCCAGCAAATCAAACCCTCCCCCTCCACAGCATGGTCACGTTACACTGCAAAGCATCAAACCCAGAAGGAGCACCCCCTAAAATACGCTGGCTAAAAGACAGCAAGCACATCCAAGCGGGTCGTCTCCCCGACCGTTATACGCTAAGCCCAGGCGGAACCCTCGATATCGATGGTAGGGTCACCCTAATTTTTCCCTTTACTTTGCTAACCTGCGCGTTAATTTCAGATTTACAAATCGACGATTCCGGCCTTTATACCTGCTCGGCTACTTCAGAGAGCGGCGAAAGTTCATGGTCGGCGTCCTTGAGCGTCGTCGAAGGTTCTTCCATACCGCTGCACCGCAGCCCAGATCCGTCCACTTTTCCTCGTGCACCCCCCACACCTCGAATACTCAACGCGACAGAATCCAGCATCAGCCTATCTTGGGAGAGCGATGATGAAGAGCCCGGATTAGTCGGATACACCGTGGAATACTGGAGCCCCGATTTGCAAACCGGTTGGGTCGTGGCTGCCCATCGCGTGCCGAATTCCTACATGGTGGTGCGCGAGTTGAAACCTGATAGTTCTTACGTGTTCATAGTGCGTGCGGAAAATGCCCACGGTTTATCTCCCGCGAGTGGTGTGTCAGCAGGTGCGAGGACATTAACTAATTCGAGGTCGGTTCCGCGATCTGAACTTGACACCGCGAGGACTATGCTCAGCACCAAGCTGGTTGAGCTGAGAGACGCTCGTCCTTTAACATCCAGCTCCATCAAGTTATCGTGGACGCTGACCTCCCCCGATTACGTGGAGGGACTTTATATTAGATTCCGGGAGTTATCCGGGGGGTCTCACAATTACAATATCTTAACGGTCCTCAACATCCACAGCAGCACCTACGCGGTGACCAACTTGAAGAAGTTTACCAAATACGAGTTCTTTATTTCGCCGTTCTATAAGAGCGTCGAGGGTCAACCCTCGAATTCGCGAGTTGCGCAGACGTTTGAAGACGTTCCGTCCGCACCACCCGACGGTATAACCGCGGGGGTCTTCAATGATACGGCCGGTTGGGTACGTTGGTCTCCCCCACCCCCTCAACATCACAACGGGATAATTGTCGGTTATAAAATTCAAATTAAAGGAAGCGCCGTACGTTCGATGACGATGAATGCCAGTACGACGTCAGTACTCATAAGCAACTTAACTTCTGGAGGATTGTATAATGCGAAAGTAGCCGCCCTAACTCACGCTGGATTAGGTCCGTTTTCAAACGCGGTTCCTCTATTAACGGCGCCCCGTGCTCAAAGTCCTAGGACATTAGGGCCTTTGGTACCTCTGGTGAGGCAGACGTGGTTTGTAGTGCTCCTGGCAGTCCTGGCCTTGCTTCTATTGGCTGCTACCGGTGGTGTTTTGTATTTGAAGCGAAGGCAATCACTCAATAAACAATTGGGTCACTTGAATGTGCCTGTGGTGAATGCGACGCAATTGAATACCAAGGAGAGTCTGTGGATAGATAGGGGATGGCGAGCTGCTGACTGTGATAAAGACTCATCGATACCATTAGCACCACAACCCGCTGATTATGCCGAGGTTGACACGAGGAGCCTCTCAACATTTTACAACTGTAAAAAGAGCCCTGATAATCCGACTCCCTACGCCACGACTATGTTGGTACCCCCACCGAACTGGTCGGAAATAATCCCTCCTCCACCTGACCACCCTCCACCTGAATGCCCGCGGGATAGTAACGCGCCTTGTCCTCCTCCACGTGGCGGAAGCAGCTGTGGGAGTGGTGGGGGTTACGCGTGTTACGCCATGCACGTTCCCAGTCATCCCGGAAGTCAATGTAACAGAATGGCTCAGTATCCCAGAACTGGTTCATGTGGAAATTGTGATGCACACTGCTCGCTTGCCAGCGGAAGTTCCGGAAGACGTTCCACTCCCCGTGGTCACTGCCATCCTCCGCACAATTGTGATAATAAAGTCTGGAGCAATCATCATTGGGAAGATGGGGATGCCGACGTAGAAACTGATAGACACTCTTGCTCCAGCAGCCATGATACTACGTGTTCTTGTAGTGAATCGTCGTGTTTGTATGCCGAAGCCGGTCCATCTGCAAATGTCAGACCATTGCCTCCACAATCGCACTGCCAAATGAAACGGTGCATGAAGTGAAACCCCCAACTAGTATTCAGTGATACTTAAGTGACTAAACATATCTACGTATAAGTGTGAAACTGGACTTACGGAGAAGTATTTTTCATATCGCACGGCTGATGGCCTAAAATTGTGTCCTAATTTGCGTTAACTAGTCCATAGTTATTTAGTTACCATTAACACTCAACTATGAAAACGTCTTCCTGTATTCGACTGCACTGTTCGGGAGACAATAAAGACAGTTGTTACAAGCCGTTCTTATAATGTGTCATACGTAGAGAATCAATAGACTAAGGACATATTTTAGCAGCATCATTATTTCATTCACATAGAGGAGTCGTACGTTTTCTTTTGCTTTCGTAGTATAACCAAAGAACTGCGTGGACCTCCTAAGTCCGATCCAATACAATCTCAGACTGAATTCCTACTCTTCTCTAGCAATACTAACCGATATCCCTTAAGTAGGTCTTACGTAAATTGTGATTTAGACTTAATAATAATTTAAACTGTGTACATAGATTTCGTGAGCTTGTATATAAATTGTTACGACTACGACATATAATAATGAGGTATTTATAAGTTTTTTTTTTTTTTTTTGTAGAGATAAAATGTAAGATAAATGATCCGATGTAGATATTTATTATTTTTGTTCTGTTATTTATAATTGAATAAACTGGTACTTATACAATCAAATTTGGTTTAAGTTGAAACATAATCCAAATCAAAAGAAATATATCCGAAAGTAATACGAATAAAAGCGGTAAGTATGGGGATGATGCGATTTCGATTCGAAACAAAGATATTCTAAAATTTGATACGGTAAGTTGTGGTCTCGATCGGTCTAGTGTCAACGAGAACATCCGCAAAGTTTCTGAAACGTAGCAACAATTATAAGTGCGTCATTCGTTCCTGATATGCGGGTGGCCTATCTAAATGAGCTCGATATTTTTATTTACTTTTCATCTACCCAACTGACAGCAAAAAGTAACAAGTGTAAGAAGGTAAGTATAAATTTCATTAAGCAGTTAACTTCTTGCAAGGTAGGTACCTACTAGTGAGTAACATAATATGAGGATGAATCACTTCTGATGTTGTATGCGTAACTAACAGGCCGTAAACTATTTAGCTTTAATGAGCGGCCTTAAAATTACCCGTGGGGATCGTGTTAGTGCCATTAGTTTCCCATAAATGGGATACGTCTAAATCAATTCGATCCGTTTCGACACGCAACCGAATTCATTGTAGCACACCCACCCTTTCGCACCAACTACCGCCGCAAAAATTCCATCCAGGAAGAGCGAGGATAATTTATAAACAAACGCGATCGAGTGATACGGAATTTCTTCGGAACATTCTGAATGCCAGCGTTAAATAAAATACAGTTCTCGGTATCTATGTAGTTATTTACGGTGGAATAGCTCACGATATCTATACAGATGTATTCCAGCGTAAAATAAGAAGTAACAGAAAGTAATTATTATAAACACATAGCCGGCAAGGCAGATAGGATTGTTACGCGTCGTTTTTACGTTCTGGCTTTTATTTCGAGAAATTTATTATCTGAAACAACTGTTTCGCGATAACCACTACAAACCTGTTCGCTCGCTCGGACTCAATATAATAAATTATTACGGGCTAATTACGATAACGGTCTTGCTCGTACAAAAACCAAATGAGGCGATAACCTCACACCCTCGACTATCCGAACGTCTCGGCGAGTGTTATTTTTCCCTTTCCCGGTAATCTAATACGCCCGTTCTTATCTGTTTCGGCGTGAGCCAATATGCATTTTCTGAAAATAAGCTGTGAAATTTACGATTATGGTTATACTTCGTGAAAGGTGGATTGCCCCTTGTACCGGAGCAATTTTAAAAAGTCCATGAATATTCTACGTGTCTTCGATGTTATTTTGCAGTTCAATGTGAAATTTGCATGAAATGAATGAATTCATAACTTTTTTCAACGTTATTACATATTGCCTTATCTTTTTTCACTTTAATTGAAAATAAATGAAAGTATACTGAATATGCTATTCTTCTCTATCCACTTAAAAGTGTCTTACTAATTCTAGTATTCAATAAAATATTATGCTTTTTAGAAATTATATACAGAGTGATTGTTAATTAACCCGACAAAATGAAACCACGATAAGAAGTGATGTCCGAGAGTATGGGAAAAATGTTTAAACAATTCTTTCTACTTTAGTTTTCGAGAAATAATTGCCTGACCAAGAAGCGGAATTTCACGTCAACTCCGTTTTTAGGTCAATGCCCGACGCCGTGAAATACGAACTACAATATTTACTTGACAAATACATACAAATCACCCGAAGCAGATTATTCCATGCAAAAGATCACATTTAAACACCTGCTTTGACAGGTAAACAAATAAATCACTAAAACGAAAAATAATTTAAATCTCCCTGTTAAGAATTTCTAGTATTTTTCTTTCATTTTAATTTAAATTGTATTGTAAATACACAAGAAACTGTCCTTCATCAACAGAATTTAAAACATTATAATCAGTAAACTCATTCGAATCTGTTTCGGTTATTATTAATTATTATAATTTCGTTTTGTGTGTAAGGAATTATTAACACAAATCTATTAAAAGTTTAACAAATTCAAGACGCGTTTACAACTCCATATCCTGTGTTTTTAGCCGGACTTAGGGTGGGTTTATCGATGCTAGGATAAATTTATCTTTCAGTTTGTTACCAATGGCAACGTATACTTTCATAAGTGTTGCCATTGGTAATGTAAGAACCGCGATACGGGAAAGAGTGGTTTATATTTTGATAAAAATGGCTTTTCAACATATAACAAAATTTTTATGATATACCCCTCTTAGACTTTTACCACCCTTTGTTACTCAAAACTTTTACAAACCGAATAGAGACGCAAAATGCGACTCCTTTGTCGGTAGCGTTTCTGGGATTAGCTAAAAAATAGCCAGGAGTCGTTCCGACCGCTCTCTTCGGACTCGGTATAAAATTTGGCCCTTTCGACCCTCGGTCTTACTATTTTGGAATTGTTGAATCTTTCTCCTCTCCTTGTTCGATTTACCACTTAATAAAAAGGTTATCTAAATTCTACTTTGAATAATAATTAATAAATAAAATTCAGAAAGTTTAACAAATAAAATTATATTGAAGAAAATTTAGCGAAAACAAATAATTTACATGGGCAAAATAAAATTAACAAACCAAATCAAACTAATTACGAAACTAAATATCAAAAAAATTTTAATGATGTATTAAATTTTGAGACTTTTGAACAAAACATAATAAAGAACTTTATAACAAAATTAATAAAACAGAAAAAACATAAACAATGCAAATATCCTGAAAAAATATAACACAACAAAACAAACTTCGACAAGAAAGGAGAACGGTGTAATAACTTAGTAAAACTAGTAACTTAGAAAAATGCTTTTTGTTAATAATTATCTAACTTTTTAAGCAACAAATACATTGAGCTTACCAGGGACGAATCTTAAATGATTTTTCTCGTATCCATAACTTAGGAAAACACTATCGATTTAGATTTACAAGAATTATTCGTTAGCGAGCGAATTTCTTTTAAAATAACTGACACAAAAAAAACTACACGGAAAATAGCTTGTGCCTTTTTCTACCCGAAACCGATAACAAACTTTGGAAAATTTTAATATTAAATTAAAACAAAACCGAACTTAGAACAAAAATTAAATTAAAATTTCGACGAGAATTAACGCGGATGAAAACTTAGGAAACCGGGAACTGTCGTTTTTCGCTCGCGGCGACTATTTAAGCCCTCGCTTCCACTCTAAACAGCAAAAGGGGGTTTCTCAAACATCAGCAAAATTTCTGAAGAAAGCCGTTGTTGATTCGGGCTTCTAGCGGCGAGTCGCTTTTCACGAGATGGCGTACTCATCCTGCTTTTACCTTTTTTAACCACGTGTCGCGCGGTCAATCGCCAGAGAGGCTGGCCAAACAGCGTTTTCATCTCCGACGCTGATTCAATGAGAAAAGAAAAACCTTATCAACGCAACTTAATATCATCTCTGGTTTGAAAGCACGTTCTAATCTAATGAAAATGATATGTGTTTCCTGCGGTCCGATTTCGTCCTGAGATCAAGTACAGTTTTAAGAAAAAAATAATAATAATTTCGAAATTTCTTTACGCATTTTTCGGGTCCTTACAGTAACAAACTGAAAGATAAAGTTATTCTTGCATCAATAAACCGATCCTTATTCGCATTAATTCGTCAGCCGGTTAAAACTGTGTACAGACTTGACAAAGGACGCGAATTCCCTCATCCCGCTCTCGTAAAGTTGTTCAAAATCGTCAAATTTGGATATAATATATGAATTACGTCTGCACTGAGCACCGACAGCATTCGGATTGATCCGAGGTTGTACCGAGGCATGCACTGTCTGTATGCTGTCTGTAACACGTCTACTATGGAAGGTCAAGTTTTAGAAGCTTTATACTGAGTAAATATCGTAAAACGTTTGTGACATACTACTGTGTCATGCCGTCACTTTGGGCGACAATTTTATGCTGTGTTATCTCAGGGTATTTTGGACAATTCTTTGTTTTTTTTTATTTTTAGGTTTGCCAATTTATTTATTTATTGTGTAATGTCACACGTTGGTGAGCCAATTTTATACTGTGTAATCTGGGTTCTTTCAGATATTAGCTTTTGCTGCAAATTTTTTTTCTTTCTGCGTAAATCTTTCGAATAATTAATTCCTTTTTTTCTTTTCTTATTTTGTTGATTTTCCTCTCGGAGGCTCTTCTTTGATGATGAATTTTGCAGTGTATCTCGTAGACCAATTTCTTTGCTGTGGAATGTATTTTATGTGATAATTTTTGGATGTAGATGGCACTTGCAAGCCTTCACATTCAAAAATATCTAACGCCCGAGTTGTGTGTGTGTGTGTGTGTGTGTGTGTGTATGAGAGAGAGAGAGAGTATAAAAAATGTCGTAGAAAAAAAAAGTAGAAAAATCGGTTTATTGTATCACTGAGGCCCGGTCTATTCATCTCTCAGTAAGTAGCCAGTAAGATACTGGATAAATTAAACATAGGCAAATGCATTGCACTAATCGTCAAGTAATAACTTGGCACTTTACTGAGAGATGAATAAACCGGGCCATAGAATAATTAATTTTCACAAACTAATTATTAGCACGAAGTTCGGTTTTTTTTAAGGAAATTTATATTATTAGGTTGTGTTTTTCACAAAACTTTCCCACTAAAGTTTTACTCACTTGTCTTCCGTACTGTTCGTGCAGCATACGCTTCATTGCGTAAATCGGATTCCGCACGTTGGTAGTTTTAAAGTGTGACGAGCTACTATCTCACGCGATAACTAACACAGCGCCCTCGCTTGTTTACTTTTCGAACTTCTTACTAAAACCTACAGTTTCCTTTATCACGTTGAATTATTATGGCGTTAAATAAATTATCCTAGTATTTACAATTATGAACTTAATTCCTACGTATTTACACCATAAACAATCTAAATAATTTATTTATAATAAATAGTTAATTTTAAATTGATTATTTCTAAAAATATATACCTAAAATTAATTTAATTTAATTTCTTAAACAAATCTGCTGAAATACGTTTAATACACTATCCTTTAATTTATTTTATTATTTTCAATTTTTTTTATATTAAAGAAATTTTCAGAGAGATATGTACGTATTGTTCATTAACACCGCAATATGTATGATGTGAATTCAGCGTTCTCGTCTAAAGATACTTACTTTTTTGGTAAATTTGTAATTAATTAATTACAAACTGTTCCACTGAACTTTTTTTTACACTTTCGTAATCTGTGACTTGCATTCACATACGCGATTTGGTCAAAAATTTTACGCATAATACTAGCGACGTTTAAAACAACTGAATTCTAATAGTTTTATAGCGTTCGTGCGATGACGAAACGAAAGATTTTACTATCAGATGCCTGTCGGACCGTGCATTGACCCCTGCGATCACCAGATTTATACCCTTGCGATTTTTTTTTGTGAACGATGCAGCTGGTACATTCCGTAAATAATCCGCACGAATTAACAAACAATTATCTGCGAATTTGTTACCCTAATTTCATACGCAATTCCAGTCATTTTAGAAATTACTAATAATTACGTCGCGTAAAAGAAACAACTCAGACTTCCGGTCACAGCTGTTAAACGTGCAATAAAACGAAATTGATATATGTGTGTCAAGATCGCATTGTGTACAGGCAAGAAGTCAATAAAATAATAATCATAAAATTTATAATTCTATTATACTGCTGCGTTTATAAAACGTGGCGTCGTATTTCAAACGCAGTTCAAGAAAATTTTTAAACATTTTTCCCGTAATTTGTGACATCGATTCTCTTACGCGTTTTTTTTTTTTTGTCGGAACAGTAGTCATTCACCTGTGCAATTAAATTCACATAAAGTTTTCAAGAGTAAAACAATTTCAAAAAGAGATTCCAAAACTTCAAAATGTTAAAATAGAAACAATAATGACGCAGAGAATATAATAAAAATTAATTCGAAGAGAGAAGAAGCGGGATTCTGTACCACATTTAGGCCCGATTTTACAATCGTCGGATAAGCATTATTCTTAGAATAACGTGACGTAGGTGTGACTTAGATATGGAGGAATGTTAAAGGATATTCGGCAAACAGTTATTCCGTCCTTATTCCACGATTGTAAAACTGGGCTATTAAGGTTTTTGTTAAATTCTGAATTGAAAGCAAATAAATTGATTTCTTTGCTCACCAAAACGTTGAATCTGTTTATCTTCTCATTTTGGGGAACTTTAATTTTTAATTTCGAAGACGTTTCACTTAAGACTTTTAGGTCCGTATTCATAAACAAAACTTATGCTATGCGCTCGATAATAATTCGCTTGCAATTCATGATCTGTACCCATTTCAACGTGTTGCGGACGCACAACCAATATGGGTTTAAGTACAGTTTATCAATTACTTTCCATAAAAGAAATCTTTGCAGTACATAAATAGATATTCGCAATGTTCTAATGAACGCATAGCGTAAGTTTTCTTTATGAACACGGCCCTTAGTTAGATTTATTTGTTATAACAAAACTAAAAACGCTCACACTGCATTAATTATTTATTGTTGAGTCAAGTATTTGACGATATTTTTGCACCTCCTCTAAATTTTCTTCCATTAAGAAGACATGATCAGTAAACTAAAATCTGAATTTTGGTCAAGAGCCAATATTTATTAAAGCAATAATTCTTAATCTCTCTCCGGAAGGCAACATAAATGAGTAATAATTTCGCTTCATTTCTTAGATAATAAGAATAGACTCTTGATTAAGCTCGCCTCAAATTAAATCGCAACCACAATCAACGCCAGACAATAGAAGTAATTACGGGCACAATGCCATTGTGCTTTTTACATCGGGCCTAGATTAATATTTGCGATTGATTACTACTTCATTAGTTTGATTATTACTCCAAATTAACAATAGTTGATTAAGTAGAATTCCGCCGAACGGATTCTCAACCTCGTTGAGCACTGACCAGAAGCGGTCTCAATGAGATCAGCGAAGAGTTATTAAGCTAAAGCTCACGAGCCGCATTAATTTCGAGCACTTCCCATTCATTCCCGCCGTTTCTCCTCCGCCGCTACCTTCCTCTTATTAGCCTTTCATAACTTCGAATATTTTGACTTTATTAAAGGAACATCTCGTAAACGTGGACGCGAATTTTCCTCCGCAACCGCAGCATCATTGCAGATTAAATTCCGAGGGGCGCATTCCTCCGCCGGAGTTCCAAAGAGTGGGCTAAAAATTAAGAATTTCCGGATTGAATCTTATCTGAGGAATATTGAAGTTTTACTTAAAAATAAAGGTCCCACGCACAAAGAGAATCAAAGTTGCTTTCAGGTTATGAAAGGATTTCAAAATGCTGAAAATAACAAAGTTTAAAATCTGAATTTGGTTTGTTTATTTCAAAACATTCGTCGACGCAAAGGAGATGAACTGCCCTTCAAGTCATCTATATTTACAATATTTTATTATAGGTATGTTATTCTGTAACTATTACTAACTTTCTTACTTCATTTTGTTTGTTAAAATATTGTGTATTTACAACGAATTCTATTGAATGCATTAATTATTTATAGATTCAGACTGTTTTAACGCAAAGTATTGTCGTAATTAACGAATCGAATAACTGAAGCGTAAATTTATTGATATTATTTATGAATTATTAATTTGGTTATCATAGCATAAATTAATTAAATTTAAACAGTATTTATGTTGCGTTTGCGTCGACCCATTGAATCAATTTGCCTAATTTCGCCTCGCACAGAAAGTAATTTGTATTCAACCGGATTCAATAATAATTATTATTATTTCGCCAAGTCATGTAACAATGGTGTGGTTTTAGGTTATCCTGATGAATAGGCCACCCGCGCATCAGAGAGGAAAGGGCTGCCACATTCCAAAAATTTCGCGAGCTTTCTCGACGATTTTAGAAACTTCTAGAGAATGTTTCGAACGACTTAACAATTTATGTACATGTGATTTAGTGATCTTGTACTTGTCTAGTATTTGTCGTCAAACATCTGTAGATCGTTTGAAAAATAAGTTGGTAATAAAATCGAGGAAGCCGAACGTGGCAATAAAATAAGCTGTAATGTGCATTAAGCGGTATGCATACACAGCATCTTACCCAGTAGTTCGCGGACATTAAAGCTCAGATATCTGATCCACGAATCATAGTGGGTTGGGAGCAGTCGTAATCACACGTCGACAAAGTTGCAGATAATAGCTCACGAAAGCGCAGCAATAAAATTACTCACCCACTTACACGAGCTGCTGCTTCAGATGCGCATCGTTCACCACATATACACACACATACAAAGTAAGGTTCCCACATTCGTCTTTTTAGTATTCGACGCGAAAAATATGCAAATCGTCCGCATATTTTGTCTGTCGTTGTTCGCGGCAGATTAAAAGCAGGTACCTTAACGAGAAAGAGGGAGATTATCTTCGTGTTGAATTACAGAAATAATTGGGGTGCCATTTCCGAGAAGTGGGTAACTAAGTTATTTACAATATTTTAAATCAGAGCCACCTGTAGAAAAGAGAATATCTGTTAATATTTTAATCGCTTAATTCTAAATAAAACATTAAAGAAGAAGTCAAAATCTTATATTTATTCATGGAAAGGTCCTATCTGATGTCTAAGCAAGTTAAAGAATGGGCAAAATTGAGTGGGGAGGGCAGAAAGGTGACAAAAGTTGTCACCCAAGTTTAAATTAAATCTAATTGTCTCTATTTACCACGGTTCTAGGTGACAAGTCTGCCGATTCTTCGATCAGCTGTGCCCCAGCTAGCTACAGTGGGGATGAGGCAGGTTAACTTACGGTGGTAAACTTATAAAGGGCGCCAGAATACGATTTAAAACAACTAATCGTAATTCGACTGGTCGACGTCTCCAGTCGACCAGGTCGTGCAGAAATAAGAAACACTACTAAATAGAGACGAGACTATTACCCACTGTGTGTATGAAAGTAGAAATTAAAATCGTAATTAAAGTTAACACAGTTTATTACACAAATGAAATGAAAACGATTTACACTTTTAATAAACACTTACAATTGGCTGCTTATTTTAAGCTTAAATTAAATAATATAAGCGCAGCGCAATTCGTGTTTCGTGATTCGCACTCGCGGTTTATTCCTTACGAGTTAATAGTAAATTTAACAACCGCTCAGTCCGCAAACATTGGATTAAATTGAAAACCTAACCTTGAATTAGCACGTCCAGACGTACGTCAAAGTTAGTGACGTCAAACGAAGCGCAGGGGCCGGTGGTGAATCGTAACGCCCTCTATCAACCGCAGGGTGCGTCAACGAGCTGGCCTGTACTGGATCCGCTTAGATCAAGATGACTGCTCAGGTTTTCTCGATCGGGCCTCGATACGACTATGGACAGGAGAGTCCCCGGAGAACTAGGCCAAAAGATCTGGTCTAATAGCCTGCGCTGAAACTTGCGCCCAAATAGAAAAGCCTACGTAGAAGAAATGATATGCGTTAGCGGCCATTGTTGGCCCGTTTGTCGATATGCGTCGTCATATTTTACCTGAGAGAATTGGAGCCTCAGGCTTGGTAAGGAGATTAAAATAGTCTCCAATCGTTGTTCGGCGGCAAGGCGTTAAATAGTATTCCAGCAAAGCTGCAGTTGATTTACTTCTCCAAACGAGCAAGATATCCGTTAAATTCAACACACGCGAAAAAGAACGTCACACCGCCACAAAGCTCGAACAACAAGAGAGCGCGACCAGATGAAACAGGCCGCTTCGACGCGTAGGAATTACCGACGACAACCAATAGCAGGTTGCCTGAGAGTCACATGGGACCTTCATGACCTATGAGAACTCAACGATCACAGTACGCAGGTGTTCCCTCATAGCGATGTAAAGAAGGGGCATCAGGGTTGCCACGGTGCGAAAACGAAATTACTAGGTGGTATACCGCAGCTACATTTTAGCGCGAAATTTAACTGTAACAAAGTCTTGAATTCAATATGGTGAAATCTATACATCTCAAATAAATCAAAGAAACAGAGCTCCTGTCGAATTTACTCCATAAGGTTTGGATACTGAATGTTGAATTAACGCGAAAATGGATTACTTAAGATAGAGCATCATATTTATAAAGAATTGCTAAGTGGAGGCTGGAAGACCAATGTGGGCTAAAGCCGGATTAGTATCTAAAGTAGAAGTTCCAGAGCGAAATCTGTAATTACGGTTCAGAATTTGAGAAGCAAATTCAGATGTTGCCGGATCGAATACCGAGGTTCCAGAACGTACTCCAAATATCTAAGCAGGATATATTCTAATGGGATTCCAGAGTGGGTCACGAGGATCCTGTTGCGAATGATGGGGGTCCCGAATGCTCTCAGGAATGTCTAAATATAGGCCTAGAAGTCCAATACGAGCTAAATTCAACTTAGCCTCTGGAATAAAAGTTCCGGACTGACATACAAAGTTATGGTTCTGAGTATTCAGATATTATGTTACGGTCGATTCCTCTCAGTCACCGTTATTTTGTTTACAAACGGCCCCCGACGTTGTGTGCATCGGTTGTCCAGTTTGGTGGTTTTGAATTTCGCGCTAAGCTGGTAATTCGCACTTAAGTTGAATCAAGGAATTCGCGAGGAATCTGGGTGCGGACCGGCGCGTTAAAATTTTTGCACTTGCCAGCAGGGTGTGTCCGAAGACGGCATTTTGATTTCGCGTGTGTGTTTCATCGTTGATCCCTTGAGTATCTCTGCGGTTTTGGCTTACGAATTTTGGTGATACCGCGCCCAGTTCTGTGAGATTTACTCAAGAAGCCACGGATTGGGAAAGGTTTCAGACCTTATTTTCCGACGTCTTTTTTTTGGATTTTGGATGGGCCAACCAGTCTTTGCATAGGCATAAGCATGCTAGTCACACAATACGTATGTTAAGAATATTTATTCATGTGCAAGCGTCACACATAAATTACAATTCAATTTAATGTTTTTCATAGTTTAATCAAATGTAATTCCAATGATTTCCTTATTATAAGGCCCTTCGCAAAACTTCCACTAGGTGCCAGCCACTCCGTGATTTTCTCAATTGTTAATTTTCAAGCGCGCGTTTTTCCCGTATAGTAATGTTACTGTTTTTATGCTTACTTTTTAATGTGTTTCATTTTATAAATTTAATAAAATTTTAATGAAAGCTTGTAGCAGTATTTATTTTGAATTTAGTGATTTTTTAGTGGTTTCCGACATCGGTTTTAGTGAAAACTTCTTTCGACTGTTGGCAACACTGGGGCCAACGCGTGTACCACGTTGCAAATCTTCTCGGATGCTCGGCGTTTCCATACCGAGGTAAGCCTGCATTTTATTTTCTGTTATTTCGGCTAATTTTAATTCGTTTGTGTCTATTCTGTTATTGTAGCGAGTAGTTAGGGGTGGTAGCGAGGAGTAGCGGTTAGTTACCCCCCCGCGCCTCCGTTTTGAGCGTTTACGCTAGCGTGGAACGACTTCTGGATTTTCGAAAGCGATCTTTTTTTTTAACCTTCCCCGTTTGACTTCAAGTACATTTCGCAATCTTCCTGGCGAGGCGAAACCAGGTACGGAGTCACGAGGACACGAGCTTTCCCCCCAAGGCATTGAAGGTCGGAGTGCAATCGAAGGGCTTCACGGTGCCGTACCCCTTTGACTACTTTTTTTGCGTTTTTCACTATGCTTTTGGTCACGTTCTGTGGGGTTTCAACACGATTTTGTTTTTGTCTGAGGTTTATGTTCGATATTGCACCTTTTGTGGGATGATCGACGTGTTTTGATTACTGTCGTATTTGTGCGGTCTCCGCATGTACAGTGGCGAGCGATTTTGTTGATTCAATACCGGATTGTTTCGGCGCCTAATTTTAAGTGTGTCTTTTTGTTGTTTACAATTTACTACCGTAGTTCAATTTCTTTAATACGTTTACGACTGCTTGTCAGTCTTGCCTATAAACGGACGTGTGGGATCCTTAACGGACGGCATAGTTTTTTTTGCGCGTATCGCGTGAATGTTGGTTTTTTTTGTTATTATGTACGTACTACATATTACATATTTTTTTTGTAAAGAGAGTTTAATGTGGAATATTTTTTGTCTTTGTGACATTTCATTCGACGAGACGCTTTGTATGCCCCTTGACGGTTTATCTCTCATTATTGCCTCTTTAACGGGGCGTTTGTCTCTTTTCTTTAATTTCTATATCTTGCCGAACTTATCCCCTTTAATGTTCCCCTTCGGGGCGGATCATATCGGAACTCAACCGACTGGTGAGTGAGAATTTCTCTCCTGTTGGGGGAATTCCGCGATTGTAAGTTGTTGTGATCTTCAACAGGTGGCGCCCCTTTACGAGCTACAGTTACCTGTGCGAAACTGTTTGCCCACGCCTTTCTCCACTGACACGGGATTTTGATCGCAGCAATAGCCCAACCATTGGGCGATCCATTTGTATCCGTTTCGGTTTTGTCTTTTTTTTATTTTTCGCCATCAGGTAACCTGCCGTACACACTCGACCGCGGGTTTCGTTGCGAATTACCCGTTTGTGCCTCGTGGTTTGTTTTGATTTTGGTTCAATTTAGGTTGTCGCTATATCTGGTGAGAGTGTGCGCGACAATTATCGGATTGGATCCCGAGGTTCCGGTGCATATTCTAAGTCTAAGTATTCGGGAAAGACAAAAATGTATCCCGGATTGAACTCTATGAAAATAGATTACTTGAGAGAGAGCACCAGTATGGATGTTAGAAGACCAATGGGTGCAAAGGTTAAGGACCGGGATATATGTAGAATTACGGGGCGGGATTGATTCATTATAACCGGATCGGGTCCCGGGACTCCGGAGTGTGTTCTAAAATACTGAATAGGATTCAACGTTCCTCAACAGATTCTGGAAACAGATTAAAAGTACAGGTTTGGGGGTTCCAGAAGTTTCCAAACGAATTACATGGTCCCAGAACGACTTCAAGATAATTCAAAATAGATCTCATTGTCAGTCTGAACTCTATGAAAATGGGTTACTTAAACGGTTTTGTATAAATTATCTGATAATTCCAGTTTCATGTTAAGAAAAATGTTTTGCTTATTAAAAACCTATTCTATGATGTTAGCTTGCGTGTGTGACATAGAAGGATTGATGGCAAACATTGCAGGGCAAAGCTACCAGTTTATGTGAACACGGCATGAGTGTGCACTGCTTAGTTAGCGACATTGATGAATGTGGGCGACATAACATCGATCGCCCCCGCTAAAATCCACAGTCGATAGAACTAGACAATGGGACATTCATACATCATAAATCAATCGGCGGTGGCGAAGGGGGTGGACAGCGCCGATGGTTTTAAATTAAACCCCGATCGAAAAAAATTCCAATTCTGTTACACGCTATAAATTCCTGTGTAAATATGGTCCGTCGGGGTGCTTGTTTTTTTTTTCGTGGAAAATCAAATCGGTCGGTTGTTACAGCTTGATTGAATCTCACACAGGATTAAGCAGGATCTCGTTATAATGTAATAAAAACAAAATTGGTTCCGATCAATGTGGAATGCTTGCACTCTCAAGGGATTACGATTTTTTTTTCATCGGCCCACATCGTATTATTGAGAACGATGAATTTTATTTTTTAATATAGTCCATATATTCAGGGACGTCTAACTCTCTTGATTCATTTAAGCTGCTCTCAATAAAGTATTTAATTAATAAATTCTGAAAAGAGACAGAAATTGCAAGAATAATCCGTCTCTTGTTGTACAATTTAGAACACTTCCCTAAACGAAAGAACTGTAGTACAAACCTGTACTGAATATTTCATTTTCTCAAAGACTTTGGTATATTATAAAAAAGAGGGAAAAACGTCGATTTATTGTCACAGATATTTCTACGCGTGTCGCCATGAAATATTCAACTTCGATTTATTATTTATAATTCACATAATAAATTTCGTTCCGCAATAAAAGGAAAATGAAAAACGTCTTAGAACGGGGCGAAATCCGCCGCTCATTCCGGGCGATATTTCTGTAAAATGATCACAAAAAGTAATATAATATATCCAGCTAGATAGGACATAAAAGAAATTTATTTACCCCCGGCGTTTCTATATGTGTGATAAAAATATAAGAAGCGCGCAAAAAAAACACCCGCGCTTTATACGAACGTCCTCGAGGGGGGTGGCTCCGAGAAATTTTTCACCGAGAAATACTAATAAACGGGAGTTGAGTCTCGTAAAACCGAATTATCTATTCGCTTTTTGTTGTTTGAACGGCGAAAAATATTTGTTTTGATCCTCTGGCTTGCGATTTCTCAGAGTTCTCGAGCAAAGCTCGAAGCTAAGAGACAACTTTAGTATATCCACCGAGCTATTCATACCGAAAAATTACAAGCGCATTCCGCCTTACCCCCATCTTTACTAGCCCTGAAGCAGCCAGCTATTTTGCAGTCGCGAAATAAATTGTGCCACACGAGTATAGACTTATGCGGGGTAGCGAACAAAGCGTAAATAAAACAAGAACGATGATGGCGTCTTTTTATTCTACGTTCCCTCGCGCTTTAACAACTATTTTGTTGTTTTGTATCGTCTCGGACGTGTGGAGTCAAAAATATCCGCTAGAATATGTCGAACATTGAAGATTTGCGCGCTCATCTAGTATGTGTCATAGTGTTTTTGTTGTTTATATGTAAATAGTTACACAAAAAAACGTCGGTCTGTATGCTGAAGATTGTTATTGTAATATTGTCTTTTTCTTACAAATAAACAACGTTTAATTTGTCCCGGTGTGCTTCTTTGGACACAAGAAAAGCGGCATCCACTCAATACCTCAAAAGGTTATGGGCCCAGAGCTAGCGTCGCTTTTACATTGGTAGTTTCTTGCGTGTTACTAAAGTGCACAAATAAAGACAATTTGGATTCTTCTGAAATCTCGCAATCATGAGTGACCATATGGACTTGAGAAACGTTACTAAGTTTGATGGAACAAACTTTCAATTATGGAAGTTTCAAGTTAAAGCAGCACTCGTCGCGAATGATCTTCTCGGTGTCGTCAGCGGTATTGAGGAGAAGCCAAAAAAGGATGCGTCAACAGATGTCAAGACAGCTTGGATAAAACGAAATGCCAAAGCTATGTACCTGATATCCTCCACACTCGAACCTTCACAGCTGGAATATTTACTCACATGCGATACAGCACTTGACATGTGGAATAGGTTGAGCTTGATGCATGAACAAAAAAGCGAGTCAAACAAACTATTTTTATTGACAAAGTTCCATGAATATCATATGATGTCAAATGATTCAGTTATGCAGCATATAACAAAGGTGGAAAATATGGCTCGTAGATTGAGAGATATCGGTGAAGAACTTTCAAACGTCACTGTTATGGCAAAGATCTTGGGAAGCTTGCCATCAAAATATAACGCTTTTGTGACTGCCTGGGATAATCTTGACACGTCAAATCAGACATTAGAAAATTTGACACAACGCCTTATCAAAGAAGAAAATCGACTCACTACGATGGACGATGCAACCAATGCACTCGCTACAGTCAGTTTCAATGGATCTCAGTCCAAGGATCCTCAATACAGCGGTCTTCAGCCTTCCCGAAAGAAGAATATTTACCCAAAGAAAGCTGTGGAATGTCATTACTGTCATAAGAAGGGTCACATTTTGAAATATTGCCGTAAGAGGAAACAGAATAGCGAAAGCAAAGACAAGGAAAATTCTGCCAATTTATCTGCTTTCATGGCGAATTCTGGTAATCAAGATTTTCTGCAGATGGACCCCAAGGATGTTTGGTTGACAGATAGTGGTGCTTCAAAGCACATGACATTTCGTCGCGACTGGTTTCAAGATTTTACGCCACGTTCCGGAGAATTTATTGCTTTAGGCGATAATACTTCTTGTGAAGTAAAAGGCGAGGGTACAATTTTAGTAGAGAAAAAAATCAATGGCGAATGGTATCCTGCTAAACTTCAAAATGTCCTGTTCGTTCCTGAATTACGCAAAAATCTATTTTCGGTGGGAACTTGCACAGAAAAGAATTTTGATGTCGTTTTTACAAACAATGTGGTAGAGATTTTCGACAATACAACTCTAGTTGCTCAAGGCATGAAACAAAGCAACCAGTTGTTTCGAATGTTCCTGAGAGTGGTAACAAGACAAGAAGCAAACATAGCAAGTCAAAATTCATTGAAGCTGTGGCACAATCGTCTTGGTCATGTCAATTGTAAATATCTTCGTGACATGGTAAAGCTAAATCTCGTAGAAGACATTAAATTTTCGAACGAAGAGCAATTCTTCTGTGAAGCGTGTCAGTACGGAAAATCGCATCGATTGTCATTCAAGGAAATTCAAAATCGAAGACACTTCGAACCCGGTGAGTTTATACACAGCGACCTTTGCGGACCTATGTCAGAGACTTCTGTGGGTGGTGCACGTTTCTTTATCTCATTTAAAGACCATAACACTGGATTCCGATACGTATATTTCATAAAACACAAAAGTGACGCATTCGAGAAATACAAAGAATTCGAAAAACTCGTTGAAAATAAATTTGGTCGTCCTATCAAGGTTTTGAAGACAGACAACGGTACAGAATTCTGCAATCAGCGGCTACGTCATCATTTAACAGAACGAGGCATTCAGTATGAAACGACAGCGCCTTATACTCCCGAGCAAAACGGCCATGCGGAAAGAGATATAAGAACAATTGTGGAAAGCGCCAGATCTATGCTCTTTGCGAAAAATCTTCCAACACGTCTGTGGGCAGAAGCTGTAAACACTGCCGTTTACATCTTAAACCGTACTCCAACATCTCAGACTACAGGATCTACACCTTATGAAAAATGGACAAAAAGGAAACCACAATTATCACATGTAAGAATTTTTGGATGCTCAGCATACATGAATATTCCCAAAAGCTTACGTAAGAAGTGGGATCCTAAATCAAAGAAATTAATACTTGTTGGGTATCAAGGAGACTCAACAAATTACAGATTGCTTGATTTAAAGACTGGCAGCATTTCAATATCAAGAAATGTCACTTTCGATGAAAATGAAAACGGTGATGAAAATCATTCAAGCAACCAATGTGGTGAAGACGATGGGATTCATTTTAGAGAAGATGCAGATGCTGATCAAGACACTAAAGACAATAATGATCATCCCGTACCATCTGATGGTATCGGACCCCAAGATGATTATGTTGATCAAGCAAATTCTGAAAACTCTGTCTCGCAAGATAGTATTACTTCAAGACTCCGAGATAGACATAAGTTAAAGAAGCCCCAACGATTAGAACTTAATCTTGCCGAAATTCATGAACCTCAAAATTTCGAAGAAGCCATCTCCAGCGATGATGCAGATAAGTGGAAAGAAGCCATCTCGGAAGAACTTGTTGCACACGCCAAAAACAAAACTTGGACACTGACTTCCTTGCCACCAGATCGACAACCTATAGGTAGTAAATGGGTATTCAAGAAGAAGAAGCTGACACAGGGTGATTCACCTCGATATAAAGCCCGTCTCTGTGCCAAAGGTTTCTTACAAGAGCCTGGAAAGGATTATGATGAAATCTTTTCACCAGTCGTCCGATATGACTCCTTGCGTGTACTTCTTGCTATCGCAGCCGAAGAAGATCTCGAAATTGGTCAATTTGATGTGAAGACTGCATTTCTTCAAGGCGACCTCGATGAAAGCATTTACATGAAAATTCCTAAAGGGTTGAACGTCAGTGATACGGATCAAGTGTGCAAATTGAACAAACCGTTGTACGGCTTAAAACAATCATCTCGATGTTGGAATCATAAGTTAAATAGTTTCTTGGAAAGTTACGGTTTCAAACGCAGTCAAGCAGATACGTGTGTTTATTGTGCAAATTTCAATGACTGTAAGATTTACATTGCATTGTATGTTGACGATGGATTAATTTTCAGCACAACAAAAAATGCTCTCGATATGATTATATCAACTTTAGCCAAAAATTTTGAAATTACAATTGGCGATGCAAGCTGCTTCGTAGGCATGCAACTTATTCGTGATCGTGATAAACACAGCATTTTAATTCATCAACAATTATATATCGAGAACGTTTTATCACTTTTGAAATGAATGAAGCAAATTCAAATGTTATTCCTGCGGATGTTCACGTTAATCTAAGCTCTGTTCCATATAGCAGTTCAAATCTTCATTCTGTTCCTTATAGGGAGGCCGTAGGTTCTCTGATATTTTTAGCTATGGTTACATCGTCCAGATATAGCGTACGCAGTAAGCATGGTTAGTCGCTTTTATCAAAACATAATGACGAACATTGGAAAGCTGTGAAGAAAATCTTTAGATATTTAATTGGAACTGCAAATGTTGGAATCATGTACACTCGTGCAGAAAACGGTTTGACACTTTATGGATATACCGATGCAGATTTTGCAGGAGACGTAGATACGCGGCGATCCATGACTGGGTATGTTTTTACACTTTCCGGTGGTGCTGTAACATGGACAGCACAGAGGCAACGCATGGTTTGTCTAAGTACCACAGAAGCGGAATATGTTGCTGCAAGTATGTCAACTAAAGAAGCCATATGGCTGCGTCAATTACTGCTGGATATAGAACATCCATGTATTTCACCAACCACTATATTCATAGATAATCAAAGTACTATTAGGTTAATCAAAAATCCGGAATTCCACAAGCGGACGAAACATATCGACGTTCGATTCCATTTCATCAGAGAAAAATATAGAAACAATGAGATCAATATTTTCTATATTAACTCCAGTGAACAAGTAGCTGATATACTTACTAAACCGTTACCTAAAGAAACTTTCAAGAAACATTTTGCAAAAATGGGCTTAGTTATTAAAATATAGAGAGCGCTTAATCGATGGGAATGTCGAACATTGAAGATTTGCGCGCTCATCTAGTATGTGTCATAGTGTTTTTGTTGTTTATATGTAAATAGTTACACAAAAAAACGTCGGTCTGTATGCTGAAGATTGTTATTGTAATATTGTCTTTTTCTTACAAATAAACAACGTTTAATTTGTCCCGGTGTGCTTCTTTGGACACAAGAAAAGCGGCATCCACTCAATACCTCAAAAGAATATCAAACGGACGTAGAATAAAATGTGTTGATATGATCGGAACGTCAAAATGATTTACTGTTTCTATTAAAGATGCGATGCGATCTTTAAAACAAATTCAGTTTATTGTCCAGAAATGTTTGTTTCAACTCAAAAAAATTCTTACATAAAATTAAAGTCAAGTAAAGTTTGGATTCAATTCAGTTAAACTATGACCTAGCCATATTTACATATACACTGCGTTCGTAAAGTATGGAATAAATTCATTTTCTACGAAATAAACGATTTTTATGTAAAATCCTGAAACAGGTCGATTTTTAATTAAAAAATGACACTATTTTAGTGGAATTTTGTATCTCCCCCTCCAACCTCCTCCGAGTGACAGTTGCCCCTTTAAAATTTTTAAATGGAATGGGGGGTTATGTGATACCTCATTTGAAAGGGCTTTTCATTCTCTATTCAGTAGTATAAGAATTTTTTTTTTAATTCCTCTTTTTTCTAAAAAGAATAATACATTTTAAAATCAACACACAAAATTTTAAAATGAAATAATTTAAATGAAATGTTCAAACTGGGAACCGTTTGATTCATGACAACAGTACAAACGTTGCTGACGTTCATCTAAAACATTTCATTTCCAGAGTAATTTGATTAATTCCAATTTTTTAAAAAATTCTTTATGAAATCGAGTAGAAACGGTAGATACTAATGTATGTAATCAACGTAGAAGTAAAAATAATAACACCAATATCAAAGAAACTGTTCAAAATGTCCTCCTCCTACCTCTTGACAATAACCAAGACGAAATTCAAACTCATGCAAAACATTGTCGATTATTACCGGACTAATTCCTCATATTTCATTTGTTATTCTGTCTTTTAGTTCTTCAAGACTGTTTGGTTTAGTTCTGGAGACTTTACTTTTTAGAAATCCCCGTAAAAAGAAATCGAGAGGTATTAGATCAGGAGATCTAGCCGGCCACTCAATTGTCCCCCTTCAACCAATCCATCTATTGGGGAAATCGTCATCCAAATAATCTATTTAAATATTTTGTGTGTTGATTTTAAAATGTATTATTCTTTTTAGAAAAAATAGGAATTAAAAAAAATCTTATACTACTGAATAGAGAATGAAAAGCCCTTTCAAATGAGGTATCACATGACCCCCCATTCTATTTAAAAATTTTAAAGGGGCAACTGTCACTCGGAGGGGGTTGGAGGAGGAGATGCAAAATTCCGCTAAAATAGTGTCATTTTTTAATTAAAAATCGACCTGTTTCAGGATTTTACATAAAAATCGTTTATTTCGTAGAAAATGAATTTATTCCATACTTTACGAACGCAGTGTATGTACAGACCCGCCACTACCCGTTGTGCAGATTGTGCAACGCACAAGGGCGCCCGATCAAAGGGGCGCCAAATTGTCTGTAATTATTTAAATAGAAATAACTAAAAATGAATTGCTTTGAGATTAAAACATAGCAAAAATAATTATTCAAAAGCTCCTTGTTTGTCAGCAGAATTAATTCTTTAATAAATTAATTTATACAGGGTGATTGACCATTGTTTCGCCAAAAAAGAAACGATGAAGAGAAGCGATATCCCCGAGTGTGGGAGAAATGTTTAAGAGAATTCTATGTACTTTAGTTCTCGAACGGAATTATTGTGATCAGCTCAAATAGAAGGTGCAAGATATTGACAAATGTATGTGAATCACCTGAAATAAATTATTCAGTACAAACTTTATAAAATAAGGACAACAACCTCTTTGAACACCTGCTTTGATAAATGAGTCACTACAACACGAAAACAATTCAAATTTCCCTGTCAAACATTCCTAGTATTGTTCTTCAATTTAAATTTAAATTATATTAAAATCAATAAACCTTATCATACCCAAAGGTGTTAAAGCACCTAATTATCCCTTACTTATGTACAAATCTTACTCAGTTCTTTCTGTCTTTGCCATTATTCTTCTCCTGTTCCAGTCTGCTTCTCTTTCTTCCAAGCATTCTGCCAGTACATTGTTCTACTTTTTCCTTGGTCTGCCTTTCTCTTGTGTCTTTGTTTGCCATATTTATTTTGATTGTCTCTGGTCATTCATTCGTATCATAATTATGAGGAGGTGATTTTCAAAACGCAGTTTTATCGAGATAATGAAAATCCCGTTTGGTGTGAAAGTAAGGATCTTTTTTTTTGAGACTTTGCATAGCATTTAGTTTCTCTGTCAATAATAATCTCATTAGAAAAACAACATTTACATATGTACCTTCTGCAAAAAGACAAAAATTCATACTATTGTACACTCCTTAGAATTGGTTCCACCATTAGTTCTGTTCTCACTATTTCATTTCGTATTCTGTCTTTCCGTGTGATACCTGTAGTTGCTCTTAGATATTTCATCTCTGCCGCTTGTATTTTACTTTTTTATTATCTTGTTAATACCAAACTCTCACTGCCATCTGTTAATATCGGCTTGTAGATAGTTTTAAAAACCGTGATCTTTGATTTTACTGATATATCTTTTTTCCTTAAATTATATTGCAAATACTCAATACACGCTGGCGTAACAAACTTTTCGGGTACATTTTTCATTAATTATAAATTATTCCACAGATTTCTCCCGTAATCTTTGATATCCATTCTAATTTTTTTTTGGCGGAACAATTGTCAGTCACCCTGTATGTAACACTGTGTTGATTCGTTTCAGACGGGGAAATAGCATGTACAATTAAATGTTTTTGCATATATTGGCTCTCCTGTACATTTTCAGGAAGATGGTAAAGGAATATTTGTTCAGAATTTTAAAGGGGCGCCAACTACATGTTTTGCACAAGGGCGTTCGACGCCTTAGCAGCGGGCTTGTATATGTACTATGGTGCTCACCAAAAACGATACGACTCGGCAATTTGCTGGCCTTTACGGCAATACACAGAGGCAAAGGCCTGAATCTGCTGTGTAAAATAACTAACTGGTCGACTACGATCAGGCTCTGGTACCTGCGGCCCAGATGCGACCGTGATCCACGGGATTATTATTGTCAACAAATAACAAATATTATGCAAAGATTATTCAAGAATACTCAATACTGTTATAATTTTATAATTGAACTTTGTAAAGCTGCGCTGTCGGTAGGTATTTTTTTTAGAGCTTTACTCGATTAATATTTTGCAACTTCTGTATTTTGAGTTTAATAAAGTTAAAGCGTATTTGCAGCAACGAAATTCATGGACACGTTTTTTGTGGTAATAAAATTCGCGTATACGTCCGTTTTTCTTTGAATCATGAATTCATCATTTTTAGGCATAAAAAAGAACAAAATTAGCAATTAAAAAGCATACAAATTTTGAAAATTAGAATATAAAATTGCATAAATATTGGTGTATACAGAGGGCTCCGTTTCGTCTGGGTGTTACGTCACTTCGTTATTTTAAATGGAACACTCTATATATTTTAACATTTTCGGATTTAGATTTTTCTTTATGATTTTTAAAAATACGCGAAATAATATGACATTTGCTAGTTGCTATGGTTACAGAACAAACAAACTGTTTGTTTATCTTCACTCTAAGATTGTTAAGTATTATGCGGCATTCAAAAAGTTAAAATTAGTCTTTGAGAAGGTCTCTTACGTAAGAAGACATGACAGTTACGGATTTTACTTTTGCCATGGATATCCAAGCAAATGTAGTGGCACTTTGTAACAAATTTATGTAAATTTTTGACAAAAATTATCATCGTGTCATAAGCTGCCCTTTCAAGCTCCTCCGTACGTAATGAGACACCCAGTATACACATTTCAAACTGACTGAAAATAAAGATATACACCTATTCTGTTTGAAAAATCTAAAAAATTACACAAGATGTTATTAATATTGGATAGCGTTTATCGTCTATCCTTTTTTAATGTAAATAAAAATTGCACTGACACAAAAGTTATTTTAAAATACAACCGGATTCGCCTTAATGCGGCATTTTTAAGTTTTCAGCGTCTAGAAATTTGTAATAAATAATTATTTTGAGAAAATTATAACGTCAAATGTTTTTTTATTAGATAGGCTCGCTGTAAAAAATATATCTTAATCAAAGTTTTATTTACGTATCAATAAATTTACGAACAGTACATTATTGCCGATCCAAGGTTTAACCGAAGCAATAAAATTACAGCGGACCAGACTTGACGTACCAATTTAAATGCCCGCGTTGGCTCCGCCCAATGTTCATAAGGGTGCAGTTTGCTTGCAGGGGTATCGTTTTTGTTGAGCATCATAGTACATATCCGCTAAAATTTTCCACTTAACGCCATCTCATCAACATTTTACAAATCTCATAACAATTGACACTTACTTCAAGAAGATACAACCGACACACGGTGGTCCTGCTCACGATCGCAGCACGAATTAATTGTAAGCGTAAACAAAAAGAACGTAATTAATAGAAGAATTTCTTTAATTAATGCTGTGATATTCGTAAAACCAATTTAAAAATTTATATATTTTTTTATTACAACAATCATTCCTCTTTAAATTTTAACGATTCCTCGAACAACTCCAAACGGGTAAAACGTACGGGAACTAAAACGAAAATATTTAAATAAAACTGAGAGGGACGTTTTGGGGAACTTAATTATTTTTTAATAAAACTACTTTATCACATAATGTGATATAATAAAATTCAAAGCCTGCATATGCCTGCCTTTTTTAAAATCCTTTGAAACAATTTGAGGAAAAAGTGTGTTCTTAAAAAAGATGTATTAACTTAAATTTGGAGGCAAAAGTATATTGCAAGACTATTCTATAGCCTATCAAGAACGATTGAATTCTTGTAATGAGAAGCGCAAAATGCATAGATCAGTTCTAGGCATTGTCATGCCTCATGATAAGGCACCACACTTACATTTTTTATTGTTTTGGTAAAGTATAGGTATTAAAGTCTTCCATACGATTAAACTTAAGTGGAAAAATGAAACTTAATTTTTTAAATTAATTCGCGCTACGATCGCGATCCGGATCGTAATTACCAATTAAGAGAATCTTGTTTTATTGTAGTTTTTAGTAGCGGCGTGATCATTGCTCGAACGCTCTCCTGCCATCTAGATACACCGCGCAGAGGTCTGGCGATGAGTAGGATGTTCCTGAACAGGCTACTCGCCTCTGGTATGTGGGAACCCTATTCATAAGGATGTTGGCGTTGGAAAATAAGCATTAAACATTATTTTAAATCCATCCGATCAGCGTTTTTTTTTTTAATAACTACTATTGTGATCGTAAAAAAATAAATAAAGTAATTATTTAAAATGCTATAAATGGCTCTGGTAGCGAATCAACTTAAAACAGCCTCATAAACGCGTCGACGCATGTTAATATACCTGGCCGTGAATAATTACAATGTAGTCCTTGAGATGGCGCTGAGAGGTGGTTCTAAACAAGATTACTGTATTGAAAAGGTAACGCCAAATTTCTATCTCACTCTCTTCTGTCTCTTCTAATTTGGGATAAAATCACTCGCGACGTCATCACAAAAAACAGTCATGTATAGTTCTTGTAAACTTCCAGCCAACTTTCGTCATTCATATTTATGACGTAACAATGTTGCCAAGTATTGAAGTGTTTACATATGATCGGTGGTTGATGGTGTATAGGTTATGTACGTGTTGTATATTCAAAGTAAACACATCTGACGTTACTGAGAATTGAAGCGGTGGCATCGTACGTTACATCTTAAGTTCAATTGGTACTGATTTAACATCATTAATGACGATAGTTGACTGGAAATTTACAAAACCTATATGTACACTTTTTCTTCTTAGTATTTCGTAGCAGTCCTTTTATTTTGGGGGATGAAAAACGTGGAACGGAATGGCACGACTGTCATCGGCAAACTAAAACCTTCAGCACACTGTAAATGATTTGTCCTGTTATGTTTCTCAATTGACTTCACTTACACTACGCCTAAACCGACCAAGAACTCCTGCTTAGTTTTCATCTAGTACTCATTCTGATTAAGTCCTGCATGTCTCTCCTTAGTCTGAAATAAAATACATCCACATTCCATAAAGAATTCAACGCCCTCTTAGGGTTCAAGTTCAACAGGGAGAACGCTCTTGTAAAGTCTGTTTATGTGTCCTAATTTTTTATAACTTTTTAGAGTTGTGTAAGAAAATCCAAGCATCTCATAATTAACAAGCCTAGTACGGAAGTTAAATTCAATGCAACGCGACCGCGAAATCCGCTCACCTAAAGATTATGTAAGTAAGCGTCGCAGCGCCTCGCTTTATCAAAAGTCTTAGCCGAGATGAGAAACGATTGACATTTGGAAATTCGAAGAACTGCAGTGACATTGATAATCGACTTCGTGAATCATAGAGAAATCACACACATATGAAATGCTACGTAATCTGTTATGACCTTTGTAAAAGTCGTATAAATGGCAATGGCATAGCACGATAGGCGTCAGACAGCTTCTAGCAGTTTGGTCGTGAAGACAGCTAGTGCCCGTCTTGTGGAGTACTTCTCCATAAGCTCGAGAGCGTAATCGACATTTACAGAATGTTTTAGTGTGTGTGGCTGTTCTCCAAAAAGTCCGTCCGTCTCTATATCTAGTACTATGGTTGGGTGAGAATTTAATTATTGATTTTGCTATTTTGGCTATGTTTTTATAAACTAACATTTGCTTAATTTAATTATGAGATGCTGTTTTTGTCGTTATAAAATCATTTTGTATTTATTTTATATTAGGTGGTATGCATAAAATACTTCTGAAATTAGTATATTCTTCGAAGTATCTTCTATTACATAAAGTACCTACTGCAGCTCTGAAGCATATACTACGAAAGCTAAGTTTATACTACTGCACGTAGTAAATACTACGCTGCAGTAGCATTTACTATTAAAATGAATCTGAGGGTTTGAAGTAGATACTACAGTAGGTGCTTCTACAGCGAAGTAAAAACTTCTATGTGCTCTTGTGCTCTAGTATCTACTAGATCGCATAGTAAATACTACATTACTATAGTAGGTACTTCACTTTCGAAGTAGGTGCTTGAAGTTTAGCATGTACTTCGTTTTATGCATACCACCCAATGTCTTGTAAGTTGTTCTGAAATAATCTGAAATTGCATTTAAATTTCATATTTGTCTAAGTTTTTGATAGGTATCTAGTAATTTGACTAGAGTATTGTTGGTAAGTAATCAGTTTTTTTAATTTGTCTAAATCAATTTGTAATTGTTTTAATTATTCTTAATATATTTATTCATATAAATTTTCTCTTTATTTTTCAAGTTAATGTCATTCTTAAAAGAAACAACGTAATTTTTCGTCAATCCCGAAAATTATATGTAGTGGCGGGCAAGGGCTGAAATCTCATTCCGTATAGAGAGGGCGTCAGAGCAATATCTGGCTCGAAAGCTCAAACCAGATAGCTACAAACAAAAAAGTTACTATTTGGGTCCTTTATGGTCTGATTAAAATTTCAGTAAAAGAGTGAGGAGAAGAAGTAGAAATTGTTTATTATTGTGATGTGATTTATCTTGGAAATTAAGACCTAGTTTGGGCATCACAACAGAACTTCTCTCTTACTCTCGTCGAGATATCTAGACGGAGAAATTTTTTCAATAACGATTGGCATGAATCTATGATTTGCGCCACAAATTTCAGAACATTGACCGAAAAATAAACCTGTTAGATTAAAACATAGTGTTTCGACGAGGCCTTGTATTAAAAATTGATAAAGTTGAAAGTAAAGGATAATTCATCCCCTTTCTTCTCTATCATTATTTTTAACCACCCGTCCCTCACAGTTGTATTCACAGAAATAAGTCGTCTAAATACGACACAACTCCTCCGACTCTTTCCATTACCTTTGTCTTACTGTTATTAGTGGTTTGCTCTCTTAGTTCCATAAGGAATTCAACGTCCTTGTAGGGTTCAAGTCCTTGCTTGTCTGTTTATTTATCCTAATTCTTTACAACTCTTAGAATTGTCTTCTACATCTCCAATAAGTCACCTAAATACAAGTTTAAATCTGACTCAACACTTTCGATTATCTTGGTCTTACGATTATTAGTGGTTTGCCCTCTTAGTTCCATAAGGAATTCAACGTCCCCTTAGGATTCAAGTCCTTGTTTGTCTGTGTATTTGTCCTAATTCCTTACAACTCCTAGAGTTGTCTCCTTACAGCTTCACGGGAATAAGTCACCTATATACAAGTCTAAACCTGACTCAACTCCTATGACTTTTTCGATTAGTTTTTTCTTACGGTTATTGGTGGTTTGCTCTCCTAATTAGGATTCAATCCTAATTAGGATTCAAGCCCTTGTATGTCTGTGTATTTGTCCTTACAACTTCTAGAGTTGTCTCCTTACAGCTTCACGGGAATAAGTCACCTATATACAAGTCTAAACCTGACTCAACTCCTATGACTTTTTCGATTAGTTTTGTCTTGCGATTATTAGTGGTTTGCTCTCCTAATTCCATAAAAAATGCAACGTCCACTTGGGGTTCGTATTCATTTATTTGTCCTAATTCTTTACAATTTCCTAGAGTTGTCTCCTTGCATCTTCACTGGAATAAGTCCCCTAAATACAATTCTGACTCTTTTGATTATCTTTATCTTACAATTAGCGGTTTCCTAATATAACTATTTTTCTTAAATTCTTTTGTTGTTGCAAGACGAAAATTGGAATTTAAGATTCTTTTGGTTTCTTTCTTAAATAATTTGCAGTTTTACAATTTTGACTGCAAACAAGTATTTCTCTTAACAACAGTAAAACCTCTAGAAGCGCGTTTTGGTTAGAAAGGCAGGCAATGTCTGTGGCTATAATAATAAAAGCTAAAACTATACTAGGTAAGGATCCGAGAGTAAAAGAAAAAGAGCTATTCAGCGTAAAAAGCTTTACAACTGCTTTACACTCAAATAGTATAAATAAACGCTTGAACGGTTCAGTGTAAAGAGGACTGGCCTTGCAATCGCTTGGTCGTCGGTTCGAACCACATTGGGGATTTTTCTCGGGGGTGGTCGGTATTGACTTCAGGCACCCTTTAGTGTTGAGGATAAAGTTCGACACTGCTTCCCCTTAAATGGCGAGAAGGTTGGAAGTAACAAAGCCATGGAACACTTTACACACACTCAAATACACTCCCGCTCCTAAGGCCCCGACAAGGGACTTAGGACCCCGTTGGGCAACCACCAAAGATTTTTAAAAAGTATTAAAAATGAAGAAGCTGATTTTGGAGAAATAGTGCTGCTTTATCTGTAGCTGGAATTATGAAAGCTAAAAGTAAACTAGTAAAATGAGGAAGCGTGTTTTGGACAAAATGGCCTGCCTCACCTGTGGCTGTAATATAAAAGCTTAAACTAAAGTAGGTATAAGATCGAGAGTTTATTTTGCTCTCTTTCTCAATTAATTCTCAGTTTTACAATTTTAAATGTAAATAAATATTTCTTTTTGCAACAGAAAATAAATCCTCTAGAAGCGGGTTTTGGAGCAAAAGGCCCGCCTTATATGTGGCTGTGATAATGAAAGCTAAAAATAAAATAAATGAGGGATCGAGAGTAAAACTATACAAGCGTAAAAAACGCACATAAAATTAAAGAATAAATGATTTACACTCAGATAGAAAACTACACGCAGTAGCAAGATAAAGTATTAAAAATGAAAAAGCGGATTTTGGTGAAATCTTATCTGTGACTGTAATTATGAAAGCTAAAACTAGACTAGGTCTGGGGAAAAGAAAATGTCACAACGTCAAAAGCGTAAAAAAAATTAAAAATAAATGCTTCTCGTTCTGACAGAAAATTATACTGCTGGACCACTTAATACGACTTTTATTAAAGTTTATGTAAGTAACAGCATTACGTAAGTAAATAACAATTTGTTTAGATATTAACAAATTTTAAGTAAATGTTCCAGATAATACTTTAATGTGATTCAAGAGTTATAATTAATCTATATCTGCATTTTCATAAGAAAGTAAACAAAAACAAATAAAAATGAAATTAAAAAAACATGCAGGGGATTGAGAATTTATCAGGCCCTGCCAGCTTAGTTTAGGGGTGAATAATATGAAATTTTGGACAAATTATTAAAAAATATGGCACGACATGTTATATTGGTTTTAAGATCAGGTCACATCACAAGCCAATTCATTCGCAATATTTGAGTGATCCATTTCATTTGTTGAGCAGTATGTATGAAGCAGCTTTACAAAGCATCAAATGCAAAGAAGAGTTTTGGAGAAAAAGACATCTGCGTTACCTGTTGTTGCAATGTGACGAAAGCTAAAACTAAATTAGGTCTGGGATCTAGAATTTATTTCGTTTTCTTTCTCAATAATTAATTCTCAGTTTTACAATATTAAATCATCAATCATTATACTGTATGTCCAAATAAATTTTTGATAAAGGTAGGCCATGGAAGAGAAATTATTACATTATTTACAATAAAATACTGTCTAGTTTTTGAGTAACTAAGTAAAATTGAAGTTTAATTTGCCACATTTCACAACTTGATGTGTCACTAACTTCAAAAACTACTTGGTGTGGTAGATTAGAGATACATTTACACTTCCACGACCTACCTCTATCAAAAATTTATTTGGACATATGGTAACATAAAGCAAATTTGAAGAAACAAACACATTCAAGAAGTGAATAAAATTAAACATTAACTCTCTTTATCGCCAAAAAAAAAATGAAACTGAATAAATTTATCATCAGCATAAAATAAATCGAAGCCAATGTAAAAATAAGAACCTCCAAGACTTGCCATTTACATCTCCGCAACCGCGCTGCTTTACATGCGGCTGTTTTTCCCGGCGATCCCCAAAAATAAAAAACAAATCTATTTGTGAACGTCACATCGTCGGAATAACTTACGTTTTACCTGCAGCTCCTTCCGCATTGCAACATATTTTATTCAGTGGCGTACCGTGGCGCCCCTGCGGTCATGTCTTCGCGGGGGGCTACTTGCACGACATCGGAAACGTAATTGTGTATATCATTAATGCAGAACGTATGGAATGCCGGAGATTTCTCGAGATTTATGCGCTCTTAGTGAGACGTATGCATCTTGTTAATATAAAATATAGATAACAATTAAGCGGATCGTTTGTTATGTATCGGGACGGACGTCGATAAATTATTGGCGTGGAATTAGGGCGACGTATTTACTTATTCCGGTCGACACAGTAATCCTAATCATTCTAATGGACTGTAATCTATTTTATCATTTTCAATATGGAGTAGTCGTGTATCCTAATGGGAATTAATGGCTAACACTAATGCAAAGATCTCACAGATCGAAAATAGAACTTACATGAAACTATACTTACTCGCATAATACATCTTAAAATAGAAGTTAGTTCAATACAGAAAAGTTAAAATTTCAAAATTTCGTCTCAAGTTCTCCAAAACTAAACGACAATAATCGCATACACTCAATACAAACAATAAAAGCTGAAAAATGAATTGCGAAAGTCAAGTTAAAGTTACTTTCATTAACATTCAGAATTGGATTAAAAATTAGTTAAAACTTAGATTTTGACTCCACTCGGTTTAAAAAAATCATTTAATTTGATTGCATTTTTACCAAAGAAACGTCAATCACATTAACAACAATAAAACCGTTCCATTTTAAATTAAATCCCTTTTACAAAGCCCCAACGATGTATCTCCATGGTTTTCGTTTAAGCTGAGGCGTTTTAATAAAATTTCCTCTCGAAGCGGACAAACCGAGAGAAAGAAACAAAGGAGCTTTGAGCCGACGAAATTACGCCGAAAAAAACAGAGAGAGGACGCCGAACATAAAATAATTCACCGTCAACATTTATATCTGCAGGAGTACAAAAGATATTTCATACAAATACAATTAATGACATGGCAGTGGTACCATAAATTACCCAGCAGCGCCGCCGTGGGCGGAATAATATTAAAGATTGCTACTGCTATCGGAGAGAAGTGCATATTAATCAGTGCTTGATAAATGTGCAACATGCTACAATGATACGACGAGGATACGCGCATCTATGTATGGAACTGCAATCATTCTATCATATGATAATAGCAGCGCAGTACCGGTCGCCGGTTATTGGACCTTAAAAGGGTACGTACGAGCTCCATAGAGAACTGAAACAACAAAGGATTCGATTGGCGTGTATTTATGTTCGGACAATAACAGCTTTTGTTCTCGAATTCACCGGATTTTGCGCCAATCGACAATAATATTTCATCTCTTGCAATATTTCATTTCTATACAGGGTGTTCCATTAATTGATTCACACCAACAACTATCCTAAATTAATTATTACAATAAACAAAATTAATTGAACCTCTGCACCTCTGAGTCCTAGTTGTACAATTCCAGCTTAACTTTAAGCCAAAGCTTAAACTCTTAACAACAATTGTTGAAATAATCGTTGTTATGAGTTCATCTTAAAGTTAAACTGAAATTGTATAACTGGGCCTGATTGAAGAATAAGTTGCCCAGATCGGTTTGAAACAATATCTCTAAATATTTTAGTTTTCCCCATTTTGATCAACATTGAACGAACAGTGCTTACGTAAACACAATGAAGCAAAGTACGTAAACCTAATGAAGCACTTGACTCAATTTATTGACCTCCCTTGGATGGTTCTTTTAAGCTTGGGGAAGAAAATTATGAAAGCTGAAACTAAACTAGGTATGGGTATAGGGGAACAAGAGAAAATGAGCCATGCAGCATAAAATGCAAATAAAATTTAAAAGTAAATGCTTCACTTTCAAGTAAAGCATTATATGAAGCGGCAGTGCAAAGGGTTAAATAGGAAGTAGCAAATTTTGAAAAAAAGACCTGCATTATCTATCGCTGCAATTATGAAAGCTAAAACTAAACTAGGTATAGGGTATACTATGCAGCGTAAAAAAACGCAAAGAAAATTTAAAAATAAATTCTTCACATAACAGGGTTGAATATAAAAAGTGTAGCGTTCAAAATTTTAACTCAATTTACTGACCTCCCTTGGACTATCTTTATAAGCTCCGGGGAATTACCCCAACGTTGAAAGTAATGTATATCGAATTTGTTATCTCTATTTGCGTTGCAGAATCGTGTTATTCCTAGAGCCTTGAATATCTGGAGGGTAGCCGGGGTCCGCCCACGAATGTATTCAAGTATTAACGCTATTAGTTTTATCGAGACCACAGTCATGCCAATTACAATTGTTAGGGAATATTGTGACACGATCGATAGACTGATGTCTGCCGCACGCAAGTGTTTGGCTTTAGATGAGTATCAGATAGAAGTGTGAATCACTCATATCAAGCATAAATATCTTACGTTATTGAAGTAGGTATTTTTGCAAATACCTAATAGGCTTTGAATCATTAGCTGCTCTTCATTTATGCTTCCATCCATTTTGTCCCAGTGTTGTCCCAAGAATTCTCAATGGGTCAGTTTGGACGAAGCTTTTTATAAAGTGTATTTTCTTCAGTTTCTTGAATTTCAGTTTAATTTAAGTCTACATGATTATCGCACCTTGCAATAATTCGCAGTAGGTAATTTCAAAATAATTATAATTCCATGGCTGCCTCGTTAGATTCATTTTCATGTTGACAGACCCGGAGAACGGTGACAGTTAATTAAGGCGCATCCGCAATGCATACAGATTTATCACCGCATTTGCACACGGAAGAGTGCAATAAACTAATCAGACGTTTGCTGGAATGCCACGTCGAACATCCAGTTTTAAAGTTCGCAGGCCATTGCAATTCAATAAGCGACCAGATGCTGACGTGCCTGAAAGAGGAAAGACTGGAGAGGAGGCGAAGGAATGTCGAAAAATCTAAGCGAAGGAGAGAGAGAATCAAAAAGCTCTGCCAAGAAGAAAACGAAATGCTTGCATTAGAATAAAATAAAATTAATTATAAAATTGAGGTTACAAACTTAATTTCTTTGCCTAAATAAGAAATGCGTGTGTGAGTGTATGAATCGGGTTCGTCGTGTTCAATTTAGTCCGCACTCGTTGGGTGGCTTACGCATCCAAATTTCAAATCACGTTCTAATTCTGTAGCGTATCCGACAACAATCGGAGAATAAATTATTCCTCCTTCGCATCTGCGGCCACGAAATTATAATTAAAGCCGGGGTAACGCCGCGTTTATCTACAGATTTGCCAAAGGGGGGCCCTCTTGAACCACATAAATCCCGTTTGTTTGACGCGATGGATGAATTATGCAGGCGCTCTTTCCGCGCCGATTTTCATTAGCCGGACCGTGGAGAATCGCGCGGCGACTTCAAAACTGTAAGAAATTTATTGTTGGGTCGTCCTCGATTGTCAGAAATATGGTTTGGTTATTAATTTTTTACCCACTCAAAGAATTTTGAGACAATTTGTCGCTAATTGACCCCTAACAATTAATAAGAAAACAATTGAGACACACTTAAACTCAAAAAACGATTTAAATGTAAAATACCAAAGCGAGTTGGCCAAATGTTATAAAGCAGATAAAAAAATTATATGAATCCGCAATACGAAGGATTAAAAGTAAAGGAGCAGGTTTGGAGGAAAAAATTAAAATTATAAAGCTGAAACTAAACTGAGTATGGGAGTAGGGGGTTGCTACCTACCTGAAGGACAGCAAATTGTGCGAGTAACTTCAAAGTTCTCCAGCACCGCCGGCTAAACTCCTGGAGAAGGGAAGGTTCAACGAAGCCCCAAAAGCAAAAGGGGGACAAGTTAAATAAAATAAAAGTCACCAGCTGAGCACACTTGTTTTTATTTGAAATGCTCAAAAATGTAAAAAGAAAATCAATAATTAAGTAACACGTAACGAGTACGACCCAGGAGAGATCTGAATGAGTTGAACAAGAAACACATTTGCTTATCGTTTACAGAAAAGCTTAAGATAAATATTGAACGAGCTATGCAGGCAAAAGGCGTACAGCAATGTAAAGGATGTGTCACAATAATTACAGTTATTTTTATTTAAAAAGACAAACAAAATAGTAAAAAAGGATTTTTTGAAAAAGAAGATCTGCTTTTCTATCATCGTAATAGTGAAAGCTAAAATTAAACTAGATTTTCGTTTAGAGAGTAAGAGATAACGAGCTATGCAGCGTAATAACCGAAAAAAAAATTAAATAAATTATTCACATTTAAATAGAAAAATAGAAATGGTGGTAAATGCAACAAACGAAAACGTTAATAACTCACGTTATATTATAAGCAGAACACTACAACTGTTTGACAACTGTCATCCATTAAACGTCAGTCTTCTTTCATCAAAAAACCAAAATCAACTTGATGAACTTTTCAATTGAACACACGATATAAGGAATGAAATGTAAAGAAACGGGTTTTGGAGAAAAAGTCGTTATATATCATAGTAATTATGAAAACTAAAACCAAACTAGGGATGGGCATCGAAGTTAAGAGAAAACGATTTACTTACAAACATCTTAAAATTACGTTGAAGGGCGTTTAGAATAATCATTTTGGAGTTGCAATTTCATTTTCTAACATTTCTATATGCTGCTATTACAATTATCACCAAGAAGGATTTTATTTTAGCAAATAGCATAATCCCCGAACCAGCTTATGTTAAATAGCACGATAAACAAACGTTTAGGCAAAGCGTATTTTACCCCCGCAAATAAATTTAATTGAAAAGTCCGGCCTAGAGGTTTTAATCTGACGCCGTTAATTCGAATTCAAAACTAATTAACCCGCACGAAATGGCCGTCCGTTTTTCTAACCGCTCGAATCGGAAATGAATCCGGAATGAGGCGAAACACAATTGGGGCGAAATGTCCGCTCGGTCGCCTCGAACATTTTTACCATTAAATTGAAAACGAAGGAGATCACCGAACTCAATTGGATGGATATTTTACATCACTTCAAGATACAAAATTAATAACAAAACAAAAAAATATATTTAAATTAAGCGTGGTGTTAATTTTCTGAGTACTCGCATAAAGAATGATTTCTTACGTGCAATTAAAAAGTTAACAACTCAATTGCAGCAAACTATAAAGAGCGAGTTCGAGAGCAAATAAAACAGCGCAAAGTTTTCCCAGAGCTCTCGCAACATAAGCTGCAACTTCCTGCTTTTCTTTTAGTTTTCGAGCAGTTAACATGTTATAGGTTCGACGAGTGTCCTCGAAACTTCGACGAAGAGAAAATTAAAGACCAGCCTGGCATAAAATAATCCCCTCCTTTTTTGTTTATATAGAAAACTTTTTCGTATTAATCTAAAAGTTCAATCGCCATTAGTACTCGACTTCTTCATTAATCGTTAAATTCACTAGAAAATTGACATTAAGTTGTACATTTCTCTTAGAAATGATGCGTTAAAATTATCTTAAATATATGACATGAATAAGTTCTGTTTTACCTTATGCCGCACACTGAGATCATACGAGCGATAATTCTGACAAGCAATCAAGAAATACGTCTGGGACGGTATTGTGACGCCCACGCGTGCCAACTGCAATTATTTCCACGTTTTAAATACGGTCCTGACGTCGTGAAGGTCTCGGGCGCTCGTTCGTCGTAAAATAATGCCGTAATTATTATTTACGTAGTTGCGCGCGGTAAAAATGATTCGCCGGTTTAAGAAAAACGACGAAGAGCGTTAAGTATTTAATATATGGAGGCTTCCAAGCGATTAATTAGCCGGCCAAATAAGAATGATGCATCGGTTCTACGTAATAAAATAATCATTAATCTCAGAAGTCATTTATGGAGCCCGTATTTCATGTTTAATATGTTCCCGAATGCGAAGGCTTAATTATGAAATTACGGAGGAGGAAACAATAAAATAATTAGCGCGGAGGTCAGGCGATCAAAACATATTGTTTGGAGTTTGTCAAAACAATTATTTTTTCAATATTTTCTTCTTCACATTTCATTTAAAAAATACGCACATAGGTTCATTTTAACAAAAAAGAAAACTACATAGCGTTCATAAATAGCAGAAAGACATTTGAATTTTTATTTTTAAACTACGGGGCGGCGCGGCACAAGGAGAAATTTACAGAAGGCAATTAATAAATAATGAGTTATTGAGAAAAGAATTTATTGACAACTGGCCAAATGTACATACTATATTATTTTTATTAATACATACAGGGTGAGTTTTTTCTATGTTTAGCATGGGGATCTCGGAAAATAACAGAGCTAGAGGTACGGTAAAATGGGGAAATATGTATTTGTAGTTTCCGGAGCCCATTTTAATGCAGCTTTCGTTTTTTCTTAATGTTCATGGCTGGTTAGATATTTTGAAAAACTGATTTCTTATAATTTCGTTAAATGTATATAGCTCCGTCATTCTTGATTTTAGAGAAAAGTTGAAAGACAAAAGTTGTAGGTACAGAATTAAATTCGTACGCCACCTAATTGTCATCCGTGGCCAATAAGAAAATGCAAATAATCACGTGATTACACCCCACTTCAATTCTATTCAACAATTTATATAACATGTTAACATATTGTCACGATGCCATTATCTGAGGAAATAAGTAAATTTAAATTCATTTCGTAATTGTTGGAATCATGTGCATTTCAAAATTATGCAAGAATCAGCACCCATTGAAGTAGATCAAAGTCGCGTTACACATGGTCGCATAAATGCAAGCTTTGCGGAATGCGAGCGTGTTGTTTACATATGCCAATTAAGATCGAGGCAATTAGAACGCTTTAAGAAAAACAAATTTGGCAAGGATCAATTGATGCTGATGCGGTTTAGAACTTTGTACTTTGATCGAACTCCGGCCACCAGAGTAAAGGAACCAATTGTGACGTAGAGATAGGGATGTATAAAAGATCGACCCGCACTGAATCATTGAGTTAGTGATAAGCAGTAGGGTAGTATTAAAAATGGGTCAGTAGTGGGTAGTATTGTGAACGAGTGCGCGTAAGCCGAAGCAAGCGAGTGAGCTCTCCACGGGCACAGGGCTGGCCTTGGGCCTAGGTTAGTCGTCGGAGTTTGAATTCTATTTTACTTCTTGATGTCATCATCAATTTTCTGTGGCGCGCTATTTGAACGAAGGTTCTCAGTTAACGACGTCATCTACTGGTTGGTGCTTTCTCTGCGACGAACTTAATTTTAAGTTTACTGCTTTAATTTGTTACCTGATGTAATTATGTGAACGAAATACTCGTGCACCTCAAAAATTTTCTGCGGAAACTGTTTTATTGCGAGATGATTAACAACGCCATCTATCGGATGCTAAGCGAATGAGTTAATGTTTTCTTTGCGACGAACAGAATTTGACGTCTATGCCTTGTCGGCTTTCGCTTCTTACCGAATATAATTATCTTGAGCGAAAAATTTAGTAGCGCCCTCTGTTGGAAGGAAAATTCTCTTGAGCGAAAAATTTAGCAGCGCCCTCTAGTGGAGGACAAGCCATATGTTTCGCAGGTATTCCTCGAATGTAATCGCCAATTTCGCGGCGACCGATTCACCTCAAAAATATCGCGTGTCGTCTTTGTTTGAAAAAAATGTCGCGTTCAACTCAAACTTGCTTGATAACGCCCCCTACCGGTTAGCGAATGTTTTAACTGTTGGTTTTCTTTGCGACGAACTGAATTTTTAGTTTACTCCACGCTGCGCCGCTTTGATTTGTTAGGCACACCTGCACCTCAAATATTTTCTGCGGCGCTTGTTTTATTGCATGATGATTAAAACCCGCCATCTACCGGATGCCAAACGAATGATTTAATTTTTTTGTTTCCTTTGCGACGAACTTAATTTAACGTTTATGTAGGGTGATGTATTGTGTGAACGAGACACCACGAAAATTTTCTGCGACACCTCTTTTAAAGCAAACATCATTTTTTATTACGAGAAGGTTAACAACGCCATCTACCGGATGGTAGGCGAATGACTTAATTTTTTTATTTTCTTTGCGACAAACTTAATTTAACGTGTATGCCATGTCGCTTTTCATTCCTTACCGAATGTACCTAATTATCTTCAGAGAAAAATTTGGAGGGTAAATCGAATGTATTTCACAGCTGTTCTTCTTCGAATCCAATCACCAATTTTCTGGAGATGGATTCACCTCAAAAATTTAGTAGTCACTTGGTTTGAAAGAAATGTCGCCTTCATTTCGAATTTATTTCATAACGCCCTCTACCGGATGGTTAGCGAAAGTTTTAAGTTTAACTCTTAACTTTCTTTGCGACGAACTGAATTTTTAGTTTGTTTATGCCGCCGCCTTACGTTTCTTACCGGAAGTCATTATCTTGAACGAAACAAAGCCAGTAGATATGATACCGATATGAAGCGAATGGTACCGACATGAAGCGACGAAGGTACCACGAATAGGTAAATTTTTATCTGATAGAGGGCGCACATGTTTTCTTTTGCTTAAACATTTTGTGAGTAACAATAAAGACAAGATGGCAATAAAAGAACAAAGGTGTTGCTTATTTTTTATATTTTGATTAGAAAATCTATCAAAACCAATTTGATAATGACATTTATGAATAAAACGACTTCTGATCGCGACTGCCGGTCACTTTTAACATGATGTATGTTAACTTCGAAATTTGTAAATAAAACTGTTAAAATAGTGAATTACTTTAACATCACAACAGAACGGCGGATTAAGCATTCTCTTCAATAAAGTTCGCCGTTCGGCGGTATTATTAGTTTTTAGAGTAATGTTCCGCCGTTCTTGCGCAAATCAGTTGAATTTTCGGCGGAATTGTCGACTAAGATTATTTAGATCCGCCGGACGGCGGAATTTCGAAATACAATGCATGGTTCCGCCGGCGGACGTTTAGCCACTTCCATTAAAATAACTATAATACATTGCATAATAATTAAACCAACGCCGACAGCGCGACACTCTTATGAGTGTTTGATCGTTGTGGTGCCTTATTGGTTGTGACGTCATTCGTGTCGGTACTTTATCAACCTACTGGCGAGAGAGTTAGTAGCGCCATCTGTTGGAGACTGACCCAATTTTTTTCCAGCGTTTTCTAGAATGTGATTGCAAATCGGGCAATCGAATCAGCTTTGAAGTATAAAGTCAAGGGGCGAAGGAGTGCGTGCCATATTTTCTAGTTGTTATCGTAAACTGATTTGTGATTGTGATTTGCATAAAATTCAGGAAACGATTTAGAAAAAAAAGGTGCAGTTCTGCGAAAATGACTACTTGCAAATTTGTGTTATAGTAAAACGAAATTTAAAACTAACTAGCATTAAAGGTAAACGAATCACCCAGCAGGTGTTTTGGTTTCATGTTTCCAAAAAATTTATTTTCAATGCGTAAATCAGAGATCCAGCAAGCGATAACGTCTCTTACATGGGCTTTTTTTTCTCTCTTATTAATCGCGTTTGGTAAATATGTTAGGGTCCGAGACAGAAGCCATTGTACGGCGCCACGCGTTTTATCGTAGAAAATTTTTCGGTAGAACTCGAAACCAGCTCCATTATCATGGCGATCTTATAAGGAGAGACAAGTTGTTCGCGGTCCGTGGGACAACTGACTCATGTAGAAAGATTAACTTAGCAGTTCTAAACGTCAGTTTGAGCCCGCGCACTTAGACACGCCATGCAAATTTATCTTCGCCGGCGAACGAATTGTGTCAGGCGCGAGGCGCCGTTACGTGTTCTTCAGCACTATTTACGGAATAATCAATTCGAGTCGAGGATGGCAGACGCATTTATTTATGGTTACATTTAGTATTCCCGGCGAAGGACGTACACAGTCACGTTTGCGCCATTGCGGTGGATTAAGGTTGTAATGTGACGCTGCAGAATGGATTATTCGTGAATAAACATAGAATCTCCCAGTTAATTAAAAAGCATTTTCTGCAGTGCTGACGTTTTCCCTATACTTAAACGACTAAACTTGATGAAACTGTCAATACTGCAACAAAGATCTCATCCAGCACCTACTCAGACAAATCACGTTTTATAAGTACTTAAACAAGCATGCCCTCAAACAACTAGTCAAATAAGTCAACGTTATATTTTCTTCAGAAATGTATTTACTTTTAAATTGCATAATAATTTTATGAAAAAGTAAAATATGAAAGAAACGTTTTGTAATTACTTTTTAATGGCGCAATTTTTCATGCGCCTGAAATAATTGCCGGGCAGACAACTTGAAGCACCCCTTTCTCTGTTTAAGCTCTCGGCGAACGTCTGCCTTAATGAATTCTTTCCACCGTAAATCATTAGCATTACGTTAACAGCTTTAGAAATTTTTGATGCGAAAAGCTTACGCTGAATATCTCTCGCTTTATGACTTGCAATATGTCAGCAGCAAAGCACGCTCTCAATTGTGGCTCGTGTGTTTGCCAATGGATTTCAGGCGTTTCAAATTAATCTAACAATAGTAAAACTAAATCAAGGTACTTGAATTGTTTCAAATTTCGGCAACGCGTTGAAGGATGTTGTCATTGATACTTGAATTGTTTAAAATTTTAGCAATACTTTGACATATGTTTGCTGTGATTGACATTCAATTGTTTCAAATTTCAGCAACATTTTGAAAGAAACTGACATTAATTTTCATTTATTTTAAATTACAGCAATACTTAAACAGATGCTGTCATCGATATTGAATTGTTTCAAATTTCAACAACATTTTGACAGTTGCTATCGTCAATACTTTGCATTGTTTGAAATTTCACCAATGCCTTGACATGCCGTCATCGATGTACAATAATTATTGTTTCATCAAATTTTAGCAATATTTTGATCGATTCTTCATCGGTACTTGAATTAGTTCCTACATTACATTGACAATGTTTTCATCGTCGTTCAATTGTTTCATCAAATTTAGCAGATGCTATACCTGAAATATGTATTTCAAATTTCGGCAATAGTTTGACTGTTAATGTCATGGACGTTCAATAAATTATTTTATCAATTTTCTTTGATTGGTACCCACATGTCCTTAATTTCAAGGCTTGCTTGGCTAATGGGGTAGGTTGCAGTTCCGATGTATGCTGCTTCTTTCAATTTTCTGCGTATGGTTTTCTCTTCTTTTGATATCACCATAGTTTCATCCCATTTTATATTGTGATCTTCGCTCCAAACATGTTCAGCAATTTTAGACTTCGTTGTTTCTCCTTTACGTGTGAGGGTTTGATGTTCTTTCACCCTGATTCTTAAAGGTCTTTTTGTTTCCCCAATGTACTCCCTACCGCATTCACAAGGTAATGCGTATATGCAGTTTTTCATTCTTTGGTCCTCATTGTCTCGTTTTGTTCTAGTTAACACTCATCTTATTGTGTCTGAGGATTTGAATGCGGTTCTTACGTTGAATCTGTTTTCTATTTTTTTGATTTTTTTTGATTCTTTCAGAAATATTTTTTACATGTGGAATTACCGTATTACTGTATTGGTTGGGTTGGGTTGATTTTCATTTAACTCAGCTTCGATATTGTAAGGCCGTTCACAAATATACCCACAGGTGCAGCTCTGAACATTGTTAAAAATAGACTTTCCAATGATGAATCCCTATTTGACAGAACAACATTAAACAGAGAGACCATAGTGGAACTACTTGACATCTGCATAAACACCACTTACTTCCAAGTAGAAGAAAAATTCTACAAATAAACAGATTCAACATAAGAACCGCATTCAAATCCTCAGACACAATGAGATGAGTGTTAACTAGAACAAAACCAGACAAGGAGGACAAAGAACGAGAAACTGCATATAGGGTAGGTGAGGGTAAAGGTACGCACCTAACAGCTTTTTGGACCTACACGAGCCTGTTTAATAGATATGGTTGGGAAGAAATGGTGAAATTATAGGTTGATCCTTTGCGTATTATGTGCCATAGGCAGAAAACTGTATTGTTGACAGAAGTTTCAAAATTTCAACTTCTGGGAAAATTTGTATTTGCGGACGTTTGCCTCACGGGATCGGGCTAAGATTCGCACTGCGATTTTTTCCATTTTTCTGTGATTCTTGAATGACACACCAAAAACAAAACAAAAACAGAAACACCAAAGTAAAAAATTGATTAAGATTTATTTAAAAAATGAGCCTTATTACAAGTGAAATTACATCACATTGTTCCTGTAAACAGCCTTTTCTTATTACTTTTGAGCTCTTTACTACTAACCTAGTGGTTATTGCTAGAGTATCATACTCTGGAAAATTAAACAACACAAATAAATAGGTACCAACTTTGAATTGTATCAAAACTGAAAGCTGACAACTTGGTAGGTACCTAGATCCTAGATAACACCACCATGACTGAGACATGAAAACAATAAGTGCGTATCTTTTCCCCATTTTAGTGGCTGCCGAAAGACGTGACTTGTTGATTTCACCTTCGAGAAAATTGAAATCGCCGCGTCGAGATCTATAAGACTGGATCAGTTCCGAAAGAATTCGAGAAAATGTTTTTTTTCGAAAAATTTCCGACCAAATCGTCGGAAAAAAAATTTGAAATTTTCTACACAAAAACCTCGATAACTCGAAAACGGTTAGGAGTAGCGGCATGTACGACCCCATATTTGAAATCGCCGCGTCGAGATCTATAAGACTGGATCAGTTCCGAAACAATTCGAGAAAATGTTTTTTTTCGAAAAATTTCCGACCAAATCGTCGGAAAAAAAATTTGAAATTTTCTACACAAAAACCTCGATAACTCGAGAACGGTTAGGAGTAGCGGCATGTACGACCCCATATTTGAAATCGCCGCGTCGAGATCTATAAGACTGGATCAGTTCCGAAACAATTCGAGAAAATGTTTTTTTTCGAAAAATTTCCGACCAAATCGTCGGAAAAAAATTTGAAATTTTCTACACAAAAACCTCGATAACTCGAGAACGGTTAGGAGTAGCGGCATGTACGACCCCATATTTGAAATCGCCGCGTCGAGATCTATAAGACTGGATCAGTTCCGAAAGAATTCGAGAAAATGTTTTTTTTCGAAAAATTTCCGACCAAATCGTCGGAGAAAAAATTTGAAATTTTCTACACAAAAACCTCGATAACTCGAGAACGGTTAGGAGTAGCGGCATGTACGACCCCATATTTGAAATCGCCGCGTCGAGATCTATAAGACTGGATCAGTTCCGAAACAATTCGAGAAAATGTTTTTTTTTCGAAAAATTTCCGACCAAATCGTCGGAAAAAAAATTTGAAATTTTCTACACAAAAACCTCGATAACTCGAGAACGGTTAGGAGTAGCGGCATGTACGACCCCATATTTGAAATCGCCGCGTCGAGATCTATAAGACTGGATCAGTTCCGAAAGAATTCGAGAAAATGTTTTTTTTCGAAAAATTTCCGACCAAATCGTCGGAAAAAAAATTTGAAATTTTCTACACAAAAACCTCGATAACTCGAAAACGGTTAGGAGTAGCGGCATGTACGACCCCATATTTGAAATCGCCGCGTCGAGATCTATAAGACTGGATCAGTTCCGAAACAATTCGAGAAAATGTTTTTTTTCGAAAAATTTCCGACCAAATCGTCGGAAAAAAAATTTGAAATTTTCTACACAAAAACCTCGATAACTCGAGAACGGTTAGGAGTAGCGGCATGTACGACCCCATATTTGAAATCGCCGCGTCGAGATCTATAAGACTGGATCAGTTCCGAAACAATTCGAGAAAATGTTTTTTTTTTCGAAAAATTTCCGACCAAATCGTCGGAAAAAAAATTTGAAATTTTCTACACAAAAACCTCGATAACTCGAGAACGGTTAGGAGTAGCGGCATGTACGACCCCATATTTGAAATCGCCGCGTCGAGATCTATAAGACTGGATCAGTTCCGAAACAATTCGAGAAAATGTCTTTTTTCGAAAAATTTCCGACCAAATCGTCGGAAAAAAAATTTGAAATTTTCTACACAAAAACCTCGATAACTCGAGAACGGTTAGGAGTAGCGGCATGTACGACCCCATATTTGAAATCGCCGCGTCGAGATCTATAAGACTGGATCAGTTCCGAAACAATTCGAGAAAATGTTTTGTTTCGAAAAATTTCCGACCAAATCGTCGGAAAAAAATTTGAAATTTTCTACACAAAAACCTCGATAACTCGAGAACGGTTAGGAGTAGCGGCATGTACGACCCCATATTTGAAATCGCCGCGTCGAGATCTATAAGACTGGATCAGTTCCGAAAGAATTCGAGAAAATGCTTTTTTTCGAAAAATTACCGACCACACCGTCGGAACAAAAATTTGAAATTTTCTACACAAAAACCTCGATAACTCGAGAACGGTTAGGAGTAGCGGCATGTACGACCCCATATTTGAAATCGCCGCGTCGAGATCTATAAGACTGGATCAGTTCCGAAACAATTCGAGAAAATGTTTTTTTTCGAAAAATTTCCGACCATATCGTAGGTAATAATAGTTCACTTTTTCTACACAAAAACCTCGATAACTCGAGAACGGTTAGGAGTAGCGGCATGTACGACCCCATATTTGAAATCGCCGCGTCGAGATCTATAAGACTGGATCAGTTCCGAAACAATTCGAGAAAATGTTTTTCGAAAAATTTCCGACCAAATCGTCGGAAAAAAATTTGAAATTTTCTACACAAAAACCTCGATAACTCGAGAACGGTTAGGAGTAGCGGCAAGTACGACCCCATATTTGAAATCGCCGCGTCGAGATCTATAAGACTGGATCAGTTCCGAAACAATTAGAGAAAATGTTTTTTTCGAAAAATTTCCGACCAAATCGTCGGAAAAAAATTTGAAATTTTCTACACAAAAACCTCGATAACTCGAGAACGGTTAGAAGTAGCGGCATGTACGACCCCATATTTGAAATCGCCGCGTCGAGATCTATAAGACTGGATCAGTTCCGAAACAAATCGAGAAAATGTTTTTTTTCGAAAAATTTCCGACCAAATCGTCGGAAAAAAAATTTGAAATTTTCTACACAAAAACCTCGATAACTCGAGAACGGTTAGGAGTAGCGGCATGTACGACCCCATATTTGAAATCGCCGCGTCGAGATCTATAAGACTGGATCAGTTCCGAAACAATTCGAGAAAATGTTTTTTTTCGAAAAATTTCTGACCAAATCGTCGGAAAAAAATTTGAAATTTTCTACACAAAAACCTCGATAACTCGAGAACGGTTAGGAGTAGCGGCATGTACGACCCCATATTTGAAATCGCCGCGTCGAGATCTATAAGACTGGATCAGTTCCGAAACAATTCGAGAAAATGTTTTTTTCGAAAAATTTCCGACCAAATCGTCGGAAAAAAATTTGAAATTTTCTACACAAAAACCTCGATAACTCGAGAACGGTTAGGAGTAGCGGCATGTACGACCCCATATTTGAAATCGCCGCGTCGAGATCTATAAGACTGGATCAGTTCCGAAACAATTCGAGAAAATGTTTTTTCTCGAAAAATTTCCGACCAAATCGTCGGAAAAAAAATTTGAAATTTTCTACACAAAAACCTCGATAACTCGAGAACGGTTAGGAGTAGCGGCATGTACGACCCCATATTTGAAATCGCCGCGTCGAGATCTATAAGACTGGATCAGTTCCGAAACAATTCGAGAAAATGTTTTTTTTCGAAAAATTTCCGACCAAATCGTCGGAAAAAATTTTTGAAATTTTCTACACAAAAACCTCGATAACTCGAGAACGGTTAGGAGTAGCGGCATGTACGACCCCATATTTGAAATCGCCGCGTCGAGATCTATAAGACTGGATCAGTTCCGAAAGAATTCGAGAAAATGATTATTTTCGAAAAATTTCCGACCAAATCGTCGGAAAAAAAATTTGAAATTTTCTACACAAAAACCTCGATAACTCGAGAACGGTTAGGAGTAGCGGCATGTACGACCCCATATTTGAAATCGCCGCGTCGAGATCTATAAGACTGGATCAGTTCCGAAAGAATTCGAGAAAATGTTTTTTTCGAAAAATTTCCGACCAAATCGTCGGAAAAAAAATTTGAAATTTTCTACACAAAAACCTCGATAACTCGAGAACGGTTAGGAGTAGCGGCATGTACGACCCCATATTTGAAATCGCCGCGTCGAGATCTATAAGACTGGATCAGTTCCGAAACAATTCGAGAAAATGTTTTTTTTCGAAAAATTTCCGAAATTTTCTACACAAAAACCTCGATAACTCGAGAACGGTTAGGAGTAGCGGCATGTACGACCCCATATTTGAAATCGCCGCGTCGAGATCTATAAGACTGGATCAGTTCCGAAAGAATTCGAGAAAATGTTTTTTTTTCGAAAAATTTCCGACCAAATCGTCGGAAAAAAAATTTGAAATTTTCTACACATAAACCTCGATAACTCGAGAACGGTTAGGAGTAGCGGCATGTACGACCCCATATTTGAAATCGCCGCGTCGAGATCTATAAGACTGGATCAGTTCCGAAACAATTCGAGAAAATGTTTTTTTTCGAAAAATTTCCGACCAAATCGTCACAAAAAAATTTGAAATTTTCTACACAAAAACCTCGATAACTCGAGAACGGTTAGGAGTAGCGGCATGTACGACCCCATATTTGAAATCGCCGCGTCGAGATCTATAAGACTGGATCAGTTCCGAAACAATTCGAGAAAATGTTTTTTTCGAAAAATTTCCGACCAAATCGTCGGAAAAAAATTTGAAATTTTCTACACAAAAACCTCGATAACTCGAGAACGGTTAGGAGTAGCGGCATGTACGACCCCATATTTGAAATCGCCGCGTCGAGATCTATAAGACTGGATCAGTTCCGAAACAATTCGAGAAAATGTTTTTTTCGAAAAATTTCCGACCAAATCGTCGGAAAAAAAATTTGAAATTTTCTACACAAAAACCTCGATAACTCGAGAACGGTTAGGAGTAGCGGCATGTACGACCCCATATTTGAAATCGCCGCGTCGAGATCTATAAGACTGGATCAGTTCCGAAACAATTCGAGAAAATGTTTTTTTCGAAAAATTTCCGACCAAATCGTCGGAAAAAAAATTGAAATTTTCTTCTCTACATAAAAGATAACTCGAGAACGGTTAGGAGTAGCGGCATGTACGACCCCATATTTGAAATCGCCGCGTCGAGATCTATAAGACTGGATCAGTTCCGAAACAATTCGAGAAAATGTTTTTTCGAAAAATTTCCGACCAAATCGTCGGAAAAAAATTTGAAATTTTCTACACAAAAACCTCGATAACTCGAGAACGGTTAGGAGTAGCGGCATGTACGACCCCATATTTGAAATCGCCGCGTCGAGATCTATAAGACTGGATCAGTTCCGAAACAATTCGAGAAAATGTTTTAGTTCGAAAAATTTCCGACCAAATCGTCGGAAAAAAATTTGAAATTTTCTACACAAAAACCTCGATAACTCGAGAACGGTTAGGAGTAGCGGCATGTACGACCCCATATTTGAAATCGCCGCGTCGAGATCTATAAGACTGGATCAGTTCCGAAAGAATTCGAGAAAATGTTATTTATCGAAAAATTTCCGACCAAATCGTCGGAAAAAAAATTTGAAATTTTCTACACAAAAACCTCGATAACTCGAGAACGGTTAGGAGTAGCGGCATGTACGACCCCATATTTGAAATCGCCGCGTCGAGATCTATAAGACTGGATCAGTTCCGAAACAATTCGAGAAAATGTTTTTTTCGAAAAATTTCCGACCAAATCGTCGGAAAAAAAATTTGAAATTTTCTACACAAAAACCTCGATAACTCGAGAACGGTTAGGAGTAGCGGCATGTACGACCCCATATTTGAAATCGCCGCGTCGAGATCTATAAGACTGGATCAGTTCCGAAACAATTCGAGAAAATGTTTTTTTTCGAAAAATTTCCGACCAAATCGTCGGAAAAAATTTGAAATTTTCTACACAAAAACCTCGATAACTCGAGAACGGTTAGGAGTAGCGGCATGTACGACCCCATATTTGAAATCGCCGCGTCGAGATCTATAAGACTGGATCAGTTCCGAAACAATTCGAGAAAATGTTTTTTTACGAAAAATTTCCGACCAAATCGTCGGAAAAAAAATTTGAAATTTTCTACACAAAAACCTCGATAACTCGAGAACGGTTAGGAGTAGCGGCATGTACGACCCCATATTTGAAATCGCCGCGTCGAGATCTATAAGACTGGATCAGTTCCGAAACAATTCGAGAAAATGTTTTTTTCGAAAAATTTCCGACCAAATCGTCGGAAAAAAAATTTGAAATTTTCTACACAAAAACCTCGATAACTCGAGAACGGTTAGGAGTAGCGGCATGTACGACCCCATATTTGAAATCGCCGCGTCGAGATCTATAAGACTGGATCAGTTCCGAAACAATTCGAGAAAATGTTTTTTTTCGAAAAATTTCCGACCAAATCGTCGGAAAAAAATTTGAAATTTTCTACACAAAAACCTCGATAACTCGAGAACGGTTAGGAGTAGCGGCATGTACGACCCCATATTTGAAATCGCCGCGTCGAGATCTATAAGACTGGATCAGTTCCGAAAGAATTCGAGAAAATGCTTTTTTTCGAAAAATTTCCGACCAAATCGTCGGAAAAAAAAATTTGAAATTTTCTACACAAAAACCTCGATAACTCGAGAACGGTTAGGAGTAGCGGCATGTACGACCCCATATTTGAAATCGCCGCGTCGAGATCTATAAGACTGGATCAGTTCCGAAACAATTCGAGAAAATGTTTTTTTCGAAAAATTTCCGACCAAATCGTCGGAAAAAAAATTTGAAATTTTCTACACAAAAACCTCGATAACTCGAGAACGGTTAGGAGTAGCGGCATGTACGACCCCATATTTGAAATCGCCGCGTCGAGATCTATAAGACTGGATCAGTTCCGAAACAATTCGAGAAAATGTTTTATCGAAAAATTTCAGACCAAATCGTAGCAAAATAATTTGATATTTTCTACACAAAAACCTCGATATCTCGAGAACGGTTATGTTTAGCGGCATGTACGACCCCATATTTGAAATCGCCGCGTCGAGATCTATAAGACTGGATCAGTTCCGAAACAATTCGAGAAAATGTTTTTTTTTCGAAAAATTTCCGACCAAATCGTCGGAAAAAAAATTTGAAATTTTCTACACAAAAACCTCGATAACTCGAGAACGGTTATGAGTAGAGGCATGTACGACCCCATATTTGAAATCGCCGCGTCGAGATCTATAAGACTGGATCAGTTCCGAAACAATTCGAGAAAATGCTTTTTTTCGAAAAATTTCCGACCAAATCGTCGGAAAAAAATTTGAAATTTTCTACACAAAAACCTCGATAACTCGAGAACGGTTAGGAGTAGCGGCATGTACGACCCCATATTTGAAATCGCCGCGTCGAGATCTATAAGACTGGATCAGTTCCGAAACAATTCGAGAAAATGTTTTTTTCGAAAAATTTCCGACCAAATCGTCGGAAAAAAATTTGAAATTTTCTACACAAAAACCTCGATAACTCGAGAACGGTTAGGAGTAGCGGCATGTACGACCCCATATTTGAAATCGCCGCGTCGAGATCTATAAGACTGGATCAGTTCCGAAACAATTCGAGAAAATGTTTTTTTCGAAAAATTTCCGACCAAATCGTCGGAAAAAAAATTTGAAATTTTCTACACAAAAACCTCGATAACTCGAGAACGGTTAGGAGTAGCGGCATGTACGACCCCATATTTGAAATCGCCGCGTCGAGATCTATAAGACTGGATCAGTTCCGAAACAATTCGAGAAAATGTTTTTTTTCGAAAAATTTCCGACCAAATCGTCGGAAAAAAATTTGAAATTTTCTACACAAAAACCTCGATAACTCGAGAACGGTTAGGAGTAGCGGCATGTACGACCCCATATTTGAAATCGCCGCGTCGAGATCTATAAGACTGGATCAGTTCCGAAACAATTCGAGAAAATGTTTTTTTCGAAAAATTTCCGACCAAATCGTCGGAAAAAATTTGAAATTTTCTACACAAAAACCTCGATAACTCGAGAACGGTTAGGAGTAGCGGCATGTACGACCCCATATTTGAAATCGCCGCGTCGAGATCTATAAGACTGGATCAGTTCCGAAAGAATTCGAGAAAATGTTTTTTTCGAAAAATTTCCGACCAAATCGTCGGAAAAAAATTTTGAAATTTTCTACACAAAAACCTCGATAACTCGAGAACGGTTAGAGTAGCGGCATGTACGACCCCATATTTGAAATCGCCGCGTCGAGATCTATAAGACTGGATCAGTTCCGAAACAATTCGAGAAAATGTTTTTTCGAAAAATTTCCGACCAAATCGTCCGAAAAAAATTTGAAATTTTCTACACAAAAACCTCGATAACTCGAGAACGGTTAGGAGTAGCGGCATGTAGACCCCATATTTGAAATCGCCGCGTCGAGATCTATAAGACTGGATCAGTTCCGAAACAATTCGAGAAAATGTTCTTTTTCGAAAAATTTCCGACCAAATCGTCGGAAAAAAAATTTGAAATTTTCTACACAAAAACCTCGATAACTCGAGAACGGTTAGGAGTAGCGGCATGTACGACCCCATATTTGAAATCGCCGCGTCGAGATCTATAAGACTGGATCAGTTCCGAAACAATTCGAGAAAATGTTTTTTTTTCGAAAAATTTCCGACCAAATCGTCGGAAAAAAAATTTGAAATTTTCTACACAAAAACCTCGATAACTCGAGAACGGTTAGGAGTAGCGGCATGTACGACCCCATATTTGAAATCGCCGCGTCGAGATCTATAAGACTGGATCAGTTCCGAAACAATTCGAGAAAATGTTTTTTTCGAAAAATTTCCGACCAAATCGTCGGAAAAAAAATTTGAAATTTTCTACACAAAAACCTCGATAACTCGAGAACGGTTAGGAGTAGCGGCATGTACGACCCCATATTTGAAATCGCCGCGTCGAGATCTATAAGACTGGATCAGTTCCGAAACAATTCGAGAAAATGTTTTTTTTCGAAAAATTTCCGACCAAATCGTCGGAAAAAAATTTGAAATTTTCTACACAAAAACCTCGATAACTCGAGAACGGTTAGAGTAGCGGCATGTACGACCCCATATTTGAAATCGCCGCGTCGACATCTATAAGACTGGATCAGTTCCGAAACAATTCGAGAAAATGTTTTTTCGAAAAATTTCCGACCAAATCGTCTGAATAAAATTTGAAATTTTCTACACAATATCCTCGATAACTCGAGAACGGTTAGGAGTAGCGGCATGTACGACCCCATATTTGAAATCGCCGCGTCGAGATCTATAAGACTGGATCAGTTCCGAAACAATTCGAGAAAACGTTTTTTTTCGAAAAATTTCCGACCAAATCGTCGGAGAAAAAATTTGAAATTTTCTACACAAAAACCTCGATAACTCGAGAACGGTTAGGAGTAGCGGCATGTACGACCCCATATTTGAAATCGCCGCGTCGAGATCTATAAGACTGGATCAGTTCCGAAACAATTCGAGAAAATGTTTTTTTTCGAAAAATTTCTGACCAAATCGTCGGAAAAAAATTTGAAATTTTCTACACAAAAACCTCGATAACTCGAGAACGGTTAGGAGTAGCGGCATGTACGACCCCATATTTGAAATCGCCGCGTCGAGATCTATAAGACTGGATCAGTTCCGAAACAATTCGAGAAAATGTTTTTTTCGAAAAATTTCCGACCAAATCGTCGGAGAAAAAATTTGAAATTTTCTACACAAAAACCTCGATAACTCGAGAACGGTTAGGAGTAGCGGCATGTACGACCCCATATTTGAAATCGCCGCGTCGAGATCTATAAGACTGGATCAGTTCCGAAACAATTCGAGAAAATGTTTTTTTCGAAAAATTTCCGACCACAGAGTAGGTAAATTAATTTGAAATTTTCTACACAAAAACCTCGATAACTCGAGAACGGTTAGGAGTAGCGGCATGTACGACCCCATATTTGAAATCGCCGCGTCGAGATCTATAAGACTGGATCAGTTCCGAAACAATTCGAGAAAATGTTTTTAATCGAACAATTTCCCACCAAATCGTCGGAAAAAAATTTGAAATTTTCTACACAAAAACCTCGATAACTCGAGAACGGTTAGGAGTAGCGGCATGTACGACCCCATATTTGAAATCGCCGCGTCGAGATCTATAAGACTGGATCAGTTCCGAAACAATTCGAGAAAATGTTTTTTTCGAAAAATTTCCGACCAAATCGTCGGAAAAAAAATTTGAAATTTTCTACACAAAAACCTCGATAACTCGAGAACGGTTAGGAGTAGCGGCATGTACGACCCCATATTTGAAATCGCCGCGTCGAGATCTATAAGACTGGATCAGTTCCGAAACAATTCGAGAAAATGTTTTTTTTCGAAAAATTTCCGACCAAATCGTCGGAAAAAAATTTGAAATTTTCTACACAAAAACCTCGATAACTCGAGAACGGTTAGGAGTAGCGGCATGTACGACCCCATATTTGAAATCGCCGCGTCGAGATCTATAAGACTGGATCAGTTCCGAAACAATTCGAGAAAATGTTTTTTCGAAAAATGTCCGACCTTATCGTCGGAAATAATATTTGAAATTTTCTACACAAAAACCTCGATAACTCGAGAACGGTTAGGAGTAGCGGCATGTACGACCCCATATTTGAAATCGCCGCGTCGAGATCTATAAGACTGGATCAGTTCCGAAACAATTCGAGAAAATGTTTTTTCGAAAAATTTCCGACCAAATCGTCGGAAAAAAATTTGAAATTTTCTACACAAAAACCTCGATAACTCGAGAACGGTTAGGAGTAGCGGCATGTACGACCCCATATTTGAAATCGCCGCGTCGAGATCTATAAGACTGGATCAGTTCCGAAACAATTCGAGAAAATGTAATTTATCTAAAAATTTCCTACAAAAACGTCGGAAAAAATTTGAAATTTTCTACACAAAACCTCGATAACTCGAGAACGGTTAGGAGTAGCGGCATGTACGACCCCATATTTGAAATCGCCGCGTCGAGATCTATAAGACTGGATCAGTTCCGAAACAATTCGAGAAAATGTGTTTTGGTCGAAAATTATCCGAACAAATCTTCGGAAAAAATATTTGAATTTTTCTACACAAAAACCTCGATAACTCGAGAACGGTTAGGAGTAGCGGCATGTACGACCCCATATTTGAAATCGCCGCGTCGAGATCTATAAGACTGGATCAGTTCCGAAACAATTCGAGAAAATGTTTTTTTCGCAAAATTTCCGATCAAATCGTCGGAAAAATTTTGTGAAATTTTATACACAAAAACCTCGATAACTAGAGAACGGTTAGGAGTAGCGGCATGTACGACCCCATATTTGAAATCGCCGCGTCGAGATCTATAAGACTGGATCAGTTCCGAAACAATTCGAGATTTTGTTTTTTTCGAAAAATTTCCGACCAAATCGTCGGAAAAAAATTTGAAATTTTCTACACAAAACCTCGATAACTCGAGAACGGTTAGAGTAGCGGCATGTACGACCCCATATTTGAAATCGCCGCGTCGAGATCTATAAGACTGGATCAGTTCCGAAACAATTCGAGAAAATGTTTTTTTTCGAAAAATTTCCGACCAAATCGTCGGAGAAAAAATTTGAAATTTTCTACACAAAAACCTCGATAACTCGAGAACGGTTAGGAGTAGCGGCATGTACGACCCCATATTTGAAATCGCCGCGTCGAGATCTATAAGACTGGATCAGTTCCGAAACAATTCGAGAAAATGTTTTTTTTCGAAAAATTTCCGACCAAATCGTCGGATAAAAAATTTGAAATTTTCTACACAAAAACCTCGATAACTCGAGAACGGTTAGGAGTAGCGGCATGTACGACCCCATATTTGAAATCGCCGCGTCGAGATCTATAAGACTGGATCAGTTCCGAAACAATTCGAGAAAATGTTTTTTTAAGAAAAATTTCCGACCAAATCGTCGGAAAAAATGTGAAATTTTCTACACAAAAACCTCGATAACTCGAGAACGGTTAGGAGTAGCGGCATGTACGACCCCATATTTGAAATCGCCGCGTCGAGATCTATAAGACTGGATCAGTTCCGAAACAATTCGAGAAAATGTTTTAATTCGAAAAAATACCGACCAAATCGACGTAAAAAAAATTAGAAATTTTCTACTATATAACCTCGATAACTCGAGAACGGTTAGGAGTAGCGGCATGTACGACCCCATATTTGAAATCGCCGCGTCGAGATCTATAAGACTGGATCAGTTCCGAAACAATTCGAGAAAATGTTTTTTTTGAAAAATTTCCGAACAAATCGTCGGAAAAAATTTGAAATTTTCTACACAAAAACCTCGATAACTCGAGAACGGTTAGGAGTAGCGGCATGTACGACCCCATATTTGAAATCGCCGCGTCGAGATCTATAAGACTGGATCAGTTCCGAAACAATTCGAGAAAATGTTTTTTTCGAAAAATTTCCGACCAAATCGTCGGAAAAAAATTTGAAATTTTCTACACAAAAACCTCGATAACTCGAGAACGGTTAGGAGTAGCGGCATGTACGACCCCATATTTGAAATCGCCGCGTCGAGATCTATAAGACTGGATCAGTTCCGAAACAATTCGAGAAAATGTTTTTTTCGAAAAATTTCCGACCAAATCGTCGGAAAAAAATTTGAAATTTTCTACACAAAAACCTCGATAACTCGAGAACGGTTAGGAGTAGCGGCATGTACGACCCCATATTTGAAATCGCCGCGTCGAGATCTATAAGACTGGATCAGTTCCGAAAGAATTCGAGAAAATGTTTTTTTTACAAAAATTTCCGACCAAATCGTCGGAAAAAAATTTGAAATTTTCTACACAAAAACCTCGATAACTCGAGAACGGTTAGGAGTAGCGGCATGTACGACCCCATATTTGAAATCGCCGCGTCGAGATCTATAAGACTGGATCAGTTCCGAAACAATTCGAGAAAATGTTTTTTTCGAAAAATTTCCGACCAAATCGTCGGAAAAAAAATTTGAAATTTTCTACACAAAAACCTCGATAACTCGAGAACGGTTAGGAGTAGCGGCATGTACGACCCCATATTTGAAATCGCCGCGTCGAGATCTATAAGACTGGATCAGTTCCGAAACAATTCGAGAAAATGTTTATTTTCGAAAAATTTCCGACCAAATCGTCGGAAAAAAATTTGAAATTTTCTACACAAAAACCTCGATAACTCGAGAACGGTTAGGAGTAGCGGCATGTACGACCCCATATTTGAAATCGCCGCGTCGAGATCTATAAGACTGGATCAGTTCCGAAACAATTCGAGAAAATGTTTTTTTTCGAAAAATTTCCGACCAAATCGTCGGAAAAAAAATTTGAAATTTTCTACACAAAAACCTCGATAACTCGAGAACGGTTAGGAGTAGCGGCATGTACGACCCCATATTTGAAATCGCCGCGTCGAGATCTATAAGACTGGATCAGTTCCGAAACAATTCGAGAAAATGTTTTTTTTTCGAAAAATTTCCGACCAAATCGTCGGAAAAAAAATTTGAAATTTTCTACACAAAAACCTCGATAACTCGAGAACGGTTAGGAGTAGCGGCATGTACGACCCCATATTTGAAATCGCCGCGTCGAGATCTATAAGACTGGATCAGTTCCGAAACAATTCGAGAAAATGTTTTTATTCGAAAAATTTCCGACCAAATCGTCGGAAAAAAATTTGAAATTTTCTACACAAAAACCTCGATAACTCGAGAACGGTTAGGAGTAGCGGCATGTACGACCCCATATTTGAAATCGCCGCGTCGAGATCTATAAGACTGGATCAGTTCCGAAACAATTCGAGAAAATGTTTTTTTCGAAAAATTTCCGACCAAATCGTCGGAAAAAAAATTTGAAATTTTCTACACAAAAACCTCGATAACTCGAGAACGGTTAGGAGTAGCGGCATGTACGACCCCATATTTGAAATCGCCGCGTCGAGATCTATAAGACTGGATCAGTTCCGAAACAATTCGAGAAAATGTTTTTTTAGAAAAATTTCCGACCAAATCGTCGGTAAAAAAATTTGAAATTTTCTACACAAAAACCTCGATAACTCGAGAACGGTTAGGAGTAGCGGCATGTACGACCCCATATTTGAAATCGCCGCGTCGAGATCTATAAGACTGGATCAGTTCCGAAACAATTCGAGAAAATGTTTTTTTCGAAAAATTTCCGACCAAATCGTCGGAAAGAAAATTTGAAATTTTCTACACAAAAACCTCGATAACTCGAGAACGGTTAGGAGTAGCGGCATGTACGACCCCATATTTGAAATCGCCGCGTCGAGATCTATAAGACTGGATCAGTTCCGAAACAATTCGAGAAAATGTTTTTTTTCGAAAAATTTCCGACCAAATCGTCGGAAAAAAAATTTGAAATTTTCTACACAAAAACCTCGATATCTCGAGAACGGTTAGGAGTAGCGGCATGTACGACCCCATATTTGAAATCGCCGCGTCGAGATCTATAAGACTGGATCAGTTCCGAAACAATTCGAGAAAATGAATTTATTCGAAAAATTTCCGTCCAAATCGTCGGTAAAAAAATTTGAAATTTTCTACACAAAAACCTCGATAACTCGAGAACGGTTAGGAGTAGCGGCATGTACGACCCCATATTTGAAATCGCCGCGTCGAGATCTATAAGACTGGATCAGTTCCGAAACAATTCGAGAAAATGTTTTATATCGAAAAAATTCAGACCAAATCGTCGTAAAAAAAATTTGAAATTTTCTACACATATACCTCGATAACTCGAGAACGGTTAGGAGTAGCGGCATGTACGACCCCATATTTGAAATCGCCGCGTCGAGATCTATAAGACTGGATCAGTTCCGAAACAATTCGAGAAAATGTTATTTAAAGAAAAATTTCATACCAAATCGTCGGAAATAAATGTTGAAATTTTCTACACAAAACCTCGATAACTCGAGAACGGTTAGGAGTAGCGGCATGTACGACCCCATATTTGAAATCGCCGCGTCGAGATCTATAAGACTGGATCAGTTCCGAAACAATTCGAGAAAATGTTTTTTTTCGAAAAATTTCCGACCAAATCGTCGGAAAAAAATTTGAAATTTTCTACACAAAAACCTCGATAACTCGAGAACGGTTAGGAGTAGCGGCATGTACGACCCCATATTTGAAATCGCCGCGTCGAGATCTATAAGACTGGATCAGTTCCGAAACAATTCGAGAAAATGTTTTTTTCGAAAAATTTCCGACCAAATCGTCGGAAAAAAATTTGAAATTTTCTACACAAAAACCTCGATAACTCGAGAACGGTTAGGAGTAGCGGCATGTACGACCCCATATTTGAAATCGCCGCGTCGAGATCTATAAGACTGGATCAGTTCCGAAACAATTCGAGAAAATGTTTTTTTCGAAAAATTTCCGACCAAATCGTCGGAAAAAAAATTTGAATTTTTCTACACAAAACCTCGATAACTCGAGAACGGTTAGGAGTAGCGGCATGTACGACCCCATATTTGAAATCGCCGCGTCGAGATCTATAAGACTGGATCAGTTCCGAAACAATTCGAGAAAATGTTTTTTCGAAAAATTTCCGACCAATCGTCGGAAAAAAATTTGAAATTTTCTACACAAAAACCTCGATAACTCGAGAACGGTTAGGAGTAGCGGCATGTACGACCCCATATTTGAAATCGCCGCGTCGAGATCTATAAGACTGGATCAGTTCCGAAACAATTCGAGAAAATGTTTTTTCGAAAAATTTCCGACCAAATCGTCGGAAAAAAATTTGAAATTTTCTACACAAAAACCTCGATAACTCGAGAACGGTTAGGAGTAGCGGCATGTACGACCCCATATTTGAAATCGCCGCGTCGAGATCTATAAGACTGGATCAGTTCCGAAACAATTCGAGAAAATGTTATTTCGAAAAATTTCCGACCAAATCGTCGGAAAAAAATTTGAAATTTTCTACACAAAAACCTCGATAACTCGAGAACGGTTAGGAGTAGCGGCATGTACGACCCCATATTTGAAATCGCCGCGTCGAGATCTATAAGACTGGATCAGTTCCGAAACAATTCGAGAAAATGTTTTTTTCGAAAAATTTCCGACCAAATCGTCGGAAAAAATTTGAAATTTTCTACACAAAAACCTCGATAACTCGAGAACGGTTAGGAGTAGCGGCATGTACGACCCCATATTTGAAATCGCCGCGTCGAGATCTATAAGACTGGATCAGTTCCGAAACAATTCGAGAAAATGTTTTTTTTCGAAAAATTTCCGACCAAATCGTCGGAAAACAAATTTGAAATTTTCTACACAAAAACCTCGATAACTCGAGAACGGTTAGGAGTAGCGGCATGTACGACCCCATATTTGAAATCGCCGCGTCGAGATCTATAAGACTGGATCAGTTCCGAAAGAATTCGAGAAAATGTTTTTTATCGAAAAATTTCCGACCAAATCGTCGGAAAAAAATTTGAAATTTTCTACACAAAAACCTCGATAACTCGAGAACGGTTAGGAGTAGCGGCATGTACGACCCCATATTTGAAATCGCCGCGTCGAGATCTATAAGACTGGATCAGTTCCGAAACAATTCGAGAAAATGTTTTTTTCGAAAAATTTCCGACCAAATCGTCGGAAAAAAAATTTGAAATTTTCTACACAAAAACCTCGATAACTCGAGAACGGTTAGGAGTAGCGGCATGTACGACCCCATATTTGAAATCGCCGCGTCGAGATCTATAAGACTGGATCAGTTCCGAAACAATTCGAGAAAATGTTTTTTTCGAAAAATTTCCGACCAAATCGTCGGAAATTAAATTTGAAATTTTCTACACAAAAACCTCGATAACTCGAGAACGGTTAGGAGTAGCGGCATGTACGACCCCATATTTGAAATCGCCGCGTCGAGATCTATAAGACTGGATCAGTTCCGAAACAATTCGAGAAAATGTTTTTTTTCGAAAAATTTCCGACCAAATCGTCGGAAAAAAATTTGAAATTTTCTACACAAAAACCTCGATAACTCGAGAACGGTTAGGAGTAGCGGCATGTACGACCCCATATTTGAAATCGCCGCGTCGAGATCTATAAGACTGGATCAGTTCCGAAACAATTCGAGAAAATGATTTTTTTCGAAAAATTTCCGACCAAATCGTCGGAAAAAAATTTGAAATTTTCTACACAAAAACCTCGATAACTCGAGAACGGTTAGGAGTAGCGGCATGTACGACCCCATATTTGAAATCGCCGCGTCGAGATCTATAAGACTGGATCAGTTCCGAAACAATTCGAGAAAATGTTTTTTTTCGAAAAATTTCCGACCAAATCGTCGGTTAAAAAATTTGAAATTTTCTACACAAAAACCTCGATAACTCGAGAACGGTTAGGAGTAGCGGCATGTACGACCCCATATTTGAAATCGCCGCGTCGAGATCTATAAGACTGGATCAGTTCCGAAACAATTCGAGAAAATGTATAATTTCGAAAAATTTCCGACCAAATCGTCGCAAAAAAATTTGAAATTTTCTACACAAAAACCTCGATAACTCGAGAACGGTTAGGAGTAGCGGCATGTACGACCCCATATTTGAAATCGCCGCGTCGAGATCTATAAGACTGGATCAGTTCCGAAACAATTCGAGAAAAAGTTTATATCGAATAAATTCCGACCAAATCGTCGGAAAAAAAATTTGAAATTTTCTACACAAAAACCTCGATAACTCGAGAACGGTTAGGAGTAGCGGCATGTACGACCCCATATTTGAAATCGCCGCGTCGAGATCTATAAGACTGGATCAGTTCCGAAACAATTCGAGAAAATGTTTTTTCGAAAAATTTCCGACCAAATCGTCGGAAAAAAATTTGAAATTTTCTACACAAAAACCTCGATAACTCGAGAACGGTTAGGAGTAGCGGCATGTACGACCCCATATTTGAAATCGCCGCGTCGAGATCTATAAGACTGGATCAGTTCCGAAACAATTCGAGAAAATGTTTTTTTTCGAAAAATTTCCGACCAAATCGTCGGAAAAAAATTTGAAATTTTCTACACAAAAACCTCGATAACTCGAGAACGGTTAGGAGTAGCGGCATGTACGACCCCATATTTGAAATCGCCGCGTCGAGATCTATAAGACTGGATCAGTTCCGAAACAATTCGAGAAAATGTTTTTTTTCGAAATATTTCCGACCAAATCGTCGGATAAATTATTTGATATTTTCTACACAAAAACCTCGATAACTCGAGAACGGTTAGGAGTAGCGGCATGTACGACCCCATATTTGAAATCGCCGCGTCGAGATCTATAAGACTGGATCAGTTCCGAAACAATTCGAGAAATTAATAATTTACGAAAAAAAAACGACCAAATCGTCGGAAAAAAAATTTGAAATTTTCTACACAAAAACCTCGATAACTCGAGAACGGTTAGGAGTAGCGGCATGTACGACCCCATATTTGAAATCGCCGCGTCGAGATCTATAAGACTGGATCAGTTCCGAAACAATTCGAGAAAATATTTTTTTCGAAAAATTTCCGACCAAATCGTCGGAAAAAAATTTGAAATTTTCTACACAAAAACCTCGATAACTCGAGAACGGTTAGGAGTAGCGGCATGTACGACCCCATATTTGAAATCGCCGCGTCGAGATCTATAAGACTGGATCAGTTCCGAAACAATTCGAGAAAATGTTTTTTTTCGAAAAATTTCTGACCAAATCGTCGGAAAAAAATTTGAAATTTTCTACACAAAAACCTCGATAACTCGAGAACGGTTAGGAGTAGCGGCATGTACGACCCCATATTTGAAATCGCCGCGTCGAGATCTATAAGACTGGATCAGTTCCGAAACAATTCGAGAAAACGTTTTTTTTAGAAAAATTTCCGACCAAATCGTCGGATAAAAAATTTGAAATTTTCTACACAAAAACCTCGATAACTCGAGAACGGTTAGGAGTAGCGGCATGTACGACCCCATATTTGAAATCGCCGCGTCGAGATCTATAAGACTGGATCAGTTCCGAAACAATTCGAGAAAATGTTTATTTTCGAAAAATTTCCGACCAAATCGTCGGAAAAAAATTTGAAATTTTCTACACAAAAACCTCGATAACTCGAGAACGGTTAGGAGTAGCGGCATGTACGACCCCATATTTGAAATCGCCGCGTCGAGATCTATAAGACTGGATCAGTTCCGAAACAATTCGAGAAAATGTTTTTTATCTAAAAATTTCAGAACAAATCGTCGGATAAAAAATTTGAAATTTTCTACACAAAAACCTCGATAACTCGAGAACGGTTAGGAGTAGCGGCATGTACGACCCCATATTTGAAATCGCCGCGTCGAGATCTATAAGACTGGATCAGTTCCGAAACAATTCGAGAAAATGTTTTTTCTCGAAAAATTTCCGACCAAATCGTCGGAAAAAAATTTGAAATTTTCTACACAAAAACCTCGATAACTCGAGAACGGTTAGGAGTAGCGGCATGTACGACCCCATATTTGAAATCGCCGCGTCGAGATCTATAAGACTGGATCAGTTCCGAAACAATTCGAGAAAATGTTTTTTTCGAAAAATTTCCGACCAAATCGTCGGAAAGAAAATTTGAAATTTTCTACACAAAAACCTCGATAACTCGAGAACGGTTAGGAGTAGCGGCATGTACGACCCCATATTTGAAATCGCCGCGTCGAGATCTATAAGACTGGATCAGTTCCGAAACAATTCGAGAAAATGTTTTTTTTCGAAAAATTTCCGACCAAATCGTCGGAGAAAAAATTTGAAATTTTCTACACAAAAACCTCGATAACTCGAGAACGGTTAGGAGTAGCGGCATGTACGACCCCATATTTGAAATCGCCGCGTCGAGATCTATAAGACTGGATCAGTTCCGAAACAATTCGAGAAAATGTTTTTTTTCGAAAAATTTCCGACCAAATCGTCGGAAAAAAATTTGAAATTTTCTACACAAAAACCTCGATAACTCGAGAACGGTTAGGAGTAGCGGCATGTACGACCCCATATTTGAAATCGCCGCGTCGAGATCTATAAGACTGGATCAGTTCCGAAACAATTCGAGAAAATGTTTTTTTTCGAAAAATTTCCGACCAAATCGTCGGAAAAAAATTTGAAATTTTCTACACAAAAACCTCGATAACTCGAGAACGGTTAGGAGTAGCGGCATGTACGACCCCATATTTGAAATCGCCGCGTCGAGATCTATAAGACTGGATCAGTTCCGAAACAATTCGAGAAAATGTTTTTTTTCGAAAAATTTCCGACCAAATCGTCGGAAAAAAATTTGAAATTTTCTACACAAAAACCTCGATAACTCGAGAACGGTTAGGAGTAGCGGCATGTACGACCCCATATTTGAAATCGCCGCGTCGAGATCTATAAGACTGGATCAGTTCCGAAACAATTCGAGAAAATGTTTTTTTCGAAAAATTTCCGACCAAATCGTCGGAAAAAAAATTTGAAATTTTCTACACAAAAACCTCGATAACTCGAGAACGGTTAGGAGTAGCGGCATGTACGACCCCATATTTGAAATCGCCGCGTCGAGATCTATAAGACTGGATCAGTTCCGAAACAATTCGAGAAAATGTTTTTTTCGAAAAATTTCCGACCAAATCGTCGGAAAAAAAATTTGAAATTTTCTACACAAAAACCTCGATAACTCGAGAACGGTTAGGAGTAGCGGCATGTACGACCCCATATTTGAAATCGCCGCGTCGAGATCTATAAGACTGGATCAGTTCCGAAACAATTCGAGAAAATGTTTTTTTTCGAAAAATTTCCGACCAAATCGTCGGAAAAAAAATTTGAAATTTTCTACACAAAAACCTCGATAACTCGAGAACGGTTAGGAGTAGCGGCATGTACGACCCCATATTTGAAATCGCCGCGTCGAGATCTATAAGACTGGATCAGTTCCGAAACAATTCGAGAAAATGTTTTTTTCGAAAAATTTCCGACCAAATCGTCGGAAAAAAAAATTTGAAATTTTCTACACAAAAACCTCGATAACTCGAGAACGGTTAGGAGTAGCGGCATGTACGACCCCATATTTGAAATCGCCGCGTCGAGATCTATAAGACTGGATCAGTTCCGAAAGAATTCGAGAAAATGTTTTTTTTCGAAAAATTTCCGACCAAATCGTCGGAAAAAAATTTGAAATTTTCTACACAAAAACCTCGATAACTCGAGAACGGTTAGGAGTAGCGGCATGTACGACCCCATATTTGAAATCGCCGCGTCGAGATCTATAAGACTGGATCAGTTCCGAAACAATTCGAGAAAATGTCTTTTTTCGAAAAATTTCCGACCAAATCGTCGGAAAAAAATTTGAAATTTTCTACACAAAAACCTCGATAACTCGAGAACGGTTAGGAGTAGCGGCATGTACGACCCCATATTTGAAATCGCCGCGTCGAGATCTATAAGACTGGATCAGTTCCGAAAGAATTCGAGAAAATGTTTTTTTCGAAAAATTTCCGACCAAATCGTCGGAAAAATAATATGAAAATTTCTACACAAAACCTCGATAACTCGAGAACGGTTAGAGTAGCGGCATGTACGACCCCATATTTGAAATCGCCGCGTCGAGATCTATAAGACTGGATCAGTTCCGAAACAATTCGAGAAAATGTTTTTTTTTTCGAAAAATTTCCGACCAAATCGTCGGAAAAAAAATTTGAAATTTTCTACACAAAAACCTCGATAACTCGAGAACGGTTAGGAGTAGCGGCATGTACGACCCCATATTTGAAATCGCCGCGTCGAGATCTATAAGACTGGATCAGTTCCGAAACAATTCGAGAAAATGTTTTTTTCGAAAAATTTCCGACCAAATCGTCGTAAAAAAATTTGAAATTTTCTACACAAAAACCTCGATAACTCGAGAACGGTTAGGAGTAGCGGCATGTACGACCCCATATTTGAAATCGCCGCGTCGAGATCTATAAGACTGGATCAGTTCCGAAACAATTCGAGAAAATTTAAATTATCGAAAAATTTCATACCAAATAGACGGAAAAATAATTTGAAATTTTCTACATACAAACCTCGATAACTCGAGTTCTGATTTGAGTAGCGGCATGTACGACCCCATATTTGAAATCGCCGCGTCGAGATCTATAAGACTGGATCAGTTCCGAAACAATTCGAGAAAATGTTTTTTCGAAAAATTTCCGACCAAATCGTCGGAAAAAAATTTGAAATTTTCTACACAAAAACCTCGATAACTCGAGAACGGTTAGGAGTAGCGGCATGTACGACCCCATATTTGAAATCGCCGCGTCGAGATCTATAAGACTGGATCAGTTCCGAAACAATTCGAGAAAATGTATTTTTTCGAAAAATATCCGAACAAATCGTCGGAAAAATTATTTGAAATTTTCTACACAAAAACCTCGATAACTCGAGAACGGTTAGGAGTAGCGGCATGTACGACCCCATATTTGAAATCGCCGCGTCGAGATCTATAAGACTGGATCAGTTCCGAAACAATTCGAGAAAATTTTTTTTTTTCGAAAAATTTCCGACCAAATCGTACGTAAAATAATTTGAAATGTTCTACACAAAAACCTCGATAACTCGAGAACGGTTAGGAGTAGCGGCATGTACGACCCCATATTTGAAATCGCCGCGTCGAGATCTATAAGACTGGATCAGTTCCGAAACAATTCGAAAATGT